>CM049841.1:43354076-43434076 GCA_027422415.1 Schizothorax lantsangensis
TAATTCGAGAAGAGACATTCATTCAAGTATAATTTATATTTAAAAAGCAGAAATAAGAGTAATAAAGACATGCAAAAATCACGGCAGAATGTGTAAATCAATTGCAGAAGAAAATGCATTAGTATGGGGTACAATTAGGATAATGGGAACAATGCAAAAAAAAAAAAAAAAAATACTTGGCAATGGAGAAAGAACAGCAGTGACAAGCTAGAAAGCAGAAATGCTGGCTCAAGTGCATAAAAAAAGTATGAAGGATAAAAGACATAAGGCATTAGGAGGAGCCAACCTAACAACAGACTACATATGATTAAAAGTGTTGTTGACGTATCAAAATTATCAATATCAATATCAAATTGACAAAAATTAAAACAAGTTGATACATGGATAATCTGGAGTCAGGTAGTTAATCGGTAGACAAAGTAAACCAGTTGTCATGAACTTGGAAAGGACAGTGATGAAGACATTGAGTCTGTAATGAAAGCTAAAGAAGATTTCAAGGTATTGTTGAAATTCCCTTTAGTAATGAATCCCATCAAACTCATTGAAGCAATGAATAAAAGCTCTAGGAGAAATAATTAAGTCAAAACTTTAAGGGACGCAGTCTCTTGATTGTGTGTAAGGATGTGAGACAACAGAAGAAGCTCAGGGCTTAAGTTCAGTTACATGCACAATACCTAAAACCATGGATAAGTAGAGTCATTGCTAAAATAAATAAATAACCTGCATTCAGGGAGCAAACGTGACGGCCAAGTGACTGCAGGAGAGAAAATGGATAATCTATCAGTGATGCTACAATTTAATGAAGACTGAATGCTGTTAAAGTGTACACTGGGATTGTCAGCTACACAGTTAAGATCATATGTGCTAGATGTTGAAATATACTGCAGTGCGTGAAGGCAAACAGCGCTGTGTATGTGTGTTGGAAACCATAAGTATTGGAAACGTGAACAGAAACAGTCCAAAAATGGTGTAATTGTGGAGGTCAATGAAATGCTGGTTGTGGTGATTTTTTAACACATATACAGGAGGCCATAAAAGCACAAAATGCAAAAATATCAGAGGACGAACAAAAAGGTTAAGCAAACAGAAGCAGCAGAAAGAGCTGGGACAAGCATAAAATACAGCAACACAAACTAGAACAAAAACACAGTGAATATATATAAAGACTGGAAAATATCTGTGTTGAAGATGTTACAATAGAAGAAATAAGAAACTCAATAGTATGGGGTAAAATTAGGAAAATGGGAGGAATACAAAAAAAAAATAACTTAGCAATGGAGAAAGAACTTTAGTGACAAGCTATAAAGCAGAAAAGCTTGCTCAAGTGCATAAAAAGGTATGAAGGATAACAGACATAAAACATTAGGAGGAGCCAACCTAACAACATAGACTACATATGATTAAAAGCCTATTTGATAAGTTTTTGAATATTATACTGCATCTGCATAAATACAGAGGACAGGGAAACTCCTAGCTTCATGGAAGCATGCTGTTATTGTGTCAAATGTGAAACCAGGTAAAGATAGATCAAATATCAGCAAATTAATAAATACAGTGGAAGATCACTGTATGCAGATGATGGGAGAGGTGTCCAAACATCAAGCATGAAGCCATATCATACAAATCATACAGACTGAAGTGAATTAAGACAAAAACTGGGATAAAACTGGATATTTAGATATTTAGGGGTCTGGATGAATTCTAGGTTAACTTTCAAGACAGGTGTAAAAAAAGGCATAAATATATTAAGATGTTTAGCAGGAGTTGAACAGGGTAAGTATTCTGCAAGTTGAATATGATTGAAGAAAATATATGGTACTGAAATGAATGATTGATCAACAAGTAATTGGAAATATATATACAAGTACTGAGGAAAATAGGAAAATAAAGAGTTTTGGCAAGAAATATGGAACAAAGAAACTGAGGGAGACAACTGTATAATATCCAAAAACAACTTAATGTTGTCTAGAAGAAGAGACAGTTAAATGTGTTACATTGCAAAGCATATGAAAAAGCAAGAGAAGAGTTTGCACAGGAAAAAAAGTCAATCTCCACCTTCTTTAGCACACAAGGAAGTTAAAGTTCGCCCAAAAGTCAGATTTTCCTGATTATTTACTCACTCAAGTGTCATCCGAGATGTATATGACTTTCTTGCTTGAGCCGAAGAGAAGTTGTTTTGGAGGGAAACAGTCCAGGAGTTTTCTCCGTCTGATGCAAATAAACGATCCAAAACCCAAATTTAAGCCGCTTCCAATGGCTCCACACGACCCATCC
This sequence comes from Schizothorax lantsangensis, assembly GCA_027422415.1. Classification (NCBI taxonomy): domain Eukaryota; kingdom Metazoa; phylum Chordata; class Actinopteri; order Cypriniformes; family Cyprinidae; genus Schizothorax; species Schizothorax lantsangensis. Next base: position 43,356,351 of record CM049841.1, read on the forward strand.
GACGAATAAAGGTCTTCTCTAGCGAAATGATCAGTCATTTTCAGAGAAAAAGAGCAAAATAAACACTTTTTAAGTACAAACGCTCACCTGGCCCAGCTCTGTGAAGCGCGTCCACGAGGCGAGGAGCAAACAGTCTTATATAATGTCAGGTTCATTCATACCAGACGCTAGAGGGCGCTCTCTCCGTGGACTCATAGAAGTAACAACCTATGACCTTCAGGAAACTCCTTATATGGACAAATGCTTCCTGCTATCGATGTAGCTCAGGAGCAAAGCCACTAGAAGGCACTCTTTGTGGCCTATTTCATCTTCACAAATGTAAAGTTACTGACTGTATGCCCAATTTTAGGATTTTTTTTGTATTGATTTGAAATCATTTTATGAATCTCTCTGCTCACTGCTAAAACAACAGTATTGATGGAAAAAAATAATGACTTGGTTGTAAGGGTTACCTCCTGAGTATTCTTTGAAGTTGACATTTTATGTGTATTTTTTTTGTTTTAGTTATGATTTATTTTTATTTATTTATGATTTATTTATTTATTTTAAAAGATGTTTATGGCAACTTTTTATTTATTTGTTTTTCTCTTTATATTTCTTTTTTGTTATTACTATAATTTATGTATTTACTGTTTTGTATTCTGGTTGTGTATGTATTTTATTGCTTTGACTGTATCCACTGTGAATGTTATATGTTTAATAAAAAAAAAATAAAAAAATCCACTAGAAGGCAAGCCTGCAACATCTTTTGAGCAGGTTCTCAGGCTGTTTTTATCTGGATATTTATCTTTTAAAAATAATGCAGTGTCGTCAGACAATTTTTTTTTTTTTTTTTTTATCCCAGAATTGTTTAAAATTTGAATAAACAGAAGTTTAGCAACTAATAAAAACAGAAAGTGGGGAATCGGACAACCTTGGTGTACACCACGATGGATTGCAAATCTTTTGGGGGTCCCCTTTTATTTATTTTTTAAGAATAATATAACTATTAGAATTTTTTATAAAACATTTCTATAATATCAATGAAATTATTCCCAAACCCAAAAACTTTTAGAGAGTGAAGTAAGAAGCCATGTTCAATAGTATTGAAGGCTTTACAAAATCGAAACAAAATAAGAGTCCCTGACTCTATCTGGTCAGAGTAGTCTAAAAGGTCAAAAATAAGATGAATATTGTTACTAATATGTTCTTTTCATGAAGCCTGTTTGAGATTCATGAACAACTTGATCTATTCCTGATTTTAATCTTCTAGCATACCAATGCAAGCAGTTTGTAGTCTCCATTCAAGAGAGTAATAGGTCTCCAATTATCAATTTTAATGGGATCTTTGTGATCACTTTTTGATCTTCATGTCACAGTTTTAAGTCTGGATGTCCTGTACAGAGCACATTCAGGGCTTTCCAGAGAGACCAAATGTTTGGAAGATTCACCACTATTGACCAAACCCTCTCCTTGGTCTTCAAATATGGCTTTTGTACATCCTTATGGAAATATGATTATATTTTGTAATTGTCATTTAAATCTGAATAATTTTCAAATTATTTGTCATAAAGCAGGATCTCAGGAAAATGTTATGGGTTTTCTAATCCAAATATGTCTTCCTGTTATGAAAGAGGACATCATTTCATACATGTCCACTGTAGAGGACACCAGGACTAAAAGCATATTTATTTTGCATTTTGGGAGACATATTGAGTAGGAAAATAAATTATATATAAATGTTCTTATGAAATATTAGATATTATGAAAATCTGGCCAATTATTACTCCCATTATGACAATTATTTTTTCAACATGCTGTCCCAACAGCAACACATTAATATGGCAATTAGATACAGTGAATAGATACACTGTGTTTAATGGGAGAACCAGTGTATGGAAATTTTTACACACATATTGTATAAAACAAAATGGTATATCAAATAATTTTGTTATATATTTTATTTATATTTTTTGAGAATCATCCTTAAAGTTTGGCATAAACAAAAAAATCCTGAAACCTAAAAATAGATTGGTGATTTAAAAAGAAAAAACTTTTGTACTTTTTTGCGTACAAAAAGTATTCCCGGTTTTCATCCCAAAAATCTTAAATTGCTTTCTGAGGAGGAACGAAGCTTTTACGTGTTTGGAACGACATGAGGGTAAGTGATTAATGACAAAAATTAATTTTGGGGTGGAGTAACCCTTTAAGTCAAGGATAAGCAGAAAGACTTTGATGTTCTGTTGTTGCTTTATTTAAAGGCAGTAACTGTGGAGTTGCTGATGCAGTGAATCTCTTTGCTATACATGTGCTAATTGCACTTGTATATCTCAATTTCTAGGCCTTTCACAATATCTGATACATAAAATATTCCAACTATATGTATAATCATGTTTTAAGATAACTGATGTCTAATAAAATTGTTCTCTGTTAAGTGAGGAATGCAGCATGAAGCTATAATAAATGTCTTTAACATGTTTTTTATTTTATTTTTTTAGTGTAGTATTTTCTGTTAATTCATAGAAGTATGCTAGTCGTACCACTGCTTTAATCTCACACTGTATAGTATCACACATTAAAAACACAACACACTTGTCGACTCAAAAGCGCAGGGCCCGGTGCGATCGCAACAATTGCACCGCCCAAAGAACAGCCCTGCTTTTGAGCAACTATTTAAATGACTTCATTATAATGAGTTCTCATTACCTGATTCCAATGGATTTTAGTTTTCATTGCCTCAACAAATATATTTTAGCATACTGTTATATCAGGCAATGAAAATCCTAACATCAAAGTACAAGAGTCAAGAGCCCAACTAAAGCAAACGCTGATCACAATAATGGTGGTTTGTTGAAATTTCAAAAAATTTTCAACATTAATTGTGGAAGCAAAAGTGATTTTGATTCAGTGCATTTAACATTAATAAATCAACAATTTTTAATATTGATTCAGTGGTTGCTTGCTATCAGGGAAGTGTTCACTGATCACATCCAGTGTTTAATCCCCCATCAAAACAGTGTTATAAGATTAATGCACTTAAATTTTTCTTTACCACAACTTTGATATTGCAGCAATCAGTTTAAACACATCATGCACAAAAAAATTAAATAAAAAACTCCTGCACAATTCAGACACACAGACATCAACAATCAGCATATGAATTTCAACAATGGTGACAATCAACAAAAAGAAAAGATCAATTCTGAACATCACAAAACAAGCTACTTAGAATTACATTTTACTGTATGACTGAAATAACATACTGAAATAGCTGCAGTTTTGGCAAACCTCCTTCAATGTCTATTTCATTAGCACCTCAGAACTAAAGCACCTCCCATCAAAAATGATAGAGCTGTCATTGGACAGCAGCTTTATTATGATGGGTTCAACAGTGCAGCATGAACACAGCAGCAGTGCTCAGTATCCATCAGGATAGCCACCTTTCCTGGGGTCAGATGCAGCACAGATTGTGTCCTTCTCTCGTACAACCGCCTGGACTTTTCCTATTGAAGATGTCTTGCTTATGATGTGATTCTTCAGCTTCAAGCCTTCAGTTACATTCTGCATTCACAAACACAGCACAGAGGGAAAAATACAATAATTATCACTTTGCTGACTTTGTGAATCTGGTTATTTAAATGTCTTACATTAAACTACCTAAAGAATCCTACCTCATCAAAGCCGTCTTCCACAAGCGTCTTATTGGGATTAAACTGATTGTGTGCTCTGGGTTCTGTAACAGCTTTCTGAACATCATAATCAAAGAACATGTAGTTCAGGATCACCTGAGATGAGGAAGAAAAATATAAGCAATTTAACAAACACATGCATTTCACATCACAACAAATATATTACTGAAGCACATACTGAACAAGGTGAATGTCAATTGATATGTGCTGTACATCTGTTATGACTTTTAAAGCAAATCTTCTGAAATCTGTTGTTTTTGTTTACCTGAGCAACCGCAGTTGTGATTTGAGTCCCACCTGAAGCTCCAACCACCATTTTGACTTGTTTGTTCAGTTTATCCAATATTATTGTGGGAGACATCGAAGAAAGTGGCCTTTTACCTTGTCAAAAAAAAAGAAAAAAGTGCATGTTTATTTTAAAAGTGGTGTCATTTAATATTGTTGCACTTTAAAAAAAATAATACCTGGTTTAATCAGATTGTGACTTTTTTCAAAATGAAAATCTGTGAAATCCTGCATCTGGTTATTAAATATAATGCCAGTTGATCGTGACATCACCTTAGAGCCAAAACTGTGAGAACACATGAAAAATAAACACAATAAGATTAACAAGAATAAGAGTTTCATAACAACAGACACCAAAACAGTACATTCAGTACATACTGTTAATAAAAAATAATTAAGGTGGTCTTTTCAGATAACTTGTTTAGGTTAAAATAAAAGAGAGTAAAAGACAAATGTCTGACTCAATGAATGACTGCCTCTGACTTGTCTCTCAGATTCCTGGTCCGTAATGCTCACTGAAGTAACCCACTGGGCAAAGTTACGTCCAGTGGACGTCTTTTTATGTCTTTGCAGACGTTGAAAAGACGTCCACTGAGGAGCCAGAATGAAAGTTTTTATGACGTCTTTTTTTGACGTGTTCTGCACGTCTGATATAAACGTTCAGTGAACCTCCATACAAGGATAAAAACTAGTTCAAATGTGGTTAGTGGTCATATTTTTAATATCATTTCAGGTTAATTTAGACTTAATTTATATTGTTTCTGGACCAAATAAACACTCTCAGGATGCATTAGATTTAAACTCATGTTATGTCAAAATAATTTCCATTTGTAATGGCAAAACAACTCACAGACACTGTGTTTGTCCAAAAATCATGAAAATAAAATAATCTGCACTGAAACAACATTGACGTTTATGAGTTAATTAAATGATCAAATAGCTGATGATTGAGCATTTGGTAAAGTCAACTGCAAATCAAAGACAATAAATCTCTCAAGATCTCAGCAGAGGAGGATCAAACATCTCCACAAACAGCATCACCAGCTTCACTCATTAGACTGACTTTATTTCTGTCAGACATCTATAACTTTTATTGATAATTACCAGAGGTTTAGATGTTGATATTTGTTTCATTTGAACTCACCATTGTGGTGGACAGTGTTTGCTTTAGTTGGGATCTTGGTCCTCATACTTCTTGTGTTAGCTTTGTTTAGGCTCCTGTAGTAGTGTGTTTGTAAAAGCACAATTGTTGTGGCAGAGAAAGCTGAAATCAAGTGTTAACATCTTCCTGTTAGTGATGTCAAACTCATAAAATTAACTTCTCATATTGTGTTTTAACTGTGTATATATTTACGGATGAAAAACATGTACACAAAAATTTTGAGCAAGCCCATAATGTAGTCACACACAGACATCAAGATTTTGCTCATGAATCACAACAACGGTGACAATCAAAACAAAAAAACTCAGGAATTAAGGAGGAGTTTGTTCTATGAAGCCACCCATCATGCATTGCAGCATGAAGCTTTTTTGTTTGTTTTGATTGTCACCATTGTTGTGATTCATGTGCAAAATCTTGATGTCTGTGTGTGACCACATGACGCGTTTACTCAAAATATCTCACGCACAGGCATTTTGTCCATCTTCACAATAAGTGACCATTTCAATGCTCTTAGCTCCTGTACTGCAGCTTCAGCTGAACATCAGATGCTCAATTAGTGATGATTTTATCATCAAAAATAAGCTAATCTCTGATCGCGCTTTATTTTGGCATTCTTTGCCACAACAATTGTGTTTCACAAAGACACAGTTACAGCAGCCAAAGAAAAGCAAACACAAGAAGTTCGAGGAGCAAGATCACAGCTAAAGAAAACACTGTCCACCACAATGGTGACTTCAAATGAAACAAATACCAACATTTAAAACTCTGGTAATTATCAATAAAAGCTATAGATGTCTGACAGAAATAAAGTCAATCTAATGAGTGAAGCTGGTGATGCTGTTTGTGGAGATGTTTGATCCTCCTCAGCTAAGATCTTGAGATATTTATTGTCTTTGATTTGCAGTTGACTTTACCAAATGCTTAATCATCAGTTAATTGATCATTTAATTAAACACTGTTTCAGTGAAGATTCTTTTATTTCCTTGATTTTTGGGCAGTGTCTGTGAGTTGCTTTGCAATTATAAATGGAAATTACTAAAAAACATGAGTTTAAATCTAATGCATCATGAGAGTGTTTATTTGGTCCAGAAACAGTATAAATGATGTCAATGAATCTTAAATTATGTTAAAAATATGTCCACTGACCACATTTGTACTAGTTTTTATCCTTGTACGGAGGTTCACTGAACGTCTATATCGGACGTGCAGAACACGTCAAAAAAAGACATCATAAAAACTTTCATTCTGGCGCCTCAGTGGATGTCTTTTCAACGTCTGCAAAGACTTCAAAAAGACGTCTTTTGGACGTAACTTTGCCCAGTGGGAAGAACAGGAGCAGTGCAAAACATAGACAACTGTAACAGGCCCAAAACTAAATTGAGGAGCAGCACTCAATAACCTAAAGTGAGTGAGTAAGATAATGAAATCAGAATCTCTGTTAGTTCATCTTACTCTTACCGTTCATTGATACTGCTGGTGACAGCCACTGCACTCCCATCTTCTGCAATGATTGACAGGTGAGACGTGCCAAAATCATCAGGAACAATATTCTCCTCCTGCTCGTCATAACTGTCTTGTTCGGTGTCATCTTTGATCTCACTCCTGATGTAGTCTGCAAAGCTGTCTGAGGTCAATTTTTGGATAAACTGTGAAACAAGATTCACAAGATGCATACATATGGAAACAGTGAAAGGTTTGAGAAAATAATGTAAAATGTTACTTCACTTAGATCAGGTGAGGCCAAAGTCACTTCAGATGTTCTGCACTTTAGATGTTGTATATAAATAAACATATTTGTTTATAATAATCCCTATTTATAATGAAATTATATGGTTTATTCCTACGATTCCTGCTCCCTGTGTTCAGTTTGGCTCCTTATGTTCCTTGGTGTTTTGTATTATTTTGACTCCTATTTTCAATAAATCTTACTCTGCATTTGGCTCCAGCTTGCCCATTGTTTCTGAGTTCACCCCTCATAACATTTATAATAGGCTTTATATATAATAATCTCTGTTAGGCATTGCTTATGATCCACTAGAAGTGTGCTGCTGTTTGTTTCTACAGAGACAACATGTCTGTATTTTATAATTTTCTTCTGTTTGGAAGGTTTTTGGTTCAAATGCTGAGTTTGCATGAATATTCATGAATTTGCTCTGTGGTGGGTGTGGCTTTGTTGAACTAAAAGCAAACAAATGGAATGGAAATTGCTGTTTGTTCTTCAGATCTTGCAGACTTGTTTGATGAACAATTTCAAAAATATAATGAAGGTGAATGGGCATACACCCCATTTAGACGTGCAACTGTTCATATGCTTTTATCAGAACAATGTTTTTTTTTTTTTTTTGTGTAGTTGTAATGTTAAGGATAAAAAAGACCAAGACTTTACTCTTCATTGCTGTTTGATGTATCTTTTGAAGTTCTTTCATTCCAACACCCTATCCCCCCAAAATTCATATTTTGGAGCATTACAACCCATAATACCTTACAAACATCTGAGAGGGGCACAATATGTAAAGGCTGAACTCACATCAGTGAGGTTTTCACCATGTGGGTCTCCTAGTTTACTCCTCTCCTCATAAGCAGCACGGAAAGCCTCTATTAAATGATGATATGTCAAAATCTTATTCTCTGCTGTAGAAACATTGCTGCTTGAGAGGTTGTAACCTGAAATTAAATGTTATTATTTGAACTGAACCTTAGAACATTTTACAAGTTTCAAAGAGATTTCATGATAGAATAGCTAAGATGCACACTGTACATTTCTTTTGACCAGTTACAAGTGTTGCTTTTCAGACTATATAATGATCCCAATGAGATCATCCTGGGTAAAATGCATTTGCGTCACACACACCTTTGAGTATGTTGAGTATCAGAGCAAGCACAGGTCCACCGAATGGAGCATCGGGAGCATGAAATATGTAATTCCCCACAGTGAAGTTTAACGAATACTCATTCAATACTGGCTGATAATTCTTTAGGTCTTCAAATGTTATATTCCCTCCTGTTTTATCAGAAACAGAGATCCAGTCAGACTTGATTTAATAATATTAAAATAGAACCAAATGTAAGCATGAAATAACCTGCAGCGTTGATATCATCCACTATATTCTGAGTCAGTGACCCATCGTAAAAGGCATCTGGTCCTTTTTCGGCTATCCTCCTATAGGTTACAGCAAGTTGTGGAAATCTTATACTGTCATTTTCCTTCAAGAAGGTGTTGTTTGAGTTGCAAAACACTTCACTGCAAGACAAGAAAGCAGATCAGAAGTGACAATTCAGATGCAATTGGCATACACACGCCTGTGGTATTATAATAGTGTCAGAGCATTAGCCTTGTGGGCATATCTATTCTGACTATTCTTTTGCTTGTTTACAGATAATATATTCTTACCACCATGTTGCATTATTCAGAATCATGTTCTCATTGTCTTTGATCGTTTCAGCCAATGCCCTGCCAATCTGAAATCCCTCCCATGCCAGCTTTATACTGGGCTCAAACAGTTCCTTCCATGGCAGTCTCCCGTGTCTTTTGTGTGCCAGCTCATAACCACGCAGTTCTCCTGGTACAGCTATTAACAACCCTGCCATTCATGCAAAACACAGAAGTGGTCATTCAAGGGTTAAAATGACAAAAAGCTGTTTGTTGGTTCTTTACCTGGTTTTGCTTTCTGCAGGTCTTTGTCTGATGTGTTCTGTAAAGCATTCTTTGCAGCAGTTTCTCTGGCATCAATTGTCTCCACCTTTCCTAAGGGTTAAAAAGACATTCACACCTGGTCAACACTGCCATAGACTGTAGAAAGATGGAGGACACGTCTCCACTTCCTTCCACTGTAGAAAAGTGAAGCCAAAACATCTCAGTATGGTCGAAAATGATGTCATTTGGAGCCTGAGTCTGAGCATTAGTGATCAAGAGCTGGAGCAACGGTTTCAAAGTCCTGCCCAAACTTCCTCAGACCTAATCGCAAGATCATAATCATGACACCACACCTTCAAATATCTTACTAAAGGCAAATGTATTAGAAAAATTAACACTTGAACATACATCATCATGATAAGAACTACCTAAAATGCTATATTTGGAAAAAAAAATATTTGAAGTGTAATTTGATTATTTAGATTATTTAGTCCTATTCGTTTATATGGAGAGGGAGAGGTTTATGACCTATACTGCAGCCAGCAACCAGGTGGCGACTGAAATGTTTTGGCTTCACTTTTCAGGACGTGTGAGGCACATTTGGCCAACACTGGTTTGTGGGTACAAGTTTCCAGAAACTACAGCACATTCACTTCCAAGTGGATGAACCCAGTTCTTCTTTCAAGTTCCCCTCACAGAGAGTTTGCAATGCATTTCTGAGTGTTGCAGGGAATGAAAAAAGGTAGATTCACTCTACAAGTAAGCCAAGTCAATGAGATCAGTGAATTAGATCAATGATAATTTAAAATTCAGTATGAAATGGGTAGACAGAAATCAACTGCAAATAAAATTACATTTTAAATATCTTACAACACGAATGCTTAAGTTACTCTAAAAAACAGCTATGTGTCTTTATTATAAGGCAGTTATTTTCATAATACAAAATCATTAAACAGAGCTTAGTTAATGGAATTGGTGTTTTAGTCTTCCCTTTAGTTGGCCTCTGTTGTCTATGCAAGTTACTTCTTTTTTTTCTTGTTTCAGAACAAAACAGAAACAGGATCAAATGCTCAAGCACTTCTTTAGTCAAAGTTTAGTTTTAGTTTATTGTTTGTTTGTTTTATTTCATTTCAACCGCAGAAGTGCTTCAATTGTATTTCTTTTCAGAGTGAAACCATATGAACACTGATGCATTGTCCATTCAACACTGACGATTATCCTGTGTAGCCATAGAGGATTGTTGTGGGAGTCTGGTTAGGTCTCTGAAACCATACACATACCTGTTGATGCATTGTATATGGTGAAAACCCCCCCTCCTCCAATGCCCATACTGTGAGCATTAAATAGACTCACACACAGCAGAGTGGCGATAGCAGCATCAACTGCTGAACCGTTACGCTTCAGCATGTCCCTGCAAAAACAAAGAGCATTATTCAGATCAAGAACAATGATTACAATTACTCTATAGAGTAGCAAAAAAGTCTCATCGCTCATGCAAGGAATCTCTACCAGAATCATAAATATGGCACTTTGGAATCGTACCTCCCGATTGTAGAGCACACCCCAGCATCTGCTGCCACCGCTGCTTTATCATAGCAATGATCAGAAGGTTTTACACTCGGTGTATCAGTGGATCTCACATTAGGTGTATCAGTGGCTGTTTTAGTAGATCTTCGATTGAGTGTCACTGTCAGAGCTGTTGCAATCACAAAGGCAATGAACAGATATCTGAAAGCAGAACAGAATGAAATGCTGTGTTATTTTATCATTATTATTATCATTTTTAAAATATATTATTAACTGGCATTCTTGACAAAATCATGTCATGTCGGTTATTCTTTCAGTTGATCCTTTTGTCATGAAATATGGGATTTGCTACATCCCGAACCTCTACAACTCTGAGAACAGCTAGATTTTATTTTACATTACCAAATGTGTGTGTTTGTTTGTGTGTGTGTGTGTGTGTGTGTGTGTGTGTGTGTGTATGCTTCATCACCTTTTTGGCTTGCTTCTGTGTAGTTCATAAAATAATTTGCAGATGAGACAACACAACATTAAATAGCAGCTGTCCACCAGTATGAAGAACCTATAAAAAAAGAAAGAAAGAAAGAAAGAAAGAAAGGAAAAAGCTTACAATTAGATTAGACTACAGTGTACAGGTGTCCTGGTTGCAGCAGATGCAGACACAGTGATACAGATTGGCAGATGGATGGGTGGATGGATACCTCATGACATATGATAAAGGACCCGATGTTTCTTGATCCATGGTGTACTGAAATTTTCTTTGTGTACATATGGATGTCTTAACACAAGAGTGAAGTGGTTTTGTATAAATCTGTGAAAATAATTTAAAAGTAGTTTAAAATCAATTTATCTAAACCTATCAACATATCAACTGGCTAGACAGGCAACGTTTGTTAGATTATTTATTTATTTATTTTAACAAAGCAGTATTTCATTAAGTACGCTTGTGCATTGCCAAAGAAGATCAGCTTCAGCTCAGCTGAAGTTGCCTGCTTTTACAACATTCAAAAGCTTGTTGTACAAGTAAAAAAAAAAAATCCACCTTACCTTCATAAAGATATTCCAACTAAACCTTATAATTTCTAAGTTTATCGAGTTTAAAGTACTTCATATAAAAGTAAATACAACTTAACTGAGTACATTTAAAAACATTACTCAAAAAGTTAATTTAAATGAACATGAACTTTTAGTATGAACAATGTTCACCTTACTTACATAAAATTGTTCAAACTAAACTTTATAAATTCTAATTACTAAAACTGTCAAGTTGCTAATACTTGATATTTTAAGTAAATACAACTTACCTGAGTCAGTGCAAAAAGATAACTCAAAAAGTTGTGTTTTGTAAGAGACACTGTTAAGTGTCCAAAGAAATGAGGAATAAATTGCTGTGTGTTTATGAAACGAAAGTAAAAGCAAAAATAAGCAAGGAAGACACCAAGAAATCAAGGAACACAAGAGACTAAACTGAGTACATCAATAAAACAACCGTCACTAGACAAAACCTGACAATGAACACAGAAAACATAAGGGCATAAATACACTAAGACTAACAAGACAGAGCTGGAAACAATCAGACTAAAAGACAGTGGGAAACAGGAACCAAACTGAACTACAAACTAAATGTCCACATAAAAAAGGCACATGTGACAGACACACTGTCTAATGTGGTCAATGTGTGTGTTAGGTCTTTTTCATAATAGATTTCACTTCCAGTGTAAATTTTAAAAACCTTCCAGAAACATTGCCTACCTTCCTCACTGCTATTCCACTTCCCAATATTTGCACTTATTTTCTTATTTTTATTATATATGATTAAACTGCTATAATCAACCATGTGAAATTAAAAACACATCAATTAGAATCTGAATGAGAAGCTAAGTCTTGTTTTGTTTTTGCCAGCTCTTGAAGCTCCGCCTCTTCTGAAAATGGGGCTAGGAGCACCATCTCATTTGCATTTAAAGGGACGAACACAAAAAAATGCACGTTTTGGCTACCCTAAAATTGGCAATTTTAACAAGCTATAAAATATTATCTGTTGCGTATTTTGAGCTAAAACTTCACATACACACTCTGCGGACATCAGATACTTATTTTACATCTTGTAAAATGGGGCATAATAGGTCCCCTTTAATAAAAATTAATGAAAATGAATTGTCAATGAAAATTTAAATGTAAAATTAATATGGAAAATGTATGTGGCTTTTGAATAATTTTTATTGTCAGTCAACACTCAATTACATCACATGGACTAGAAAGTGAGACAGAGATTCATTCATGGTTATAGAAATGTCTGTTATTTTTCTTTTATGGGCTGAGCCCACCCAAATGACTGTCTTGCCCACCCAATCAGAATTAGATAAAGATTACGTTATTTTTTTTGTGCATAGATTAAAACTAATCTGAAGCTGACTGTATTTTGAGAAGTTTAAGCTAGAGCTTGAGACTGCCCAAACAATCATAAAATAACTCCAGAAAATTGCAGCATTTTTATTTTATTAGCTGAATGCAAGGCACGCTGAATTCATGTGGAGGATTCAGTCTGTTGCAGAAAAGCAGAGGCTGACAACGAGCGAAAACGGGCAGAAATATTTGTGCGCTATCACGGGGAGTTTGCGAGTTACGAGGAGTTTAATGCACAAATATGTATCATAGCCTACCACTGAAATTACCTGAGCAGTTTTAATGTTCTAAAAGAAAAAAAAAAAACATCATTCAATAACATGCGTTCATTGCATGGACAGGGAACGAGCATAATATAAGCGTCTAAAATGCATGTAGGCTATACAGTTCAGTTGAAAGCTTACCCCTTTTGACTTGCTGTTAATATTGAATGTAAGACTGTAACAGAATGTAACACTGAAATAAGAGCTTGTGCGATGAAAGTTGTGTTTGTTACTATAGCAACAGTCGGCTCGACTTAACAGCAATGCAAACTATTCAACTTTTTTTTTTTTGTCAAATTCTGCCGTTTTGAATTGAAAGTTGGGCTGTCATTTACGTGAATCATGTAATTCATAATTATTGTGACGACAATGGCATTTTTCTGTCTTTCTGCATTTTCAACATATTAGGAATACAACTAAAATTGAATGGGTGCATATTTTAAAATAAAAATATTATTTGCAGTTCAGATTGATTACTTTACAAAAAATCTTATTATTTATTTAGTTCATTTACCTTAGTGGTCTGGTCTTAATATTTTCCTCAAAACAATAGTCCCCCGAATGTTCTAGATATGATTATGGCCTTGTTTGGTATAAATAAAAAGTTAGTTGAAAAAAATCACCAGTGTAGAAACAATGATCCAGAGAAAGAGAACAAAGAGGGTTTTTTATTATTATTATTCAATAAAGAAAAAAAGTTTATTTTGTTGTGAAAGTGCATGATATTCTAAGCTGCCCATGAATGTTTTTGTTTTTTTCTTCAGTGTACATATAGACTATAGTTAATATAGTTAATGTAGCAATATCTACAGTATAAATATCTTCACACACACCCAAGTTTTCACAAACTCCTTAATCTCTCTGGACAGAGTCTGATCTTTCACTGCAGCAGACAGAGGAACAGATTGATGGATCTTTCAGTGGAGAGTCCATGTCCATCCTTGATCTTCTCTTTAATGTACTGTGTGGTTCTCCCAGGGGCGCCGCTACGGATTCTGGTCCCCCTGGTCAGCATATTCACTCGGGCCCTCCTGCCTTCCCTGGGGGGGGGGGGTTGTTTGGCTGGGTATACCGAGGGATATCCCCCTCGGTAGAAATCGCGATTGCGTTCCCGAGCCCATCTTTTTTTCCCCTTCTCCCAAATCAGATTATCCTGTTTCAGCTATTAAAATTGTTCAGTTTTGTATGTAATGGCAAAGTGATAATATTTTGTTTTGGTTTTTTATAAAGTTAATTTAGAAAAACGTTTGGAGCATTTTTTTGTTAGTTAAATACGTTTTTTCTTTCTTAAAGTAACGACCAAGGGGCCAGCGCAGACAGGTCGCAACATTTTTTTTTTTTTGATACAACATTTGATTAATCAATGCATGCCGATGAACTTTTATCATAGTCTATAGTTATATGGAAACGAAAGTTTTCAACATTCAACCAGTTATTTTTCATCAGTATTATTTGTGATTTAAATTTTGTGACAGGAATTTTTTTGCTTTCACTTTCAGGATCTTGGTGTCACGCTTTACAAGAAAAGATAATGGTCTGTTTTGCTTATATCTATACACCTTTCACTTTTTAAGACTAAAACAAAAGATGGATTCATTGTTATTCTTAATTAAAAAGCACAACAACAACAAAACAGTACTTTCCAATGACAAACTAGCATAACATTTATTAACAAAAACGAATAAGACGAGGCATAGGACACATCACATGCTGTATTATACCGACTAATACATAACAGAATGTTTAGCAAACACTGAGGAATCAAATAATAATAATATTTAAAAAATAAGGAAAGCCTCCATAGCATAACATGAGGTAAACAGCAAAGATAACAAGCTTTTCAAAACGAAAACAAAAAGTAAAACTAAACTGTCTGTCGCTGACAGGACTTGCATGTTTTCTCTACAAGAATACCAACATGTTCACCTTCTCTGGTTTAAGAAGCGGTCTTTTACTTTAGTTTGAAAACCAAATCCTCCGCTGCGGGTAACTTCGCGCTCGTGCTGACATGCCGAGTGAAAGAACAATGGGCGCGCGCTGCTCTCGCTCTGCATACGCGCCGCTTCTGCGCTGCCTCTGCTCTGCTTACGCGTGCGGTGTGAAACCAGGCTCTACTGAAGCGCTCGCGCCTGATCAGTGAAATCTTTCTCCTGCTACAATGTGCTGCGGCTGGCAGCGCGCGCGCTTTGGAGCAGGCAGACCATGCTCTAGCACAAGTGCGACCACTCAAATTTTTACTTGCACACTCTCAAAAAATGGTCGCATTTTGGTCGCAGTCTAGAGCCCTGAATATATAAAATAATTTTATAAAATAAAGAAAACAATGATGTGCCATCTCCTCTTGAACAGGAGCACTTCACAAAACTGAACGGAAAGTCAGTGAATACATGACTCACAGACATGATAAATATATCTATAGAAAGCTTTAAATTACTACTTAATGAAATAAATCAAATCGAAAACAAAAACTCTTTTATTATAATCCGTGAAGATGCACTTCTCTCTAAAGGCGCGTCTAATGAGGAGATGGAGAGTCAGGATCTTCATCTGATTCTTCATCTTTGCGACACTGACACAGAAAACACTAGTTTATTAGTAAATAATTAAAATATCTCCTTACTAATTCCCCCGGACACATTCATGTTAATTACTTTTGCTGGGGCTTTATGGCAAGCTTCATTGCGTGTATTTGAAGCAGAACTATTCAGCTGAGCTGACGGCTCTCTGCTGCTGCTGGTCACTAAACACTGTCGAGCCGCTCTTGACAGCCGCAGCACGGTCTCGTGTTGTTTCCACCAGCGCGGCAATTTTTTTCATCACTAATTGATGGATGTCTAAAATATAAACATAAGGAGAAGCCTAAAACAGGCCCGAGGCCCGGCCCGCGTCTGAACTATGACGTGAAAATTGGCCCGATCGAAGCCCGGTCGGGGCCGGGCTGAAATGCAGGGCTCTAGCGTTCCCCTCGGTAGAAATCACGTTTCTCCCTCGGGGGCCCCCTCCCATCGTCGGCCCTTAGAATCGTCCTAACTTCCCCCCCCCCTTACGGCGCCCCTGGGTTCTCCTGATGCTCTCTGAGCTGTTCTCTGTGTGTGTCAGTAGATCCTGTAAGAGTCTCTGATTGGACTCCAGTGAGACGCCCAGCAGGAACCGCATGAACAGATCCAGCTGTCCATTCTCACTCTCGATGGCTTCATCTACTGCTCCTTTAAGCAGATTGTGCATTGAATAAAAAAACTTAAGGGTATCCATGGTGCTGCTTAAATAGTAGTAAAACACGTGGAAAGCAGCAAGAAACGCCTGGATGCTCAGATGAATGAAGCAATAGACTTTCCTCTCATGAATCAGAGATTCCTCCTTAAAGATCTCAGTGCAAATCCCAGAAAACACTGAGGTGTCAGTGACATCTATGCCGCTCTCAATCAGGTCCTCCTCATAGAACATCACATTGCCCTTCATCAGCTGTTTGAAAGCCACTTCAGCAAGTTTCACAATCACTTCTCTGTTGGACTGCCGGAGTTTCTCTGGATCTCTCTCTTCATACTTCTGGTTCCTCGTGTTGATCTGAATCAGCAGGAAGTGGATGTACATTTCAGTCAGAGTTTGAGGGATTTCTGCACTCAGATCTTCTTTCAGGAGCTTCTGAAGCACAGTGGATGAGATCCAGCAGAAGACGGGGATGTGGCACATGATGTGGAGGCTTCTTGCTCTTCTGATGTGTGAGATGATTCTGCTGGCTTGATGCTGGTCACTGATTCTCTTCCTGAAATATTCCTCCTTCTGAGGCTCATTGAATCCCTGAATTTCTGTCAGACGGTTGATGTATTTGGAGGTGATCTGATTGGCTGCTGCTGGTCTAGAGGTGGTCAAGATGAGAGCAGAGGGAAGCAGCTCTCCTTTCATGAGGTTTGATATCAAAACACCCACTGATGAAGTCTCAGTCACATCACAAATTTTCTGATCATCTGAAAACATCAGTGTGATTCTGCTTTCATCCAGACCATCAAAGATTAACACAAATTTACACTCCTCATAAATCTTTGAGTCCAGATCTTGAAGTTCAGGATGAAAGTCCAGCAGAAGTCTGTGAAGACTGTACTGATGATCTCGGATCAAGTTCAGCTCTCGAAATGGAAGCACAAACATGAAATCTACATCTTGATTGGCTTTTCCCTCGGCCCAGTCCAGAATGAACTTCTGCACAGAGACGTTTTTTCCAATTCCAGCGATGCCTTTAGTAAGAACAGTCTTTATCTGGTCTTTCTCCTCACATCCTGCTTCAGGTGAGGCTTTAAAGATGTCATTGTAGTAGATTAGAGTGTCTTGTGAGTGTTTTGTTCTGGCTGTTTTCTCCATCTGTAAAACCTCATGTTCTTCATTCACTCCTTCACTCTCTCCCTCTATGATGTAGAGATGTGTGCAGATCCTGTTCAGGAGGGTTTCATTCTCTTGGAGTTTGGTTCCTTCAAATAATCTCTCATACCTTTTTTTCATGTTTGTGCTGGTATTTGACTCTCTGCTGGTCTACAGTCTCTAGTATTTGTGTCTGCAAGATTGCTTCACTTATTTCCTCTCTGATATGAGTCTGATAATGGTATGTAGAGGATGGCAAATATCTGATTGGCTCAGATTTCTCCTTCCTGTTTAAATTAAAAAGACAAATTAACAATATGACAATGACAGTGATTACAATAACCATTACAGTCAGAGAGAAGAAAAAATGTAGTTACCAGATATGATTTTAAAGCATATTCAAGTGTAAATGTATATTTAATGTTACATCATTTAGTCTCTTTAATCACTATTCATATGAGATGTACTATAGTGTGATGGATCTCAGTCTTCTCTGGATCATATTGGACAGAGTGTGGCAGTTTCTGATTGGTCTTTCCCATGTTAATTGTTAAGTTAGCATATGGGATAGGCACTCTGTGAGATGGTTTCTCAGGAGTGCCTCTGGTTCAATATGCAAGATCTTGTTGACTCTCTAACATTTGTTTTTCCTTGGTATTTCTTATATCATATAGTTAAAGTTTTGTTGAGGTTATATTTATTTCTTTGTTTTCTTCATTGGACTTATGTTTATTATCATTACTGTCTGTTGTTGTATTAGTTTTATTAAATAAAACAATTTGCATTGATTATGTTTTTTTTTTTTTTTGATCCTTCTTTTATGTTGCGGTTTTAAATGGGTGGGTCATAACAACAGTGAATTTGCAACTTCATGTTCATACTAACAGAAGGTCAGAGGTCACTGGTCCATTACTGAATTGAAATGGGTGATCAATGGATGTGTTACTCTTCACAGACACACAGCTGGGTTCTGGAGCCTCTGATCTCTGTCTCCTGCTG
Source organism: Schizothorax lantsangensis (assembly GCA_027422415.1). Classification (NCBI taxonomy): domain Eukaryota; kingdom Metazoa; phylum Chordata; class Actinopteri; order Cypriniformes; family Cyprinidae; genus Schizothorax; species Schizothorax lantsangensis. The sequence continues at coordinate 43,374,642 of CM049841.1, forward strand.
ATACTGACAAAAGACAAAAAAAGGCATTTTACAGCACTAACCAAACTCTGAAAAGCAAAACACACGGTTTTACAAATGAGGACGTCCTCAAAGGGAGGTTTTAGGTGATTTTGTCAAGTTTTTCTTACTGCTGGGTACCAATTTGTCCCCAAAATATGGTTACAGTAAGTAGGTACACACACACATACACGTTTGTTTTTGTGAAAAGTGGGGACATCCCATAGGCATAATGGTTTTTATACTGTACAAACTGTATGTGCTATTGCCCTACACCTTCCCTGCACCTAAACTTAGCCCTCACAGGAGACTGTGTGCATTTATACTTTCCCCAAAAAAACTCACTCTGTAGGATTTATAAGCGTTTTGAAAAGTGGGGACATGGGGCAATGTCCTCATAAGTCACCTTCTCCTTGTAATACCTAAGTCATACCCATGTCATTATACAAATGTATGTCCTCATTTGTCACAAAAATGTGCTCTCTCTCACACACACACACACACACACACACACACACACACACACACACACACACACACACACACTTACAAAATAGTGGTTATCATCTTAGATAAATCACTTTTAGTGTAAAAAATAATTCATTGCATTTGGTTATCCCTAAATTGCAATCAAGTTGTATAGAAACTATATATCTATTGAATCTATAGACACACCAAATGATTCACTGATTAACCATTAAAATTAGTTAGATTAAATAATAGACAAATTTATTAAACTGAATGAAAAGTCATGCAAATGAAAAGTTTGATAGTAAGAGCTTTATGAAAGGCAGTTACTGTGAATTAAACATTTATATAGAATTGTGTGTATTGTACTAAAACAATTGAACATATGCTGAAATGTTTGAAAAAAAAGTGCACTTTTGATGATTTGTTGTGAGATCAGTACTAAGAGTTTTGGAAATGTACCACTTGCTTGTGAAAATAGTACTAAACCAATAATAATAAAAAAAAACCTGTAATACTCAATCATCACTTAATGGAGAATTAGACTTGGAGCATGCACATAAACCTTGCACGCTGAATACAAACCCAACACAACAACAAAAGCTAGTAAAGTCAGTAAAGCTAATAAGCTCAGTAGCTTCTGCAGCAGGAACACAAGCACGTAGTCCGCCTTTGTTGTTGTTGCTGTTACCTGACGTAGCGGTGTCTGATTAGGGGCGAGATGTGGGGTGATGACATCATTGTTTCACAAAATATACGGATTGGCTGGACACACAAAAATGCAAAGTTGTCGTTTTCAGATTTATCCACTCTGGGACCCGGTTTCAAAAAATAGTGGTTTCAGGCTCCCAAAATGCCGGATCCATCTGGACAAAACACTGATATGACACATTTTTTTTGCATATAAAGCTGTATACATGTGTACGGGGCCCCAGTGTTGAAGAAGGGATAATAATAACCCTATGAGTTGTTATTTATGTGGTGCTGTTGCGGTGTTGTGCCTTTCCTCAGATCAATGAGCAATGTTGCAGCTGTTTTTACAGAAGACCAATATATCAATAAATCTGTCAAGTCAAAAATCCACTTGACTTGAATGCACCAATGAGAAGCCCAGATGCCCCAGACTAGATGAACTTGACAAAATGAAGTAAAATCTCTCAAAACAGAGTGATAGGGAAGGGGTGCATTTTTATTTTACTCTATTTTTTCAATTTACAGGAAAGCAGGCAATATGTTTTGGATGGAGTAGGCAAGAAGGTAAAGGATGTTATGTTTGTTATTTTGGCAAATACCCCTTCTTGGAGACATTTATCTCCTTTAGAATTAATTAATTAATTAATTAATTAATCATATGATGAGGTTGTTTAATCAAGATGTGTGCAAGAGAGGGGGATGATGAAGGTCTGAAGCAGGTATCTGTGTTATGAGGTAATGCAACCAGATTTAAAAGAGAATGGCAAGAATGATTTTTGATTTTTACCATTTTTGCTGCTAATCATTTTAAAATATCTGCTGTTAAATAATTTTAGATTTCATGTGATCAAATCTAAGTGATATATAATTGCCAGAGGACGAGAAAGAGGACTTGCTGAACTAGAGAGATTACCATCCATGCTTAACAGCAAGGTGAGTGGTTTAAAAACTCAATGTCAAACTCATCCATCTCTTTTGCCCACTTTCGTCCACTTTACTGATTTAGTTGGGGGGGTCTTTTGTTCTAAGATGATGATATGAAGAGCAGCAGCTTTCATTTTAGCTCTGATGTTGAACACTGTATGTTTGTGTTAGAATCGAGAACATTGTGCTTTTCACATTTTTTTTTCACCTTCAAACTAAACTTATGACTTTAGCCAGCAAAGCTTATCTGGCTTGTGCACTTCATATACATTTACATTTAGTCATTTAGCAGACGCTTTTATCCAAAGCGACCTACAAAGTGCTATTACAAGTCTCAGTTAGCTTACGCAGTACAAAGTTTTTTTTTTTAATTATATAATAAATAAAAAGAAAACAGATAGAATAGAAAAAAGAATAGAGCAAGCCATTGTTAGAGGCCTTTTTTTTGCTTTTGTTAATTGTATAATAAATAAAAAGAAAACAAATAGAATACAAAAATATTAGAGAAGCTTGTTTTTTTTTTGGTTTTTTTGTTATCAACAATTTTTTTCACACATAACACAACATAGCATCCAAAATATAACAAAAAAAAACAACAGACACATGCTCAACATCTCAAGATCCAATCAAAAGGGAGGGAGAGAGGGAAGGACAACAAGAACACAAAAGTCACTCCTTTATACAATCACGTATATCCAACAAAAAACACTGCCAAGCATCAATGGTCGAAGGCCTGGCCCCACCGACTCACGCAGTTGTACATTCACAAGTCACTATTTGCAGGAGGCTACGGATCCAATATGTTTTTCCACACATGTGTGAGTTTATTTTTTTTTAAAGAAAATGAGCAGTATATGAATAGAGTGCAAGTCTAAATGGGACTTTTTTTAAAGAATAAAATTAGAGTAGAGTGTGCTAGAGTTAGAGGGTCAAATAAAGATGCAAGAGATGTGTTTTTAGCCGATTCTTGAAGATGGCTCAGGACTCAGCTGCTGGGATTGAGTTGGGCAGGTCATTCTACCAGTAGGGAACATTTAATTTAAAAGTCTGTGAAAGTGATTTTGTGCTTCTTTGGGATGAACAATAAAGCGACGTTCACTTGCAGAACACAAGCTTCTAGAGGCACATAGTGTCAGGGATTCACAGTCACAGCCACCTCAGTCACGGGCCACAACAATCACCAGATCACAATCACCTGTCTTCTGATCACCCACACCTGCAGTCACTCATCAGCACTCATCAGCTCCCCTTCAAATACACGCTTCCTACAGACACTCACCGTCCGGTCTACCGTTCACTACCTGAACAGACACCAGACCCAGCTATACTTACCTGTGATACTATCCTTCCAGATTCTCCGACGATCCTCCTGTGTTTTCCCATTGTAGTTCCTGGTTCCTTCCTGATCCCCGCTCTCCGTTGTTCCTGCAAGGAAAGGACTCTGATTAGTATCAAGCCAGACCCATTTGAACTGTTTCTCTGTCCGAATCCCTTACCTGCCAGTATCTCCACACGATTGCCATCCCCTTGTTTAATAAATCATTCTGTTGTTTCACTCACCTGTTGCTTCCGCCTCTGTTTGTGACACATAGGTCTGAAGTACTGAATTTAGGTAAAGGGGTGCAGAGCCAGAGGTGGTTTTGTAGGCAAACATTAATGCCTTCAATTTAATGCGAGCAGCTATTGGTAGCCAGTGCAAATTGATGAACAGGGGTGTGACATGCGTTCTTTTCGGCTCATTAAAAATGAATCTTGCAGCCGCGCTCTGGATTAATTGTAAAGGTTTGATAGAACTGGCTGGAAGACCTGCCAAGAGAGCATTGCAGTAGTCCAGCCTGGACAGAACAAGAGCTTGAACAAGGAGTTGTGAAGCATGTTCCCAAAGAAAGGGCCTGATCTTCTTGATGTTGAATAAAGCAAATCTGCAGGACCGGGCAGTTTTAACAATGTGGTCTGAGAAAGTCAGCTGATCATCAATCACAACTCCAAGGTTTCTGGCTGTTTTTGAAGGAGCTGTTTGCTTCAACAACATAATTCCCATAATTTTCATGAATGAGGTCAGTACACTCTTAAAAAAAAGGTTCTTAAATGGTTCTTTGGCAGGGTGTATGGTTCCATGAAGAAACTTTAATATCCAAAGAACCTTTCCATTGCACAAAAGGTTATTTGTAGCACAGAAAGATTCTTTGTAGCACAGAAAGGTTCTTTGTAACACAGAAAGGTTCCAGAGACTATTTAATGGTTCTTCACACTCATCATGTTGTAAATATTTTTGTTTCTGGAAAGTGAGATCAAGTGAACTAAATTGTCCTGTCTGGTCCAGAACTCATTCCATTCATTGTCTATTAGTTGCATTCAATTATAGTGTAATAAAAAGTATTAATTTTGAGTTATATAAATAGTGTTGTGGTGTTTATTAATTAAAAAAGACCAGTAGATCATTTTAAATCTATTATCTATTTAAATGCTGTTTTGCATGTCTCAAAAAATATATATATTAGGCTAGTTATTTAAGTTTATTATAAAAAATACTGCAATCATGTTTTAAAATGAAATAAAAAGGCTGAGTGATACAAAATCTTAAAATATGAAAGTGCCACTTTGTCCCACTATCCATTTTGCACCTATGAATTGGTCGTAGAACTACAAAATGAGTTTCAAATTCACAATTTAATAAAGATTTAATGTGATTTTAAGTTGTTTATGTAGTGTTCTAATTCTAGAGGTTTATTTATTTATTTATTTTTATTTATTATATATATATATATATATATTATTATTCAATAACAGAACAACAAATACAATTACAAAGACAAAGTAAGAGCAAAAGACAATGAGGGTTACAAACAATAATCCAAAGCATACTATGTTAGTTTATAAGACTTACACCATGAAATAGTCTTATATGCAATAGAATTATTAGAGTTTCTTAAAGAGTTTACATACACATCAAAATCTTTCCTGAAAATAAAAAAGTAAGGAGTTTTCTTCTTTTTTTCTTTGAAAATGTACATTTATGAATATAAAATTTAGCAAGATTACCAAGTAGGTATAACTGCAGACTGGAGATCTCCAAAACGGGGCGTGAACTCCAAAAGTGGACTATACTAAATATTGTTGGCTCTATGATAAATGGCATATTATGTTTCTAGATTCTTCAATGCTGATGATAGAGACCGTAGGGCACCTTGTCGCTAAAAATTTGATTTATTGCCCCTCATAAAAATACCTCCCCCCAAGCCCCCAATACCTCCCTCCCGCCCGCCATAACTGAACATCTGTTTTGGACACCTGTTGTACACCCCCACCCCCATCTAATGATGAACTGGTTATCCACTCCAGTGTGTTTAAGGAATTTATGACTGTTTTTGTGTGAGGGCCGTTGTTATGTGATTTAAACTTTAAATGGTGAAATCGTGTTAAAGGGTTGTTTTTATTAAAGTGTTTTCACATCAAATATACGTGTAAAACGTGCAATGATTGTTTTCCCTACAAGTCAAGACGTGTTGGTGTAATTAAAACAATTTTAGGCAAAATTAGAAAATAAAGCATTAGATACGTTAGTTTTTCTATCATTACAATTATAGATAGTTTGACAAAGTTAAATAAAAAGAATAAGTCTTTGTTCATCTAACAAAAAAAGCACCAAACACGTTCGTTAACATTATAAAATGCTGTCTTATCTTACCGTGTTGTGAAATAAAAAATATCAGACCGTTAAGTAAGATCATACAGTTTAAAAGTAAAAAAGAGCCGTCATTTAAAAATAAACAAACATCGTTCGTTAAAACAACCGTATCCGGCAGTAGTCAAAAACTCAGTGGTAGTCTATCATTACAATTTAGGCAAGTTAGTCACGACAGAAAAATGAAAAGAAAGAGCCCCGAGTGTCTAGCGCTGATATCCGAGACTTCATCCGCACGCTGGCTTGTCAAAATCCGAATGAGGCCTGGAGAGCCGCGGACCAAACCACGCCTACGACCGCCCCCTAGGCGGAGAGACCGAACCAAAGATTTAAAATAATTAAACTAATATTTGTTAACATTAGAACGAACGTTATTTTAATAAATCTTTAGCAGTTCTTAATTAATGAAACCGTACAGCATTTGCCCCTGAACCTTTTCACTTTAAAATTAGGATAGCCTATACAAGAGTCATTTTAAACATACATCTCTAAACCACAGGCTTTTATTTATTTAGTTATTCACAATTGATTCCTTTTATTTACTCTTTGTTTCTGCCAACTTTAACCCTACTGATTTGTTATATATACCCAGACTTTTTCACTTTTAAATGACACTAGTTTTCTTCTAAACATACAGCTCTAGTACGTAGGAAAAAAATGTTGTTTGGTTTATTTTATTTAGTTATACATAGGTTACTCTTTGATTTTTGTCAAACTTAAGTCATCTTGCTGTGATGTCAGTATAAAAAAATTAGATTAGGCCTACACAAGTTTATTCCTAAACACACAACTCTAATCCACGGGTTTTTGTTTTATTTAGTTATTTACACTTAATTCCTTTATTTTACTCTTTGATTTTGTCAATCTTAACTTCCGATGTGGTATAACAGTTAAAACGCACGTATGCACGTACAAATATCTAACAGGAATGAAACCAAATGTTTTTTGTTTCATACCGCGTAATAAAATCAACACAGGATTTCTCTTTGATTTTCCACCCGTAAGGTTTGTGGCCGGTGTGTTATCTATCAATGAAACAGACGCGCGTAATTAGACTTCTAAAATTTTACAACATGCACCTGCGAGTGCGCAGGGTCTTCGGGGGGCTGCCAACTTTGGCCTAAAGTTCAGCGATCAAAGAACAGCCATCACATCTATTTTATGACATACAACTGCGTGTGTGAACATTGTCAAAAGATCGTTGGAATGGTTCACTGGATGGTCAACACACACACACACACACACACACACACACACAAACACACACACTAAAACAACTCCTACATTTAAACATTTAGACTTTTACAAATGAAAACTTTTAGAAGCACACCGGGTATCTCTACAAGATGATGAAAAACAGCATGATTAAACAACGATATGACTTTTGTTTTAACAAATACATTTTTAGATCTTTCAAACCTAAAACCATGATGATCTAAACAAACCAAGGATTAGAAGCAGTCAAATGATCCTCTGATGAACGCAAGACGGTTACAGAGTCTTTCTTTATGAACACAGTTACAGTTAAATTAGACTACAAGTTAGTCGTCATAAGGTTGTTTGCAACAAAACTAATTCCTACAAATGTCTCACAGAATCTTTACAACAGTTTAGACTTTCTCTCTCACTTTAAAAATGGTATTATTAACCGTGTGTTTAAATGCAGCATGTTTATTTTTTACACTATAATGTTTTATTTTATTAAAATAAAAACAACTGGTCTATATAGGGTTATTTTACTAAGATATGATCAAATAATTGACAGAGGAAATAGTTCAAATAATCGATAAGTCCAACTTATCAACCCTGTTTGATGTGTCTGACGGTTTGTGACAAATATCTTACTGATACAGACGTGTTAAGATGTTAAGTATGTGTGAAACATGTGTAAAGTTCAATATTACTGTTAAAAATAGTAATATTGTAAATTATTATAAATTTTAAATATGTGTAAAATCATATATGTTGTTTTTACTTTTTGTTGTTAAGAAATGTTTTCATTTTAATCTAGCCTGTAGTTAATATATATGTACTGTATAAGAACAAATATACATTTTCACTTAAAACATCTCTGTAAAATAATTACACCTACAGTTTTAAACATGTTTAAAAAGTTTTAAACACATTGTGGGTCGCTAAAGCAAGTCATGATGTCTATTGTCTTTAAATTAAACTTTAGTTTTATTCTTTAATTTCTTTAAAATAGCCTGATGATAATGCACCCAAGTGCTTTTCTCACATGAGTAGATAATTCTTCGGATGTGTTTGTGACAAACAAGTCATTTTTTACTTCAGAAAAGTTTTTCAAATGTATGACTGAACTTTTCTCATTTGATAGACCAACATTTCAAATTATTTACCCGCGGTGTTTAGCAGCCAGAGGGAATACATGTTGTTTTCTAATGTTCATGAAACCTTTATCGGTGTAAATTTCTCACCTAGAACACAAAACTTGTACATTTTGACTATTTGACTCTTTTGTAGGTAGCATGTCATTTGAAATGGTTTACTAAAAGAATAAAGCATCAGCATCTGTGTTTTCAACATGAAAGAGTTGTACAAGGATGTTTCAACTATTATCGTCGTTTCTTTTTGACCCTAACAAACTGGTAATGAATTTTCTATGGCAGGTTTTACAATGAACAGTTCTCATACTATGTGCGTAAATAGTTGTGCTACAACATTTATGATTATTTTGAATGCCAACAGATTTTGTTAGGGATGTGACGTATCTAAGAATAATAATCTTTTGTAAATGTTTTTTTTTCTTACACCGGCAGTTTTAGTCATATTATCAAGATTTCAGATGGTCGTTCACAATTGTTTGTTGGACTGTGTATGTTTTTAGGTTAAGACAACTCTTTGTGAGATGTCATCATAATAGGAATAAATGAAAATCAAGAAATTAAGTAACAGCCTTTTGTCTTTGAGATATTTATTTTAGTGCAACATTGTGTCTGTCCACACATGAAGCATCGACACGAAAATTAAGTCTTGCTGTCTTACCCTTAAAACTATTACAACTGAAACTAAATTAAACTATTGCACTGAAAGCTGTACATTCATTTATGTTTGAGCATGTTAAATTTCCACGCTCTTGTAAAAAGTATTGATACATTTCATCCATAATCATTCAAGAGACAAAATCACTAAGAAAGAGAGTATAGCAAGACAAGAAAATGTTTATAATGCAGATAGAATTCAGGAAATCTGATTCCTAAACAATTGTGAAAGTTTATTAAACGCGGATTTGTAAATTATATTTTTTACTCCACTGGATTTAGTCATCTTGCTCAGATAGCAGACGACACAATTCACATTTCGTTTCTTTGTCTGTATTTGTTTTAAGACTCCTCCACAAGTTCATGCTAAACTTTGCACGGGGAAAGCGTGCATGACGAGTACATACTTAATCATTTAAGAAAATCATTGAACATTTGACTGAACTTTTTATTATTTTGACAAACCTCCAATTCAAATTACTTCCCTCGAGGCGTTAGTCCACAGAATCTTTTTCAACACAACGACATTAAAGAATGTTATCAGTCACTATCGCCAGCTTCTGTGACTCAAATAAAGCGACATCTCTGGTGGACGTAAACATCTACAATGGGTGCATGTGGTAAACATCTTTGTTTTTCCACTTCTGTCATATTTGTTAGATGTAATGTAAACAATATTTTGATAACTATGATGTTCCACGCTTTTGTAAAGGTTATAGAAATAATTAAAACATAATCTTTACATAGGAATTATCTTTGCTCAAAGCGAATTGACTAAAATCATTGAATTACAAAATGCAAAAGTGTATACATCATTTAAGAAAAAGTGCTATAATGTATACAGAATACAGAAATCCACCTCTTGATCTATTGTAACTGACATTTTACTAAGTCAGACGATCAGGATTATGGATGACGCGGCTCACATTTTGGTTGTCGGACTGTATATGTCATTACTATGACTGTACTGTAGGTGAGGCCTTCTCTCTGAGAGCCATCAGCATTCAGTGTTTATAGAAATAAATGAAAATTGGTCTAGCGGTTAGGATTCCTGGTTTTCACCCAGGTGGTCCGGGTTCGACTCCCGGTATGGGAAGTAATGTTTTGGGGAAGTCGTGACCTAAGGGTTAGAGAGTCGGCCTCGTAATCCAAAGGTAATGTTCACGGTGTGTGTGTGTTCACTGCTGTGTGTGGGCACTTTGGAGGGGTTAAATGCAGAGCACGAATTCCGAGTATGGATCACCATACTTGGCCGTATGTCACTTTCACTTCTTTTTTTTTTAGGTCAATTATCTATCTATTTGATGTGAGACCCCCATTAAGTTTAGACACGAAAATTAAGGCGTTCTGTTTTACACTTACAACTGAAACATATCTAACCATTGTGGTCAAAGCTACATATTCAGTAAAGTTTGAGGTTGTACACAGTCTTGAAAAGGCTACAGACACAAAATATCAAGCATTTTTTTTTTTTGTTATTGTTTTGTGCTCCCTATGTAACTCAAGAGTCCAAGTCACTAAGAAAAGTATCATATGAATACAGAAAACCCACTCATGATCATCTGGGTATATTTTTGTAAATGTTGTTTTAAATTACTTTTTTCTTACGCCACTACATCTAGAGCTCTTGTTCAGATAGCCGATGACGATGTGCACATTTTATTCGTCGTACTCATTTCTTTCAACATTTCCGCTTGAGATTAAAGCGTAGGTAATGTGACCGCAATTAAGAAACATAGCATTATACTACATTCCCTTTGAAAAGGTTATAGACATAGTCGTTTATACAGGAAATATGTTTGCACAACAGAAACATATATCAGCATAACAAAAACCTAATACTGAAATCCTCTCTTCTAAATAAATTGTTAAAGTTTTAATGTTGCTTTTGATGGCCTGCCCACTAGCTGATACCACTCTATACTTTTCATTGTTTTTTAGATGAAGACTATTCTCAGAAACTGGTCAAACATGTCACGAGTGTTTGCAGGAAAACATTATAAGATAATACAAGGATAGTCCTTCTACAAGAGATTGTTTAAACTGAGATTGTGACGTACTGTAGAGCTTTTTTCTGGTCTGTCTACAAAGAGGCCACGAGACACAACCCCCTCGATCTTACTGTTTCTCTGTTACATGTACATCTATTTCATTTAGAACACAAAGTTGCACATTACAAGTTGAAGATAGTGTGGAAACACTATTTTCTTTGCACACGTCTCTAAACATGACTTTAATAAATAAATCACAGATGTCATGTAGTTAATTCATTGAAAGGTGCATGTTTTTTGACCGTTTTAGATGGTCTGCACCAGCACACAGACACATGTTTTAAGTATTCATCTGACCAAAAGGTTTGATCCTGGGGAAACAGCAGCTGTGTGTTGTCATGATTGTCTTCAGAATTGAACCGCTTTTATTTAAACAATGCAGCATGAAGTTACTGTATTCAACAGCACAGTCCCTTGAAATATTGCAGTATATCTTTTTTCCCTTCTAAATATCTAAACATGTATTTAGCTTAAATATTAGTTGTTAAGTGTTTACAAAGTTGTCATACCTGTTGTTGAATTTATAACATATATTTCACCAAACCTAGATGACTGAAAATAGGTTTAGCATAAGTCCGCATTTCAGCTGTTAGCCTGAAAATGCAAGTGAACTGAGATTTCATTACTGAGATAATCTACAGAATGTGAAACAAGCTCACAGTTACATTAGAGTTTTGGATTCTAGTTTATGCTGAATATTGTTTGTTACTGTTTCACAGGTTTAACGACTCATTACTTGAAGACTGTACTGTATAAATTACAAAGTTTTCCACCGTAGTAGGCCGTCTCTGAAACCAGGCCTGTAGAAAGAATAAACCAGTCTTATAAACTCATTGATTTGTTTTAACAACTTTAAAATATAATCTGCACGAGCGATACGCTCTTAAAGTCGATAGTGCGCAAAACATATGTAAAAGGATGGATAACATATTAATGGGATGTTTTAGTTAGTTTCTTACACAACAGAGCATTACTTAACGTTTTTATTAAGTTTTAATATAAAAGATAATAGTCTGTTAACAATTTAGATGCTTTTATTATGAAAGCGCACAAAGAACCGCTGAAGCACGTACCGTTTGTTAACACGGAATTAATTGAAATAATGGCCTACCATGAGCTTATTTAACCGCTTTATTTACAGTATGCTGAATGTAAAACTCTTAAACAGAAACATTAAAACATTTCAAACTTGTCAAACAACCGCTTCAATACATTCCTCTTATGAAAACGTTTAAAATAGAATACTGTCAAACAGAACATTGTCTGCAAGTTCCCAATGTGTAAATTGCTTGAAAACGCTTGAAGCTACACATTTCACAGTACATACACAGATATGCGTTTTCTTTTGCGTATATCTCTAAACAATAGCTAGGTAAATGACTTACAGTTGATACGTCATTTTAAGCGAAAGGTGGGACGACTAGAGTATTTTTTTTATTTTGACCACACCGATGTTTTGATACCTGCGTTTTAGACGTCTGTCTTAAATCTGACCCAGATGTCTCGATATTTTGCTCTTCTTTTTATGAAAACGTGCGGTAAGCAGTTTTTGTCCTCATCTGCAGTATACCGAAGCGTTTTAATACGTCATAAATTCCAATAGTTAGATAGCAAATGCGACTGTTTATTACTGAGGTAAGTCACATCAGAGTTGCATTCTAGTTTTATATTTAACATTTTTCATCTACCTACATGTTTAACGACGCTACTGTTCTAGGTCTCCTCACGCCGTTGTGAGATATAAACCACAAAGTTTTTCATAGTGTTAAGCTTTGAAACCAGAACGATTTTTAAGTTTTCCATGACTTTGTGCGCTCTTTCTGTATGAATTTGTTTACCTCAGTTTCACCGTTGTTATCTTATCTTCCACCACCTAATTGTAATTGTTAGGCCTTACGCTTGCTAGTTTTTGCTGTTCATATAAGTTGATATTTCTACGAATTTGTTTGATTCAATAAAATATCGTGTCTTCATTTGAGACATTTATGTTACATTATACGTAATACATATTTCTTATTAAATATCATTAAATTGATAACAAACAAAAAACTTATCTTGGGCGTGACCAATGTTTATGACTTCCCGGCGACAACCCACCCTGTAGCCGCGCAACAGGTTGAGGGTGGGTCCAAACACTAAAACCAACGACGACTGACCTGATAAACTCTGTTGCGGCGTTGCTACCAGGTTTGAAAGTGCTGACGGCGGAGCTACTGACTTGTCGATCAAAACGTTATCTACATGGAACCCCAAAATCAGCTTCAACAATCCAATTTGTCTGAGTCTGACGCGCTCTGTAATTTTTCTACTAATAACGCTTCGACGGATCTGAACCATAAACCGGAAACTGAAACTGAAATTCCGCAGGACCGTCACGGATTAAAACAGTCAATCAAGATTCTAGGAAACGGCGACAACGCTCTATATCGGTTAGGGGACAAAGTTTATCTCTTGGAAAGAATCGAATTCTGAACAGGATTTCTGACGCTACGCAAAAGCTGGTGGAGCGTGATTGGTGTTCTGGCGACGCTAAGCAACTGGACTGCGGCACGGGAAAAAAGTGTTTTGTAAAAGATGTCATAGACCCCTCGTTTAAACTACATTACAGAGGACAGATGATCAAACTGATACGTAAGATCATCGCTGCGGCGTGTGACGGAGAGTTTTATTGATTAAAATATGGATTGTTCAAGTGTAATCCAAGTGAATTTAGCCATTTATGTATCAAGTTATACTTCCATTATAATCATATATATATATATATATATATATATGTGTGTGTGTGTCAGAGGCTTGCATAGATGAAATGTGCAGACCCTCAGGATTGGAAACATCTGTAAAAATATAAACGTGGCCTCTTTTCTTTCTATAACACGTCTTGGGGCCCCCCTTCTCCCTAGGGAGAAATCGAATTGTATGTATAAGCCAAAAAAGGTAAAACCATATGTATGACATGTATTGAACACGCCTAGAGAAAAAACTATATAAAGAAGACACAGAAAACATTCTGGAGATCTTTTCTGCAGAAAAGCTTCTCAGCTTTATCTTCTTTTTGAAATAAAGTTTTATCTTCTGGCATCGAAACCCCAAAGATTTCAAGAGTGATTCTTCATAGAAAAGGCGGAAGCCACCACAAATTGGCGTCACGAACAGGATTGGAAAGGAGCAGCAGGGTGAACTGCCACTTTGGACGGACTTTTGACGAACAGCACAAACAGTGGCCACTAAAAAGGTAAGCAGTTTTGCTTATATTATCAGTTTGTGCTGTTTGCTGGTCTGTCCTTGGTGGTGAGGACACTTAAGACTGCTCTTCCAAATTAAAAAGAACAAAAAGAGGGAAAAAAAGGGGTTTTGATTCCAGAATAACTAATTGCATGCAATGATCTGTGTTTATTGTTTAGTGGGCCTTGAAGGAAAACATTAAACGCTAAGCAGATATATTATAGGAACGCACGCAAAGTCCTGTGGATACCGCTCTATTAATGTTATAAAGAAATTAATGGAGGTCTGAACGGGCAGGCAGAAAATTCCTGCAGAATTTTGTTTTTTACTGTGTTGAGGAAGTGTATCAGTGAAATAGTTAGCAAATCTGACAGGTCACTCAAGAAGAGTGTAGTGTAGTCTGTTTTATTGTCTGTGTCTGTGCCTGTGTGAATGGCTGCGTTTGTATGAGAAAAGAAAAATAAATTCCGCATCGGGTGGGTAAGAGTTGCGCACCCCCTCCTGGACCTCCCTTGAGTGGGACGCAGCTGATGCCGCACCTGAGAGGGATGAATGAAAGAATGAGCCCTATAAATAAAGGGACTAGAATGAAAGAATGAGCCCTGTGTGAATAAAGGGACTAGAAGGAGTGAATGAGTATCAATAAAGATTTAATCAAGATCTGTTATATGTTTTTACATTTTAGAGGTCTGTGTGAAAGAAAAAGGAGAAAGTATTTGAGATCAGAGCAGTAAAAGTGCAATCAAGACATTAAGTTAAATAAGTATATTAAAAAGACTATTGAGGGCTGACAAAATAATTTTAAAGAATAGAAGAGAAGATAAAATAAATATAAAAAATATTTTTAGTAGTTTTGGATATTGAGTGATTACAAAATAGAGTTGAGATTCATACAGAAAGTGTACATGCATCAGACAAAATAAAAAATAGGTTTAAAGATGCATGACACAAAATAAAGACTAAAAATAGGAGAGAATTGGTTAAAATAGTAAATTAATTGACTATAGAAAAATATATATAGAGTCTTATATATTGGATTGTAAGATAATAGTAAAAAGCATGGCTGCCACTCCGGTGGAGATATTAGCATTAAAATATCCATTGTGTAAAGAACTGATAAACAAGGTCTCAAACAAATGGCAGAAAAGAACTAAGAATATGATGACAAAATGGCCAAAGGAAGGGACATTCGATGTAGCATTGTGTGAGGAAATGGAAACTCTGATAAAAAACCATAAAACTAAAAGTATCAGTAAAAAAAGAGAAAAAAGAGAAGCAAAAAGAGAAAAAGAGAAAGAAGTGATAGCCATGTTTAAAAAGGAAGGGAATGACACATTAAAAAGTATAAAACAGGCAAGGAAAATACTAAAGGAAGCAGACAAAGAGACCAAGAAAAAGGAAAAGTTGTTTTCAAAACCACCCCCATATCTGCCACCAGAGGGACAGTTACCAGTACTTAAGGGTACAGTAGAAGTGTCTGGAGAAATGCAAATGGAAGGAGAAGTAGAGTTGGAAGAAAGAAAGGAACCAGATGTAAAAATAAAGAGGCAACAGAGAAAAGAAAGTGAAGGATTTTTACCGATAGATTGTTATAGACAGGCACGCATGGCATTAGAAATGATGAAAACAAACCAGGAAGGTAAAACAGGATATGAGGAAGTGTATGAAGTAATGAGGAGAAAAGATAGAGAAATTGAAGCACAAGTAGAGGCTATGGAAGAAGAAATAGAGAAGAAAATTAAAGAATCAGGAAAAAAGATTCAAGAGGTAAATAAATTTGAGAGAGAGAGAAGTAAGTTGTTTGACAGAAGTGAGGATGTGAATGAAGGGGAGGAGTCATTTGATAAAGGAAAATGGGAACAGGGCAGAGAAAAGGGGAAGCTCAGACCACTGGCTGCACAACTCCCAATTTTAATCAAGGGTGCACAGGGACAGTATGTCCCCTGGGCCTCACAGGACCTCGAGGGGCTGGTCACTCGCCTCCCAGACATTCATGAGGGGGCTGGAAAGTGGATTAAGGTGTTTGAAGAAGAGACTATGGGAAAACTCTTAGCAGTGGGGGATATTAAAGCACTTCTGGCAAAGATTATGGGAGGAGCAAAGATGGGAGAAATTCTTATAGCATCCAATCTAAACAGAGCTGTGGACTCTCACTACATGGATGGAACTGTGTTTGATGCGTTCCGTCCAGCAGTGTGGCAGGCACTGCGTGCTGAGTACCCAATCAGACTAGACCCTAAATCATTAAAGGGAGAACAGCTGGGGGAAACTGAAAATCCAACCACATATGTTCAGAGACAGCTAAAAAAATGGAAACAAGAGACTGAAAATAATCCAGAAGGAGACCCATTAATGTCAACACTGTTTAGAAATGCTGTAATTGATGCCATGCCACAAACTGTAAAGAGCAAGCTAGAGGACGTGGTCGGCTTAAACTCTAAAACACACAAAGAGTTCTGTGACCATGTGTCTCATGCAGTGGAGCAACACAGAAAAAATGAACAAAAGCTCAAGATCCAAGAGAAAGAGCTACAGAGAAAATTAACTCAGTTACAACTTGCAGAACTGACAAAAAAGAACAAGAAAATGATTCAAGCTCCAATAAAGAAAGAAGAATCTGAACAAATGACATTGATGTCTCCAGTAAATACTCCTCCAGCAGCTATTCAGCTGAGCCCACCAGCAGCAGTCCCTCCAAATGCACACCACATTCCTGTACCCATCATTAATGTCTATACTCAACAACCAGAGCCAATGGGATGGAAAAGACAACCAGTACAAAGAGGACAGAGAGGAAGAAGCAAGCCTTATACTGGTCCTCCAGGGGTGTGCTGGGGATGTGGACACCTCGGACATAACAGAATAGACTGTCCCATCAATCCATGGCAACAGCCACCTCGGGGTGGAAGGGGGGAGAGTTGGCAGCAGCAGCCAGCCCGGGGTCCATCACAAGGCCCAGTAAACCCTTGGGGAGGTCCAAATCAAGGATATTAGGGGTGCCCAGAGAATCCTACAAGGGAGAGTCAGCTTCCAATTTTAACAACTAAAGCTGATCAAGAACCTATTATGCAAATTAAGATAGAGGGAAAAGCCACACCCATGATGGTGGACACAGGAGCTGTTTATACTTGTGTAAATTCAAATTATGCCTCACATCTCCCCTTGTCTGGAAAATTCGCAAAGACAATAGGATTCTCGGGACAAATGCAGCTAATTCCAATGACAGCTCCAGTGTGTCTACAAACAAAAAATAAAAGTGTAACAATGCCCATTCTTGTGTCAAATCAGACTCCTGTTAATTTGTTAGGGAGAGATGCATTATGTAAATTGGGCCTACAAATTTGGTGTTCTCCAGAAGGAGTCTATATAGACACAATAGGGATAGAAACTCAAATGATGGTTGTAGAGCCAAAAGCAAATGTCTATTGGATAGGACAGATAGAACAAGATGTGAGAAAGACAGTCAATAAATGGGGAAAGTTTATTGAGGCTCAGATTCCAGAAGCACAGTTGCCAAAATCAGAATTTCATTGCACAATGATGTTTGATCCAGAGAAAGATGAAAAAATAGAACAAAAATGGCAGGAAGAAACAAACGGACAACAAATTGAAATAGTCTCACAGTACATCATAATAGGAAAACAGGGAGCAGCTTTAAATATACCAGATTGTGAATTTGTTAAAAAATGGTTCAGTGTAACTGATTCTGTCCCACATATTGCAGTATATGTAGGAAAAAATTGGAAAGCAAAAGATTTAGGACCAATGATGAAAAAGGCAGGACAAAGCAAATGGGAACCAACAGAACATCCGTTGATTTTTCATTCAGCTGATCAAGATTACATTAAAATTTTATGTGCAACCAGTTTGCTAGGTATTCCTCAGGAAGTAGTTCTTGGTCAAAAGAAAATGACGCAGCTGACTACAACGTCCGAAATAATAAACGAAACGGAGACTGAATTATTTAAGGAAATGGAGCGTCAAGTACCAACTGAACTATGGTCTCAACATGACTCAGATATAGGATTAATAAAATCAGCAAACCCAATAAGAGTTCAACTTAAGCCAGATGCACTTGTCTGCCCAGAAAAGCACAATACCCTTTGCGACCAGATGCTGCAGCAGGGATAAAAAACACTATTGAAGGTTTGGTGAAGGCAGGAGTATTAATAGAAGCAACTAGTTACTGTAACACTCCAATTATGCCTGTAATTAAAGCAGACAAAAATAGATGGCGACTTGTTCATGACTTACGAGCAATCAATGAAATAGTACAGGATTTGCCAGCCGAAGTACCAAACCCACACACGTTACTGACGAATGTCCCTCCTGATGCCAAATACTTTACGGTAATTGATCTCTGTTCAGCTTACTTCAGTGTGCCGCTAGCAGAAGAGAGTAGATATTTGTTTGCCTTTACGTATGCAGGTAAACAGTATACTTACACAAGAATCCCACAAGGGTTTAAACATTCGGCACATTTATTTAATCAAGTTCTTAAGGCTGATTTAGAGGATCTTGTGATAGACAGTACACTATTACAATATATGGATGATTTGATTATTTGTTCTTCCTCAGTAGAACAATGTCATAGAGATTCTATTAAGGTCTTGACAAAATTAGCACATGGAGGTCACAAAGTGTCCCAAAACAAAATACAATATTGCCAGCCTCAAGTTGAATACTTGGGAAGATTGATTGCATTTGGCACACGAGCTATAGCTCCAGCTCAATTAGAAGGCATAAGTAAAACACCATTGCCTCAAACAGTAGGACAAATGATGACTTTCTTAGGAATGACTGGCTTTAGTGCCGACTGGATAGAAGACTATGCAGTAAAGACAGGGCCATTGAGAGAAATCATGAAACAAGCAGGATTGCAACATTTAAGTAATCCATTAAGATGGAACACAGATGCCTTAATAGCCTTTGAGACTATAAAAAAGGAACTACAACAGGCCCCTATGTTGGGAATGGCTGACTACTCTAAAAAATTTCATTTGTATGTGGCAAATAGAGCTGATGGTTATGCAGCAGCTGTACTGATGCAAGAGACTTGTAGTGGGAGGAAAAAACAGCCTATAGCTTATTACAGCACAAAGTTAGATAATGTAGCACAAGGTTACCCACCATGTTACCAACAAGGCTTGGCAGCAGTATATTATGCTTATGAAAAAGCATCCACAATAACAATGGGGTACCCAGTAACTATTTATACTCATCATAAAATTGTGGAATTATTAGAACAAGGGAAATTTGTTCTGACTCAAGCTCGAATTCTGGCCTATTCATCCCTACTCACATATCCAGATGTCACATTTAAACGATGCCATACAGTTAATCCAGCTGAATTATTTCCTTTGGCTTTTGAAGGAAAACCTCATGATTGTGTGAATGACTCATTGGCATTTACAAGATTACGACCAGATCTTGAATCAACACCCATCCCTGAAACAGAAGTCACTTACTTCGTAGATGGTTCTAGCTTTAGAGACCATGAAGGAAATCATACAGGATATTCGGTAGTGAAGAGAGACAAAGAAGAATTTGTACCTGTGATATCACAACATTGTGTACAACCTTGTTCTGCTCAATTAGCAGAATTAAAATCTCTTACAGCTGCATGTCAGTTAGCGAAAGGACAAACAGCCAACATTTTCACGGATTCAGCATATGCTCATGGTGTGTGTCATCTATTCGGAGCTGTGTGGAAGCAAAGAGGTTTCAAAAAGAGTGATGGGACTCCCATCCAACATGGTGAACAAATAGGTCAATTAATTTCTGCTATGATGCTACCAAAATACTAGCAATAATCAAATGTCAGGCGCATAAAAAAGGATATGATTATGTCATTAAGGGAAACAATGCAGCAGATTTAGAAGCTAAACGAGCGTCAGGATGTAAGGTAGCAGTATTAGCACCTGTAGTACTTATTGAACCTCAACCTCAATTGGATGATATAATTCGAATTCAACAACAAGCAGGCCCCTATGAACAATCAATGTGGCACCAAAGGGGAGCTAAAAAAAGACTCACAAGAGATCTGGCGTGCACATGAAGGACAAATCGTTGCACCAACTTCACTTTTGAATATTCTCATTGCTGATGCGCATGGTTTTGACCATTGCGCAAGGGGGGAAGTAATAAGGAAAATTAAACAGCAAGGATATTGGTCTCCTTATTTACATGCAATGGTGGATGAATTTTTGTCCACATGTGAAATTTGTGCCAAATACAATGTGAGGAAAGGAATAGCGACACCGATAGGCCATATACCAGTCCCAGAAGGGCCATTTAAGCATTTGGTAATGGACTACGTGGATATGATAAAGCGAGTACAAGGCAAAAGGTACATGCTTGTGATCATAGACAGATTTAGCAGATGGGTGGAGGCAGTACCATCAGCAGATCAAGGAGCAGGAACAGTAATTAAATTTCTAACAAGAGAAGTAATTCCTAGATTTGGCATACCATCAGAAATAAGTTCAGATAATGGATCGGCATTCATACAAAAAACTGTAAAACAAGTACTGCAACAATTAAGAATAAAGCAAAGACTAGGGTGTATTTACCATCCTCAATCACAAGGGGCAGTAGAGAGATTGAATGGAACCATCAAGGCCAAACTAAACAAAATATGTGAAAGTACTAAACTGAACTGGATTGACGCGTTACCTCTTGCACTAATGAGCTATCGCATGCAAACTAACAGAAACACGCACTTAACACCGCATGAAATGCTTACGGGTCGACCCATGCCTGTGCCATATTGTAGAGGTCCCTACAAAGGACCGCCTCTAGAGCAATTACAAATGGAACTTCGTTCGTATATGAAGAAATTAACTGCCATACATAAAGCTATCTATTTACAGGAAAAAAGAAAAGAGCCCAGAGAGGAAACAGAGACGTCATCGCCAGTGGTTCCGGGTGACCAAGTATATTTGAGGGTATTCCGGAGAAAATGGAATGAGCCCAGGAGAGAGGGACCCTACAAAGTGGTGAGAGCTACTCCAACAGCAGTCCAAGTGGAAGGAAGCACAACCTGGTATCATCTGAACCATTGTACTAGAGTTCCCAAGAGAAGGACGGAAAGAGAAAGAAACAGACAAGCAGACAATTTAGGAGAAAGGGACAAGGAGAAACCAGAGACACAAGATGAAGTGCAAACTGAAGAAAACTCAAAAAAAGATTCACAAGGAACTCACAACATCCTGTCAGGTGAACAGGAGAGGAGAGAGAATAAGACTGACAACATATCTGAAGACCTTCATATGCCTAATGCACCTAATAATGCAAGTCCAAACTCATCCAGCAGAAAGCAACCTGACTTCCCTTCAATTAACTTTTCAACCTTTGAACAACAGTGATAATGAAATCAACGCAACAGAACCAATGATAATCAAATATCGTAGAAACACTGATTATGATATGCCGGGTGATGATGAAATTAATCAAAATGATGAATTATGGGACACAGCCCAAAATAATGAGTGGTACAGATGGGCAGCCTATACTGCTAGAGAAACAGGGAAAGAAAATTGCTTGCTGTGCTCCAAATCTCCATTAAACAAAGTGATAGCCATACCAAATCCATATGACTATCAAAAATGTGCTGAATTTGGGAGAAACTTTTGTCATTTAACCGATTTTACCAGACCATATTGTTTATCTGAATGTCTAGGATTTTTGGGAAATCCTAAATTAACAGATTATTTCTTTAGACCACTCTGGGGATCTTGGTGTCAGTATTCAGATGTCAGCCAAAATATGAAAATTGAAAAACGGAAAGTAGAGATTCCTAAATGGTATAGCATAGATTATAAACAAGAATATGAGTGTTTCCATAAACCAAAAGGAACACAAGATGTAGGCAGGTTCAAAGGAAAATGTGCGGTTAGTTGGTATATAAATAAGAAAAATTCTTGGAAATCAGGAATTCCTTCTAGAGCTCCAGAACTTTTAGCACTCGGAACAAAAAAGGAAAATAAAATAGTACCAGAAAAATGTGAAAATCAAACTATTGCTTTACCTTCTATAGAAATTTATGAAGACCAATCATTAATAATAGCAGATTTCTTTTGGATCTGTGGAGGTGAGCTATTATTGCCTTCTTTACCAATTGGATGGAAAGGTATATGCGTAAGAGTACGATTACTTCAAGAAATTAACATGGCCCAATGGGGAACAGAACAAAGCACAAACAAAGATGACAACAGAATTAGAAGAGGTTACGAGCCAGACCCCAAAGTAAAAATAGACTCAATTGGACAACCGCGAGGAATTCCCAATGAATTTAAGGCAAGAGATGAAGTAAAAGCAGGTTTTGAGTCAATATTTGTTTGGATCACACCAAACAAAAAAATACCGAATGGATTAATTATATTTATTATAATCAACAAAGATTCATTAATTATACTGATGACGCGCTAACCTTATTAGGAGACCAAGTGCACGCAACAAGTAGAATGACATGGCAAAACAGACAAGCTCTCAATTGGCTTTTAGCAGACAAAGGAGGAGTTTGTGTTATGTTTGGAGATCAATGTTGTACTTTTATACCAAATAATACTGCACCTGGGGGAGCTTTTAGTGAAGTTATGATTAAAATTAAAAAACTAAGAGCTGAAGTTACAGCAAATGCCGGAAGAGACAAACGAATTTGGGATTGGTTTGATCTGAAATTTGGAGCATGGGGAGCATGGTTTGCTAAATTGGGAATGATTTTAGGAGTTGCCATATTAATAGGAGGATTGTTATTTTGCTGTGTATTACCCATATTAAGAACATTAATCGTTAATGCTACTGTTAAGCAAATGGAAATGTTAAAAGTCCCAAATAATAGGCAAATAATTACGGAAAAGAACCTGGATGAATATTATGAAGGATGGCTAAACAAACTGAACTTAAATGAGCAAACTTTGGATGATAGTTCTAGTAACTCCGATGAGGATGAAGAAGAGGTATAAAAATGAACCATACCCTTAGTGGAATTACTAGCCTAACCTTTGCCCAAGGGTGGCCCTCTACAATGAGCAAAGTGTCGGGGCTGAAGATCAACTATGTTATTTTTGTGATGTTACAATTTTTATGTTTTGATGTCTACTTCTATTGTATTATACATAACTGTGACAACCACAGGCAAGCGCTGAACCAATTGCACGCTCATGCTTTAACATTGTTTTATTTTAGATAGGGGTTACGGAGACAGGATCTTTTACTCCTTCCTAGTCAAGTGTGGGAGGAGAAGTTTGGCCCTGCTGCTCCCCCAGAATGCTGTTACATAATCTAGTTATTGGTGATAAAACTGTGTGACTTAATTTAGTCACTAGGTAGTGATAACTGAGGAGACTAGGTTATGAAACTGCACTCTGGGTAAAGACAAGTAAAGGTGAGACTTAGTAAGTCTCAAAGGGGGGATATGACGGAGAGTTTTATTGATTAAAATATGGATTGTTCAAGTGTAATCCAAGTGAATTTAGCCATTTATGTATCAAGTTATACTTCCATTATAATCATATATATATATATATATATATATATATATATGTGTGTGTGTGTCAGAGGCTTGCATAGATGAAATGTGCAGACCCTCAGGATTGGAAACATCTGTAAAAATATAAACGTGGCCTCTTTTCTTTCTATAACACGTCTTGGGGCCCCCCTTCTCCCTAGGGAGAAATCGAATTGTATGTATAAGCCAAAAAAGGTAAAACCATATGTATGACATGTATTGAACACGCCTAGAGAAAAAACTATATAAAGAAGACACAGAAAACATTCTGAAGATCTTTTCTGCAGAAAAGCTTCTCAGCTTTATCTTCTTTTTGAAATAAAGTTTTATCTTCTGGCATCGAAACCCCAAAGATTTCAAGAGTGATTCTTCATAGAAAAGGCGGAAGCCACCACACGTGCGATCCAAATTTTGATTGTACGGAAGATACCAAACGTGAAACAAATCTCAAGAACGAAATGAAAATTGTAAGAAGCGTAAAATATCCATGGCCTGATTTGACTAGCATGTTTCTCACCAGCAGAGAATCGGTCTGTATAATTACCAGAAAAATTCTGGATGTGA
The DNA here is from genome assembly GCA_027422415.1 of Schizothorax lantsangensis. NCBI lineage: Eukaryota > Metazoa > Chordata > Actinopteri > Cypriniformes > Cyprinidae > Schizothorax > Schizothorax lantsangensis. The sequence continues at coordinate 43,398,759 of CM049841.1, forward strand.
TGTCTGAATGCGAGGATGAGATGGACATTAACGAGGTTCTCTGTCTGTGTACGTCTGTAACGGATCAATGTGTCTTGTTGGCTGCAAAAAAATGCGATTCTATGACGTGTGAAATTGTTGCATCGCTGGTTGATTTTATATTTGAGAAAAACATGATTGTCTGCAAAGATTTTCTATTCTGGATTGACCACCGGTTTAACGTCGTTACTACTGCATGTTTGTAAATTTGATCATTTTCTTCACTACTTCAATGTATACTCGACAATATATTGTTGAAATAAAAGGTTGTCTCAACTCGTTATTCTGTTCTCTGACTTCATAAAAATGTCTTTATTTAAAATGTAACGATTACCGGTACAGATAGCAAGTTTTTTGTTTTGTTTGTTATCAATTTAATGATATTTAAGAGTTTTACATTCAGCATACTGTAAATAAAGCGGTTAAATAAGCTCATGGTAGGCCATTATTTTAATTAATTCCGTGTTAACAAACGGTACGTGCTTCAGCGGTTCTTTGTGCGCTTTCATAATAAAAGCATCTAAATTGTTAACAGACTATTATCTTTTATATTAAAACTTAATAAAAACGTTAAGTAATGCTCTGTTGTGTAAGAAACTAACCAAAACATCCCATTAATATGTTATCCGTCCTTTTACATATGTTTTGCGCACTATCGACTTTAAGAGCGTATCGCTCGTGCAGATTATATTTTAAAGTTGTTAAAACAAATCAATGAGTTTATAAGACTGGTTTATTCTTTCTACAGGCCTGGTTTCAGAGACGGCCTACTACGGTGGAAAACTTTGTAATTTATACAGTACAGTCTTCAAGTAATGAGTCGTTAAACCTGTGAAACAGTAACAAACAATATTCAGCATAAACTAGAATCCAAAACTCTAATGTAACTGTGAGCTTGTTTCACATTCTGTAGATTATCTCAGTAATGAAATCTCAGTTCACTTGCATTTTCAGGCTAACAGCTGAAATGCGGACTTATGCTAAACCTATTTTCAGTCATCTAGGTTTGGTGAAATATATGTTATAAATTCAACAACAGGTATGACAACTTTGTAAACACTTAACAACTAATATTTAAGCTAAATACATGTTTAGATATTTAGAAGGGAAAAAAGATATACTGCAATATTTCAAGGGACTGTGCTGTTGAATACAGTAACTTCATGCTGCATTGTTTAAATAAAAGTGGATCAATTCTGAAGACAATCATGACAACACACAGCTGCTGTTTCCCCAGGATCAAACCTTTTGGTCAGATGAATACTTAAAACATGTGTCTGTGTGCTGGTGCAGACCATCTAAAACAGTCAAAAAACATGCACCTTTCAATGAATTAACTACATGACATCTGTGATTTATTTATTAAAGTCATGTTTAGAGACGTGTGCAAAGAAAATAGTGTTTCCACACTATCTTCAACTTGTAATGTGCAACTTTGTGTTCTAAATGAAATAGATGTACATGTAACAGAGAAACAGTAAGATCGAGGGGGTTGTGTCTCGTGGCCTCTTTGTAGACAGACCCGAAAAAAGCTCTACAGTACGTCACAATCTCAGTTTAAACAATCTCTTGTAGAAGGACTATCCTTGTATTATCTTATAATGTTTTCCTGCAAACACTCGTGACATGTTTGACCAGTTTCTGAGAATAGTCTTCATCTAAAAAACAATGAAAAGTATAGAGTGGTATCAGCTAGTGGGCAGGCCATCAAAAGCAACATTAAAACTTTAACAATTTATTTAGAAGAGAGGATTTCAGTATTAGGTTTTTGTTATGCTGATATATGTTTCTGTTGTGCAAACATATTTCCTGTATAAACGACTATGTCTATAACCTTTTCAAAGGGAATGTAGTATAATGCTATGTTTCTTAATTGCGGTCACATTACCTACGCTTTAATCTCAAGCGGAAATGTTGAAAGAAATGAGTACGACGAATAAAATGTGCACATCGTCATCGGCTATCTGAACAAGAGCTCTAGATGTAGTGGCGTAAGAAAAAAGTAATTTAAAACAACATTTACAAAAATATACCCAGATGATCATGAGTGGGTTTTCTGTATTCATATGATACTTTTCTTAGTGACTTGGACTCTTGAGTTACATAGGGAGCACAAAACAATAACAAAAAAAAAAAATGCTTGATATTTTGTGTCTGTAGCCTTTTCAAGACTGTGTACAACCTCAAACTTTACTGAATATGTAGCTTTGACCACAATGGTTAGATATGTTTCAGTTGTAAGTGTAAAACAGAACGCCTTAATTTTCGTGTCTAAACTTAATGGGGGTCTCACATCAAATAGATAGATAATTGACCTAAAAAAAAAGAAGTGAAAGTGACATACGGCCAAGTATGGTGATCCATACTCGGAATTCGTGCTCTGCATTTAACCCCTCCAAAGTGCCCACACACAGCAGTGAACACACACACACACCGTGAACATTACCTTTGGATTACGAGGCCGACTCTCTAACCCTTAGGTCACGACTTCCCCAAAACATTACTTCCCATACCGGGAGTCGAACCCGGACCACCTGGTTGAAAACCAGGAATCCTAACCACTAGACCATATGGGACCATATGATCCTAACCGCTAAACCATACCGACTTAGTCAAACACTCTCAAGAAATTTTTCTTAATTTTCATTTATTTCTATAAACACTGAATGCTGATGGCTCTCAGCGAGAAGGCCACACCTACAGTACAGTCATAGTAATGACATATACAGTCCGACAACCAAAATGTGAGCCGCGTCATCCATAATCCTGATCGTCTGACTTAGTAAAATGTCAGTTACAATAGATCAAGAGGAGGATTTCTGTATTCTGTATGCATTATAGCACTTTTTCTTAAATGATGTATACACTTTTGCATTTTGTAATTCAATGATTTTAGTCAATTCGCTTTGAGCAAAGATAATTCCTATGTAAAGATTATGTTTTAATTATTTCTATAACCTTTACAAAAGCGTGGAACATCATAGTTATCAAAATATTGTTTACATTACATCTAACAAATATGACAGAAGTGGAAAAACAAAGATGTTTACCACATGCACCCATTGTAGATGTTCACGTCCACCAGAGATGTCGCTTTATTTGAGTCACAGAAGCTGGCGATAGTGACTGATAACATTCTTTAATGTCGTTGTGTTGAAAAAGATTCTGTGGACTAACGCCTCGAGGGAAGTAATTTGAATTGGAGGTTTGTCAAAATAATAAAAAGTTCAGTCAAATGTTCAATGATTTTCTTAAATGATTAAGTATGTACTCGTCATGCACGCTTTCCCCGTGCAAAGTTTAGCATGAACTTGTGGAGGAGTCTTAAAACAAATACAGACAAAGAAACAAAATGTGAATTGTGTCGTCTGCTATCTGAGCAAGATGACTAAATCCAGTGGAGTAAAAAATATAATTTACAAATCCGCGTTTAATAAACTTTCACAATTGTTTAGGAATCAGATTTCCTGAATTCTATCTGCATTATAAACATTTTCTTGTCTTGCTATACTCTCTTTCTTAGTGATTTTGTCTCTTGAATGATTATGGATGAAATGTATCAATACTTTTTACAAGAGCGTGGAAATTTAACATGCTCAAACATAAATGAATGTACAGCTTTCGGTGCAATAGTTTAATTTAGTTTCAGTTGTAATAGTTTTAAGGGTAAGACAGCAAGACTTAATTTTCGTGTCGATGCTTCATGTGTGGACAGACACAATGTTGCACTAAAATAAATATCTCAAAGACAAAAGGCTGTTACTTAATTTCTTGATTTTCATTTATTCCTATTATGATGACATCTCACAAAGAGTTGTCTTAACCTAAAAACATACACAGTCCAACAAACAATTGTGAACGACCATCTGAAATCTTGATAATATGACTAAAACTACCGGTGTAAGAAAAAAAAAATCATTTACAAAAGATTATTATTCTTAGATACGTCACATCCCTAACAAAATCTGTTGGCATTCAAAATAATCATAAATGTTGTAGCACAACTATTTACACACATAGTATGAGAACTGTTCATTGTAAAACCTGCCATAGAAAATTCATTACCAGTTTGTTAGGGTCAAAAAGAAACGACGATAATAGTTGAAACATCCTTGTACAACTCTTTCATGTTGAAAACACAGATGCTGATGCTTTATTCTTTTAGTAAACCATTTCAAATGACATGCTACCTACAAAAGAGTCAAATAGTCAAAATGTACAAGTTTTGTGTTCTAGGTGAGAAATTTACACCGATAAAGGTTTCATGAACATTAGAAAACAACATGTATTCCCTCTGGCTGCTAAACACCGCGGGTAAATAATTTGAAACGTTGGTCTGTCAAATGAGAAAAGTTCAGTCATACATTTGAAAAACTTTTCTGAAGTAAAAAATGACGTGTTTGTCACAAACACATCTGAAGAATTATCTACTCATGTGAGAAAAGCACTTGGGTGCATTATCATCAGGCTATTTTAAAGAAATTAAAGAATAAAACTAAAGTTTAATTTAAAGACAATAGACATCATGACTTGCTTTAGTGACACACAATGTGTTTAAAACTTTTTAAACATGTTTAAAACTGTAGGTGTAATTATTTTACAGAGATGTTTTAAGTGAAAATGTATATTTGTTCTTATACAGTACATATATATTAACTACAGGCTAGATTAAAATGAAAACATTTCTTAACAACAAAAAGTAAAAACAACATATATGATTTTACACATATTTCAAATTAATAATAATTTACAATATTACTATTTTTAACAGTAATATTGAACTTTACACATGTTTCACACATACTTAACATCTTAACACGTCTGTATCAGTAAGATATTTGTCACAAACCGTCAGACACATCAAACAGGGTTGATAAGTTGGACTTATCGATTATTTGAACTATTTCCTCTGTCAATTATTTGATCATGTCTTAGTAAAATAACCCTATATAGACCAGTTGTTTTTATTTTAATAAAATAAAACATTATAGTGTAAAAAATAAACATGCTGCATTTAAACACACGGTTAATAATACCATTTTTAAAGTGAGAGAGAAAGTCTAAACTGTTGTAAAGATTCTGTGAGACATTTGTAGGAATTAGTTTTGTTGCAAACAACCTTATGACGACTAACTTGTAGTCTAATTTAACTGTAACTGTGTTCATAAAGAAAGACTCTGTAACCGTCTTGCGTTCATCAGAGGATCATTTGACTGCTTCTAATCCTTGGTTTGTTTAGATCATCATGGTTTTAGGTTTGAAAGATCTAAAAATGTATTTGTTAAAACAAAAGTCATATCGTTGTTTAATCATGCTGTTTTTCATCATCTTGTAGAGATACCCGGTGTGCTTCTAAAAGTTTTCATTTGTAAAAGTCTAAATGTTTAAATGTAGGAGTTGTTTTAGTGTGTATGTGTGTGTGTGTGTGTGTGTTGACCATCCAGTGAACCATTCCAACGATCTTTTGACAATGTTCACACACGCAGTTGTATGTCATAAAATAGATGCGATGGCTGTCCTTTGATCGCTGAACTTTAGGCCCAAGTTGGCAGCCCCCCGAAGACCCTGCGCACTCTCAGGTGCATGTTGTAAAATTTTAGATGTCTAATTACGCGCGTCTGTTTCATTGATAGATAACACACCGGCCACAAACCTTACGGGTGGAAAATCAAAGAGAAATCCTGTGTTGATTTTATTACGCGGTATGAAACAAAAAACATTTGGTTTCATTCCTGTTAGATATTTGTACGTGCATACGTGCGTTTTAACTGTTATACCACATCGGAAGTTAAGATTGACAAAATCAAAGAGTAAAATAAAGGAATTAAGTGTAAATAACTAAATAAAACAAAAACCCGTGGCTTAGAGTTGTGTGTTTAGGAATAAACTTGTGTAGGCCTAATCTAATTTTTTTATACTGACATCACAGCAAGATGACTTAAGTTTGACAAAAATCAAAGAGTAACCTATGTATAACTAAATAAAATAAACCAAACAACATTTTTTTCCTACGTACTAGAGCTGTATGTTTAGAAGAAAACTAGTGTCATTTAAAAGTGAAAAAGTCTGGGTATATATAACAAATCAGTAGGGTTAAAGTTGGCAGAAACAAAGAGTAAATAAAAGGAATCAATTGTGAATAACTAAATAAATAAAAGCCTGTGGTTTAGAGATGTATGTTTAAAATGACTCTTGTATAGGCTATCCTAATTTTAAAGTGAAAAGGTTCAGGGGCAAATGCTGTACGGTTTCATTAATTAAGAACTGCTAAAGATTTATTAAAATAACGTTCGTTCTAATGTTAACAAATATTAGTTTAATTATTTTAAATCTTTGGTTCGGTCTCTCCGCCTCTGTTAGGGGGCGGTCGTAGGCGTGGTTTGGTCCGCGGCTCTCCAGGCCTCATTCGGATTTTGACAAGCCAGCGTGCGGATGAAGTCTCGGATATCAGCGCTAGACACTCGGGGCTCTTTCTTTTCATTTTTCTGTCAAAATCAAATCAAATCAAATCACTTTTATTGTCACATCACCACAGCACAAGTGCCTTGGTGAGTGAAATTCTTGAGAGCGTGCTCCAAACAGTGCAAAAAAACAAAACAGTTTACATATAGACAGTACATATTTACAGACTGTACAGAAGACAATGTGCAAAATACACATACACATACTCAATACACACAGTGTACTATAAAGACAGTCTTAGTTATCAATACACTATGTACACATTTTACATTATGTACACATCTAAACATTGTGATATGTTAAGGGCAACAGATTATAGATTTACAACAGATTAGTTGTGCAGTAGATAGTTGTGCAAAGGTGCAACAGATTATACATATGCAATGTCGTGGATGTGCATTGTATGGTATCCAGTGATAGCAGATAGGTTGTATTATTGCAGTGTGTGCGTGTAGTCCAGTGGACGGCGGTAAAGTGCAGTGTGTGGCATGTTGTGTGAGTGGGAGTGTGATGTAGGGTGGATTAGTTCTGTCTGTTCATTTGCCTGATAGCAAAAAAGCTGTCCCTCAGTCGGCTAGTGCGGGATCGGATGCTGCGGAGACGTCTCCCTGAGGGCAGCAGAGAGAGCAGTCTGTGGGATGGATGGCTGGAGTCCTTGATGATCCTCCTGGCTTTCCTTATACACCGCCTGGTGTAGATGTCTGGAGGGAGGGAAGCTCACCTCCAACGATGTGGCGGCAGTTCGCACAACTCTTTGCAGAGCTTCGTGGTTGCCAGCGGTGCTGTTTCCAAACCAGGCGGTGATGCAGCCGGTCAGGATGCTCTCCACAGTGCAGGTGTAGAAGGATCTGAGGATGCTGGGGCTCATTCCAAACTTCCTCAGCCGTCTCAGGAAGAAGAGGCGCTGATGTGCCTTCTTCAGCACTGCGTCTGTGTGAGTGGACCATGTGAGATCCTCGGTGATGTGAACGCCGAGGAACTTAAAGCTGTTTACCCTCTCCACAGGTGTCTTGTCGATGGAGATGGGTGTGTGTTCTCTGCTCTGTCTCCTGAAATCCACCACCAGCTCCTTGGTCTTGTCGATGTTGAGTGAGAGGTGGTTCTCCTGGCACCATTTAGTCAGGGTACTCACCTCCTCTCTGTAGGCCGTCTCATCATTGTCGGTGATCAGGCCTATTACCGTTGTGTCATCGGCAAATTTGACGATGACGTTGGAGCTGTGTGTAGCTGTACAGTCGTGTGTGTACAGGGAGTACAGGAGTGGGCTGAGAACGCAGCCCTGCGGGGCACCAGTGTTGAGGATCAGGGGAGATGAAGTGTTGTTGCCCATTCTGACCACCTGACTTCTGCCTGTCAGGAAGTCCAGGATCCAGCTGCACAGAGATCTGTTCAGTCCCAGAGTCTGGAGCTTCGCAACCAGTGTGGCAGGCACTATGGTGTTAAATGCTGAACTATAATCCACGAACAGCATCCTCACATAGGTGTTCTTATTTTCCAGGTGGGAGAGAGCAGTGTGCAGGGTGAAGGCAATAGCGTCGTCTGTGGAACGGTTTCTGCGGTATGCAAATTGTAGTGGGTCCAGTGAGGCAGGCAGCACAGAGCAGATGTGGTCTCTGATGAGCTTCTCAAAACACTTGCTGAAGATGGGTGTCAGAGCAACGGGCCTCCAGTCGTTCAAGCATGTGATTTTATTTTTCTTTGGTATGGGCACAATGGTGGATTTTTTGAAGCATGAGGGAACCACAGACAGAGAGAGGGACAGATTGAAGATGTCTGTAAAAACCCCGGCTAGTTGGTAAGCGCATGCTTTGAGCACACGGCCTGGGATGCCATCCGGGCCCACAGCTTTGCGGATGTTCAACCGTTTGAAGGATCGGGTTACATCCGCGACAGAAAGGGAGAGTGGACTCACCTCTTCTGCAGCAGCTGTGGGAGCGCTCTCTGTGTGGGCGGGGTTATGAGCCTCGAAACGAGCATAAAAGGTGTTCAGCTCATCCGGTAGAGAGGCGGCAATGTTCACAGTGGCTGGTTTATTCCCTTTAAAGCCTGTGATGTTGTTGATGCCCTGCCACATGCTTCTTGGGTTGTTGTTGTTGAATTGTTCTTCAACTTTGTTTTTATATTGTCGTTTGGCTGCTTTGATGGATCTCCTGAGATCGTAACTGGCTTGTTTCCGATCGTCAGTGTTTCCGGATTTAAAGGCAGATGTCCGCGCTGACAAGGCTGATCGAACATCGCTGTTAATCCACGGTTTTTGGTTGGGGTAGATGCGTATTATTTTGGTCGGAATTACATCCTCTATACACGTCCGTATGAAACACGTTACAGAATCTGAGTACTCCTCTATGTCACCATCAGATGCTGCCCGGAACATGTCCCAGTCCACGTGATCAAAACAGTCCTGAAGTATAGTGTCGTGACTAACTTGCCTAAATTGTAATGATAGACTACCACTGAGTTTTTGACTACTGCCGGATACGGTTGTTTTAACGAACGATGTTTGTTTATTTTTAAATGACGGCTCTTTTTTACTTTTAAACTGTATGATCTTACTTAACGGTCTGATATTTTTTATTTCACAACACGGTAAGATAAGACAGCATTTTATAATGTTAACGAACGTGTTTGGTGCTTTTTTTGTTAGATGAACAAACACTTCTTCTTTTTATTTAACTTTGTCAAACTATCTATAATTGTAATGATAGAAAAACTAACGTATCTAATGCTTTATTTTCTAACTTTGCCTAAAATTGTTTTAATTACACCAACACGTCTTGACTTGTAGGGAAAACAATCATTACACGTTTTACACGTATATTTGATGTGAAAACACTTTAATAAAAACAACCCTTTAACACGATTTCACCATTTAAAGTTTAAATCACATAACAACGGCCCTCACACAAAAACAGTCATAAATTCCTTAAACACACTGGAGTGGATAACCAGTTCATCATTAGATGGGGGTGGGGGTGTACAACAGGTGTCCAAAACAGATGTCCAGTTATGGCGGGCGGGAGGGAGGTATTGGGGGCTTGGGGGGAGGTATTTTTATGAGGGGCAATAAATCAAATTTTTAGCGACAAGGTGCCCTACGGTCTCTCTCTGATGGCCGTGCAGCAGAGTTGGAGCAGACCTCCTGTCGGACAACATCTCTAAGGCGCTATGAACCATATGACTTGTAAGTAAATCATCAAATACACACTACTGTTCAAAAGTTAGAGATTAGTATGATTTTTTTAATGTTTTTTTACATGTTTTTTTATGTAAGTCTTCTGCTCACTGCATTTATTTGATTAAAAATACAGTAAAAACAGAAATATTTCAAAATATTATTACAATTTAAAATACCTCAGAATTATTGTCTTCTTCACAGCTGTAAAACCAGCAAACAACATTCTCTTTTGCATTGAACTAATACAGAGACCAGAATCATCATTAAGAAGACACAAACTTGGGTTAACAGACCAATCAATTCGCAGTAATGATGACAAAACCAGGTTTACATGTGTCCATAGACTGATGACGACAGGACATTCTCAAAACATATGCAGAAAAGTGCCCGATGATGTAGTGTTACATATATAGCAGTTCAAATTTGACTGCAGTTTCATTTTAAATCTTTTGTAAGGAGTTATGTATGCTCTATGAATGACTTTGAAGTGAATAAGACGATGAGCCAGATTTTTAGATGTTAAGCTGAGATTAGACCATACTCTCTCCCAGTCGACAGATAAATTAAGGTCAGATAATTCCCTATTCCAAATAGTTTTAATAGAAAGAGGTTTTGTAATACAATCAATAATTTTATTATATATTAAGGAAACAGATGGCTGACCAGCAGATGGTGCAATCCAGTCCCGCATAGGATGAGAGGAAATGGAAGAAGACCAAGGAACGCCATACGCTTTGAGAGCAGAACGTAATTGAAGAAAAACAAAATATGCAGATGCTGGTAGACAAAATTTGGCTCTCAATGCCTGAAATGAACAGAGGCCCTGGTTATCATATATATCACCGCACGTGTTTACACCTAAAGAGGACCAAGAGGGTTGGACAAATGGACGATTTCCACATACAAAGTTAAAATTCTGCCATAAAGGTGTACTGTTACAGAATTTGAAGGGTCCACCTATCCGACGTTCAACCGTTTTCCAGATTTTAATAGAGTTAGCCACAACCGGACCAAATTTATAATTATTTTTATAATTATTATAATTATTTATTTTTCCTGTGCCAGTAAATAAAATATCTTGAAGTCTATTTGGTTTAACCTTGTCAGCTTCAATCACCCTCCATGAAACTGTAGATTGAGGATCAACCCAATTATGAAGAGCCTTAAGCTGGAACGACCAATAATATAATTCAAAATTTGGTACAGCCAGTCCTCCTGCGCTATTAGGATGTTGTAATGTGGTAAGTTTAATTCTGGGACATTTATCATTCCAGATAAACTTAGAAATTATGGAGTTGATCTCCTTAAAGTAACCTGGAGGGGGAGAAAGTGGTAGCATAGAGAAAAAAAAATGAAATCGAGGTAACAAATTCATCTTAACAGTGGATATTCTTCCTTGGAGAGAGACTTTAAGATTCTTCCATCTTTGAATATCATTTTTGACCTTAACTAAAATGTTATTAAAATTGTCTCTGGCAATCTTATGAATGTGATTATATATGGTAATGCCCAAATAGATGAAAGATTCCTTAATAGGGATAAATGAAGGAATAGAAAAATTAATCTTAACATTGTTATTTGGCATTAAAGCAGATTTGCTCCAATTTATTTTATATCCTGATAGGCTACTAAAATTATCAAATTCCTTAATTACACTAGAGACTGAAACATCAAAGTGGTCTAAATATAGAATAATATAATCAGCGTATAATGAAATACTATGATTATGGTCATGAATCTTAATCGATACTTCAGATTTCCTGATGGCTTGTGCTAAGGGTTCAAGAGATAGACAAAACAATAAGGGGGAAAGTGGACACCCCTGCCTCGTTCCCTGCTGTAAAGGGAATGAGGGGGAAATAATATTACCAGTTATGACTGATGCTGCAGATCTGTATAATGTCTTAATCATAGAAACGAAGTGTTCACCGAAGCCGAAACATTGCAGAACTGCCCACATATAATTCCACTCTAGCCTGTCAAAGGCTTTTTCTGCATCAAGTGAAAAGACCGCACAAGGTGTTGGGTGGGAGTCCGCAAAGTCAAGAATATGAAGGAGTCGACGCATATTGTCAGATGCATTGCGCCCCTTGATGAAACCAGTTTGGTCCTCCTTGATCAGACTGTGAATTACCTTCTCCATACGAGAAGCAAAAACTTTAGCATAGATTTTTACATCACATGGGATAAGCGAAATCGGTCTGTAGCTGGAACAATCTAATGGATCTTTCCCTTTTTTAAGAAGTAATGAAATCAGTGATGTTTCTTGATCTCTATGAAATACCCCATGTTCAATTGCAAAATTAAATGAGTTAAGCATAAGCATCCCTACCAAATCCCAAATGTCTAAATATAATTCAGGGGGGAGACCATCTAGACCCGGCGATTTGCCCTTTTGAAGGCTTTTTAGAGAGACGTGAAGTTCCTCCAAACTTAATGGGGCCTCCAACGATTCTTTATCCATCTGTGAGATCCGAGGCAGTTCCAATTTATCTAAATACTGCTTACAAATTGGTTCATCAAAATCTGTTTCGGCTTTATACAGATTTGTGTAAAAACCTTTAAATATGTCTTTAATTGCCACAGGGTTCGTGGTGACCTGATCATCCGATGATTTTATTGCGCTAATATATGCCTTAGACTCGCATTCTTTCAACCTAAGGGCCAATAAATGACTAGGTCTCTCTGATTCAAAATAATATTTTTGTCTAGTCCTATGTAAAATAAATTCTGCCTTTGAGTGTGAAAGTAAATCATATTCTTCTTTTAAAGAGGACAGCTGTGTAGCCTGTTGCTCAGTAAAATGTTGTTTTTGTAGGTTTTGTAATGATTGGATTTTATTTTCTAATTGTGTAAACTGGTGAGTTTTCGCTTTGGCAAGAGTAGAAGAGAAAGATATACAGAAACCTCGTATAGCACACTTAGTCGTTTCCCACAGTATTTGAGGATCCACATCAGAGGGCATATTAATTTCAAGAAATTCCTTAATATATTATTTTAGAGAGGTAATGAAAGACTGATTACTTAATAATTATATGTTAAAGCGCCATCTAGGGGACTTGGCTTTAACATCGGAAAGAGGAACACTGCACAACATAGCAGAATGATCAGATAAAAAAATTGGTAATATAGATATAGAGGAATTAGATGAAATTAAAGATGGGCTAAGAAATATGTAGTCTATCCTAGAGAAAGTCTTGTGTCTATTAGAAAAAAAAGTGAAGTCTTTAGCTTTAGTATTCTGAATTCTCCGTAAATCGATTAAGTTGAGCTCAGTGATAAATTTGTTCAATAATTTAGAGGATGGATTGGCTGTTGTATCAGATTGAGATTTATCTAAAGCAGGATTTATGACAGCATTAAAATCACCACCCACCACTAGAGGGCAATCAATCTCCTCAAGTAAAGTTTTGGAAATCTGTGTAAGGAATGCACTGTCTGTCTCATTCGGACCATAAATAGAGACCAATGCTAACCTATTATTATATATTTTGCATCGGATAAAAACAAATCTACCCTTCTCATCACTACCAAGGTGTTCAATCGTTAAATTTAACTTCTGGTTAACAAGGATAAGCACCCCCTTAGTTTTATTTTGAGTGCAGGAAAAAGCTATTACTTTGTAATACTTATTCTGGAAACGTGCCACGTCAGATTATTTTAAATGTGTCTCTTGTATTAAGGCACAGGAAATAGATTTACGGTGTAAATATTCTAACACACGGGTTCTTTTAACAGCAGAATTTAAACCATTCACATTCAGTGATAAAATATTTAGAGTATGCATTGAATATTCATAATCCCAAGATTGTACTCAATAAGTGCAAAAAAAAGCAAAAAACAGAAGCACTTCCATTCTGTAAATAACACGTAAACACTGATGTGCATTTTAGATACCAAACCTCCTATATGAAAAATCCCTTTAGAAATAAGGTAAAATAGATAAAAGTATAAATGTCTGCTGTAAAAAACAAAAACAACATCAAAATGTGAACAACCAACAACCATAAACAAATAACAACTCAGACCGCACATTACCAAGAACATAGGTCTGACTGAGCAACAAAAAATAGTGATAGGTCGTGACCGATCCACTCCAACGCAAGACATGTCTCCCGAAAGGCTCACACAAACAAAAAAAAAACAAAAAAAAATTTTTTTTTTTCTTTTTATTAATTAAACCTACTCTCCATTAGTCCCCTCCAAAAAAGAAAAATGGAGTGTCAGTCTTACCAGCAAAGAGATCGTTGTACCGGATAAATAAGGACAATATCCCAGTAGGAGAGAAGAAAACGCAAACAATAGGTTTAGCAAGCGTCCATGTTCATTGTGCTATCATCCCCTTCTGGGCAGCTAGGGCCAAGTCCATCCCGGCCGTCACGCCCCTCCCGTCGAACTGGAGAAACAGCAGTCGCTGCTCCCCCATCCCCCCCACGCAGAGCCGCGGCATACGACTTCTGCTGAGACATGGAGCTGATAAAATCCTCCGCTTTCTGAGGGGAATCATAGCTTCTCTGTTCCCCTTTGTGCCGTAGCTTAATTACTGTCGGATAGATGAGGAAGGGCTGGAGACCAAGCGCTGTCATCTTCTTCAAAACCGGACCAAATGCCTTTCTCCTGATCGCTGTAGCCGGACTAAAGTCAGGAAAAAATAGCAGTGTGACATTGTTCTGTGCGCACTTCACGGGATAAGCCTGCCGAGCACCTTTCAGGATATCTGATCTGTCATGCCATCTCAGTACACGGAAGATGAGAGTGCGCAGCCGATCGGAGCCCCTCCCTCCGTCATACACGCGATGCGCCCGATCAATCTCAATGTCACGGCCCCTCAAGGAAGGAATCCACTTGGAAAGATTAGCTCTGAGGAAAACAGCTGCATCTGGACCCTCCATCCCTTCAGGGAGCCCCACCAGTCTAATGTTGTTCCTCCTAGACCTGTCCTCCATATCTGTCATCTTCTCGGTGAGTCGCTCCAGCTGATCCTTTAAATCCGTGACTGTTCTCTTATCTGCACGCGCCGCTGCCTGAACAGAATCAACGCGGTCACGTGTCTGCTTCGTCTCGGTAGCTATGGCCTCAAACTCCTCTCTTAGCTCTTTAACAGACTTATTGGTCGCTTGTATGTCCTCACGCAGTTCGCGTAATGCTGGAATCAGCACAGAGTCCATCGCATTTCTCACATATTTACTACATTTTTTAATAAATTTAATAAATGCTGTTCATTTATTAAAATTATGCTCCTCTGACCATCAATGGTGCGACTGTGGAGAGAGTGAGCAGCACCAAGTTCCTGGGTGTACACATCACAGAGGACATCTCCTGGACCAACAACACTGCAGCACTGGCCAAGAAAGCACAACAGCGTCTCTAATTCCTCCGCAAACTCAGAAGAGCCAGAGCCCCGGCCCCCATCATGTGCACCTTCTACAGAGGCACCATTGAGAGCATTCTGACTAGCTGCATCACTGTGTGGTATGCAGAGCATGTGAGCGGAGCGGAGCGGGAGCGGAGCGGGGAGCATAGCGGTCATATTTCCTTCAGAGCGGAGAGCGCCTTCTGAAGATTTCGCTCCGCTCGCTCAATACGCTCAGCACCGCTCGCTCAACCCAAAATACCCTTTGGCATGGGCAGCACTAGGGAGGGGCTAGCAGGTGCTCCAGCACCCCCAAGAAAAACCATAGCACCCCCATAAAAAATGAAATAAAATAAAACCTTTGACTCATTACACATGCATAAATACTGCAATGCAATACAACATGATTTGCAGTCTCACGTAATGTCAGCATTTTATTTTAAAAATGGATCGGTTCCTTGTGCCAAGTAGGCCTGCCCCCGACTAAAGATTGTTCTAGTCAACTAGTCGCACGTTTATATTAAATTGATTAGTATAATAACCTACTAAACCATCCGTTAATATATGCATTTAGGCGTATTATTCCGCGCTCAAACGCAAGCATAAAGGTCTCTGCACACAAAGCTTGCCGCAAAGCACCGGCTAAAGTAATGATTATGAATGCATCGAGGAAAAAGAAGATATTTTAATTATTTATTAATAAACTAGTGCTTTCTCAGATTCGCCATCTCCACAGTGAACATGCCTTTAATAGAGAAATGCACCGAAATGCACTTTAATAGAGAAATGCACCTACATAGAGAAGATTTTTTTTTTTTTATGGTTTTCAAGCTTTCTGCAAATTTATTTCTTATTTCTGTGAGCTGGTTCATTATTGTGACGCGCTCCATTCACGGAGACTGCATGAGACGAAAGAAAGCACATCCAAAAATGACGGGAGTATAAGCTCTTTCAGCAGAAAAAAATAAATAAATAAATGATTGCATGCGCGCCCCCATGTCATACAGTAGGCTAAGCGCGATAATACTCCCACATTCTTCATAAACATTTGAAATGCACCTATATAGCGATTTTATTATTCATATAAAAATAATAATAATAACAACCTGTTTTGGTCATATTTACAATTAATTGCCCAGCTCCCCCTGTCATTGATCTAGCACCCCCTCAGCACCTGTGCCGCACCTGCTCTTTGGTAATTTGCTAGTTCGAGAATCTGTGGAATAAGCTTCTAGGTTCTAGGTTCTTTATTATTTGTCACATACACAATCATACAGGGTATAATCAGTAGTGAAATGTAGGTCAGGACAGGTCCGCTCAATGGACAGTGCAAAAAAATAAAATAAAAAATGAAACATAACACAAGAGAATATATATAAATATAGGTAAGAGTAAGATAAAAACAATAAGAAAAAAATAAAATAAAAATACAATAAGGAGTAGATTGTGCAATGAAATAAAATAAAATAAAATGTGCAATACAGTCTACTGTGGATTTAATAAATATTAATATAAACAGGGATGTGCAAGAGGAATGTGCAAAACAGGTTGTACCGGGTATGTACACATAGCAGCAATGCGGATGATGGAGAATAATGAATGTTTTTACAGTTTATTAGATTGAGTCCTGTAGATGTTATGGGGCTGAGTTTAGGAGCCTGATGGCCTGAGGGAAGAAGCTCCTCCTCAGTCTCTCAGTTTTTGCCATCATGCTCCTGAAGCGCTTGCCGGATGGCAGTGTGATGAAAAGACGGTTACCGGGGTGATTTGAGTCCTTGATTATTTTTGCAGCTCTGCTTTTGCAGCTCTGCTTTTGCAGCGTTTGAGGTAGATGTCCTGCAGAGAGGGGAGGGCAGACCCTGAGATGCGCTCAGCTAAGCGCACGACTCTCTGCAGAGCTTTGCAGTCCTGATTTGTGGCGTTACTATACCACACTGAGATGTATATGAGAATAAGCAATAGTTTGTCTAATGTTTCTAAAATTAAATTCTAAAATCCTGTAAAGATTGACAGACGTTTTAATAGACCGCATTTCCCCGCAGTTTTGGTCTTTTAGAAAGTGTTTCATTTATTAACGCCACTAAATAATTCTTCAGGTGCATTTCATCTTGTGTGTGTGCTTTTCATGGGCCTGATAAGCAAGGTGTATTTTGTGAAATTCTATGTGCATTTATTTAATCATGTGTGCGTGTTTTGAATGTTCTGTTGCACAATAATTGAAGCTGTGTTTTCATGGAAATAAAGTAGGCCAAATGAAAATCAAATATACCCTACTTTTTCAGTTATTTACTTTTTTAGGAAGGTTTGCCAAGTGGCTTCAAAAACAAGACATACATTACATTTAAATTACTAAAATTAATTTGAAAAAGTGCAAGCTGAACATCACCCGGAGTCGTTAGGCAGGCGAGGACCAGCAGACTGAAGGACAGCTTCATCCATCAGGCTGTCAGGAAGCTCAACTCTCTCCCGTCTCTCCCCACCTCCTCTCTTTTGCACCATGCACCACTGAAATCTGACCCTCTGACCCCCCCCCCCCCCCCCCCACACACACACACTGTGACCAGCACCAGTCACTTTGTACAGCATTGGACTGACCTCATTCAACTACCTCTTCTGACAGTTTGAATAAAGACTGCTCTCTGAGCTTTTTGTCACTTTAAATAGATTGATAAGCTCTTTTGCACTACACCATTTATATCTGCACTGTTTGTTTATTTCACTGGTTTGCACTCTATCTACCATATGCCTTATGCTACTTTATCTATTTTGTTTTATTATAATTTTTTTACATGTCCTTATTTGTATATTTGTAATAGTTGCATTTTATATATATGTATGTGTATATATATATATATATATATATATTTGATTTGTATTTATCTGTATTTTTGCGTTCTACTGTTAGTGTTTAGTGTTATCTGTATGCACCAGGGAGTAAGAGAGTAACGCAATTTCAATTATCTTTATGTATGTATGGTACATGTGGCAGAATTGACAATAAAGCAGACTTTGACTTTGACTTTGACTCATTGTTCTTTTTATTCATCAATGAATCCTGAAAAAGGTATCACCGTTTCCACAAAAATATTAAAAAAGCAAAAACTGTTTTCAACTCTTTTAAGAATAAGAAATGTAAAATTATTTTAAAATAAAAAAACAGCAAATCAGCATATTAAAATGATTTCTGAAGGATCATGTGACACTGAAGACCGGAGTAATGATGCTGAAATTCAGCATTTTATCACAGGAATAAATTACCATTTACAGTATATTAAAATAGACAACAGTTCTTTTAATTTGTAATGATATTTTACAATATTATTATTTTCTCTGAATGCAGACTTTTGAGATTTTTGAATGAGATTTGTGTTTGTTTGTTTGTTTTGTTCAAAGACATTGTAATGTTTTTAAAATTTTGACAGGTACTGTATAACATTGTTACCTAGTGCTTATATTGCTTAAATACCATTAATTGGATGCATTTGTGGCCAAAGATGCTGGGATAGGTGTCAGCCCCCATGACCCTAGAGAGGATAAGTGGTTTGGAGAGTGAATAGATGGATTGATGAACTTCCAAAATTCTTTGACTTGCTTTGATTTTGTTTCTATTCTTACTGCTGTTCAGCTTAAAAATACCTTTCCATTATCTTTGTTTGTCATTTTGCATCATTATACCTGTGCTAAACCTATGAAAATTAAGAAACTAATGAAAGTGTATTTTTTTGTTACAGGATCCTATGTACACAGCCTCAACCATTCATCAAAAGGACTGTGTATCGGGAACTCTTTGACCCACTGGTGGCAGTTTCCATGGGATGAAAAAGGGCATACTAGTGGATGATGGGGGTACTGACATTAACCTGCTGTATTCACTGTATTACACACTAGGGATGGGCATTTTGGTAAATTTTTAATTTTAAGTACAGGTGGTTTTGATTTTGTCTGGATGGCATGCTGTCCTAACACTTAGAGCTCAGGTACCACCCAAAATGCTGCCATAACCAATCAGAAAAAGAGAAATATATAAAGTCGGGTGATCATCGAGTACTCAGACTTGACAGCGATGATTGATCATGAAAACGATGACTGCAGTGACTTAAAAAAATGATCAATCATTGCTGTCAAGTCTGAGCACTCTAGTACTTGTGCACATCCCTATTAAACACATACACACAGTATTGAGGTATGATGTATACTTCATTGATGTATACTGTAAATGCAATAAACATTTTAATCATACATCTTGTCAAGTCTTGTTACTTCTGGATTTTCTTTTTTTTTAATTATTATTATTTTATGAACAATCCTATTAAAGAAAATTTATAGTATGATAAATGTAAGGATATTGATCTGGAAGAAATGGGGCCATAAATAACCTATTCATCAGTGGTTCTTTGAAGAACCTTTAAAAAGGGTTCTTTGTAGTACCAGAAAAGGTGCTTTATGGAACCAAGAAAAAAGTTCTTCAGGGAACCAAAAATGGTTCATCTATGGCATCGCCACAAAACCTGTTTGAATCCATCCAATCACTTGAGCGTGTACACTATGAGTGCAATCCGAATTAATGTGTTTTCAACTACATCTTGAAGTGGTCGAAAGTGGACAAGCTCGTAACGTTTTACACCCCATTCACACCTGTATTTAGCGTCGTCCACCTGTGATCAGATTTTCCATACCAGGTGTAAACAGGGCCTGGATGGAAGTAAGAGAGACTGACTCATGACACTGCACTCTGGATAATGGATAACGGAGGTGCGATTGTGGTGGAACTTGCCAAAAGGGGGGAATATTTTGTATATTTCTTAAAGTGTATTTTTATTATAAAATTGGAGCCCTCCAATCTGACTTTGCATCAGTTGGAATTGAACTGCTGTGTCGTCTGGCCAGAGGAGAAATGGCCCCCCGACTGAGCCTGGTTTCTCCCAAGGTTTTTTTCTCCGTTCTGTCACCGATGGAGTTTTGGTTCCTTGCCGCTGTCGCCTCTGGCTTGCTTAGTTGGGGACACTTAATTTCCAGCAATATCGTCGACTTGATTGAACAGAAACTTTTTGAACTGAACTGAGCTGGACGATGCCATCACTGAATTCAATAATGAAATGCCTTTAACTGAAAATTGAGTGTTTAATCTTGTCATTTTACATTATTGACACTATTTTCCCATTTTGATATTGTGCAGTTGCTTTGTCACAATTTGTATTGTTAAAAGCGCTATATAAATAAAGGTGACTTGACTTGACTTGACTATTAAACATATAGGAAATCTTATATTTCTCAGTTTACAATATAAAACTCAACCCAGAAATAACTTTATTTTCTGTAACGTCATTTTCTGTAACATTTGATGTTTTGTTATTACTAGCAAAACAAAATTGTTCATAGTTTGTTCATGTAAGTTCCATTTAGTTGTCTCTCACAGCATATTGCTGAATCTGACACAAAGACACTGAGGCGTCATAAACTCTGAATCCAGCATAGAGGGGTTGAGTGAATGTGGTGTTGAATGTGTGTAAGTGTGTGAGTGTGTGTGTGTCAGAGACACTGTAGAAGGACAGAGTGCCGGCCGACCAGTCCAGATACACTCCTACTCTTTTAGAGTTGCATGAAGGGAGAGGTATGTCTTTGTTTTTGTTATTGTGCCAAGCACTGTATCTATCAGCAATACAGAAAACACACCAGGACATTTCATTATACCCAAATCTAGTCTGATTAGCTCCATCCCTGCTGATTCCTTTATATGTCATTCCTATATAACTCCAGCCAGTCCATTCAGCCTCCCAGTAACAGCGTCCAGAGAAACTCTCTTTAGACAGAACCTGCTCATAGTGTTTAAATCTCTCTGGATGATCAGGATACGGCCACACCTCTTCTACATACATCAGCTTCCTGTTGTCCTCAGACAGGAGGAGACGAATGTTTGCTGTGTTTGGATCCAGTGTGAGATCACAGGCATCTGAACACAAGAATATAAGAACATCAAATATTGCCATAGGGATGTGGGAGCTGAAATTGGTTAAAATTAATGAATATTGCTGCTGCTCTTTTGTTGGTGAATTTCATTTTCCTTAATTAAAATCTTAAATTATACATCCCTTTGTAATGAAAATGATTAAATTTTGGCATGGGTCCATACAATTGTGGGTGGGTGGCATTAGAGAGTATCCCTTTAAAATACTGTGTATGGTCTTCATGATTATATTTTTGTCTCCCAAACATAACTTTAGGTTAAGATTCTTACAATGCTGATATGCTCTCATCGCTTCAAAAACTTCTCCCCAAAAGAGTTTGGTCAAGCTTACTTATTTTATGTATTAAAGAGGCCCTAATATGCCTTTATTCAAAATCTTGATTTTGCTTTTGGGCTCACTAGAATATGTTTGTGTGCCTGAATGTTGAAAAAAACAAATTTTCACCATATTTGACATGATTGCAGCTCCTCTCTTCCAAGTCTGTCAATTATGCTCTGTTTAGTTACATTCTCGATGAAGCAACTTATTCTGAAAGATGCAATATGCTCTGATTGGTCGGCTGCACCGTTGTATTGGTAATTTGCTTTGAGCGTGTTTAGGAAATGTCATGCCCCTTACCATAACTGCACATTTTACTAATGCACTACTAATGCAACTCAATCAGGCCCCGCTCCTTTATTTTGCATATGCCTTGGATGGGAATTATTTATGCAAGGAATACTGTGATGTCTTCATTCAGAGAGGAAAAAACAAGACTACAATTGTTTGATTTCAGTGAGTTCAGAAACAATTCTTACTGATATAGAGAATAACCCACTTTTGAAATGACTTAATGCTTTGTAAATTTGCAGACCATTTTCATGATAAAACAGCAACATTACACACTAAAGGAGGTTGAACATGGTAAAAAGCAAAACAGGTCATATTTAAATAAAATATAATACAATGGTGAGTTACACAATGACTGCTCAGCCAAATACAAGAAACCCTAAGGCCAGTTTCACACTGCAAGCATGTTTTATATAAGCACAGCGCATATTTTTTTCGGCGTGCGTGTTAACAAATGAGTGCATTCACACTGGGAGCAGGAGCAGCGCTTGAGCAGCACTGTATTTGGCGCCAAGTCTATTTTTGCTGCACTGCTCACTCTCAGTTCAAGTAACAACACACATTTGACGGACAAAATAAATATGATTTCACACAGAAAGTGCTAAAAATGCACAGAATAAGCATGTCTAGTGTGTTTTAACACGAATTGGAGTATGTCAGGAAAAAGAAGAAGAATCAAAACAGATTTACCTGTTTAAAACCTGTTAACATGCACCAGGACGCGGGCGCACTGAAAGCTCTTTGTTTGCACATGTCATTGTTTTCAAACAGATAAAGTAAAACAGGACAAAATGAATCTTGACAAACTATATATCATTTTGAAGGTCTAAGCCTCAAGCATCGACGACAGATCGCTGTTTTTCGATAGAAAGCTTTTAAGGAATGTATTTGCTAAATTTGTGTAAGCAGTACACATCAAAACATGTATAAAAAACCCCGCAGTACATACCATATTCATCCTGATAACGACTCTCAAACGTATCCACTGCTGTAAATCCCGGTTTCGTTTGAGAGATTAGGGTCCACTGAACAACATCCTAAAGAGCACTTTTAGTCCAAAGAAACAACAACGTTGTAATTTGGATCGTTATTCATTTGTTTACGTCTCATCTCTTCAGGGAGAGTTATTGTTTGTGTCCGTTATGGAACAAATTACGCTCAAAAACAGCGTATTAGTGGTAAAAAAACAGCATGATTTTGTAGCAGACAATGTCCCAAACAAACTGAGATCATCAAAAAAAGTAAAAGATACACGGAAGATTGTTTATTTGAATGCTGGCGCTCCCTCGCGACGGCGCGTGACGCATGCTGTGACGCACCTGTCTTCTGATGGGGGCGTAACTTAGCGATCTTTTTTGCACAAATAATCCTTTTTTTTTTTTTTTTCAACATTTTTCATATATGTTTGCGTGTTTTGTGGGGAATTGCCTGTATCTGTATGATTAATATGATTAATCTGTATGGCTGATAATCAGCATGTAATTACTGTCTGTTCACAGATATCAGTGTGAATGCAGTCTATATAAAAGGCCATTATAATGTGATTATTGACTATATGGGCGGCCATCTGTATGATTACCATCTGTATGAATGATCGTCAATATGTGATTACTGATATACAGGAGCATCTGTATGTCAGGAAATCAGAGTATGTACTTAAGTTATTTTTTTTATTATTATTGTTTTTTTTTCATGACTCAAAAATTATTCTTATTGTATTTTTCTAGTGCTCAAATAAATCACTGATACGATGTCTAAGATTCTGTCTACTGTTTTATAATTGAAAAACTGCAGTGGTATGTATAATGACTAAATAGTTTGTAGTAGAACCCTTCAATAATTTGGTAAATATTTTTCCTCAAACAAAGGGGGGGGGGGACTAGAAAAATGGCTGCAGGAATCTCATTTTTCATGGTATCTTCTTCAGATTTGAAATATAAACTCATGAGACATGTGACTTTCAACCCATTACTTTTCTGGATTGCTTCAGGACTGATTTCATGTATTTTTATATGAAATAAAAAAATAATTCAGTGTGGTACAGTTTTTATCAAGGCACTTCAGTGTCTATAACTTTTTATATTTTTGAGCATTATCAACTCTGGATGATGGATAGTAAAGCCCAAAGGGTCTTCTTTCCAAAGAGTGTATGAATCTCACACAAAAGTGTATGTGTGGCACACTGAAGTCAGGAGCTGTTACCATTTTAAGTTAGTTAGTCATTTTCAGCTGTGATTCCCAATATGGGGGGCGCTGGTTAACAGGTTAAAATCACCTGAAATAAAAGAAGACATTAATCTCTGAGGATCTCAGCAGAGAATGATTAAATAACTCCACAAACAGCATCACCAGCTTCACTTATTCATTCTTCACTAAACAGACTGAATTTATTTCTGTCATAAAAGTTCTCACCGAGGATTACAGAGGTTTAGAAGATGATGGTTTATGTCATTTAACATTTTATGCCCCAATTATAACATACATATATATAGTTTCAACTTTTTATCTCATTATGGTTTATTATTTCACAATTTTATTTATTTCTTTTTTTAATCACAATTTCAGCCTTTCATGCCAATTTCAGTCTCATAATTACAATTTTGTATGACATAATTAGGCAAGGCAAGGCAAGGCAATTTTATTTATATAGCACATTTCATACACAGTGGTAATTCAAAGTGCTTTACATAAAAGAAAGTGAAATAGTCATTCACAGCAATAAAAACAAGGAATTAAAACTAATAAAAACAAGGAATTTTAAAATGTTATAGAAATTGATTTAAAATGAAATTTAAAACAGTTAAATAGAAAATGATTATACATAAAATACAGTGCAGTCAGTTCGGACGTAGCACAGTGTTCATTCAACAAATGCACAGCTAAACAGATGAGTTTTCAGTCTGGATTTAAATGTGCCTAATGTTTTAGCACATCTGATCTCTTCTGGAAGCTGGTTCCAACTGCGGGCGGCATAATAGCTAAAAGCGGACTCCCCTTGTTTTGTGTGAACCCTTGGTATTTCTAACTGACTCGATCCTAATGATCTGAGTGGTCTGTTAGGTTTGTATTCAGTGAGCATATCTGCAATGTATTTAGGTCCTAGGCCATTGAGTGACTTATAAACGAGTAAAAGTACTTTAAAATCAATCCTAAATGTAACTGGAAGCCAGTGTAAGGACCTGAGGACTGGTGTGATATGCTCAGATTTTCTGGTTCTAGTCAGAATCCTGGCAGCAGCGTTCTGGATGAGCTGCAGCTGTCTAATGGTCTTCTTTGGAAGGCCGGTGAGGAGACCATTACAATAATCCACCCTGCTGGTGATAAAGGCATGAACAAGTTTCTCCAAGTCGTGACTGGAAACAAAACATCTAATTCTTGCAATGTTTTTGAGATGATAGTATGCTGATTTAGTTACTGCTTTGACATGACTACTGAAGCTAAGGTCTGTCTCCAGAATCACCCCAAGATTTCTGACTTGATTTTTAGTTGTTTGACCCCTAGAGTCAAGGTATGCATTCACCTTGAGAACTTCATCTTTGTTTCCAAATGCAATGACTTCAGTTTTCTCCTTGTTTAGCTGAAGAAAGTTTTGGCACATCCAACTGTTAATTTCATCAATGCATTGGCAGAGGGAGTCAATGGGGCTATAGTCATTTGGAGATAAGGCCAGGTAGATCTGGGTATCATCAGCATAGCTGTGATAGGCAATTTGGTTCTTCCTCATTATCTGACTTAGTGGGAGCATATACAGGCTAAACAAGAGCGGTGCAATAATTGAGCCTTGTGGGACTCCGCATGTCATGGACGTCCACTTAGACTTATGCTCTCCTATACTCACATAATAACCTCTCCCTTCTAAGTATGACCTGAACCATTTGAGTGCCAACCCAGAAAGCCCGACCCAGTTTTCCAGTCTCTCTAGAAGTATGTTATGATCGACAGTGTCAAACGCAGCACTAAGATCTAGCAGTACCAGCACTGATATTTTGCCAGAATCAGAATTAAAGCGAATATCATTTATTATCTTAATGAGTGCTGTCTCTGTGCTGTGATGCACACGGAAACCAGATTGAAAATTATCCAGGTATTCATTTGAGTTTAAGTAGTTGTTCAGCTGATTAAAAACTATCTTTTCAATAATCTTACCTATGAAAGGAAGATTTGATATTGGTCTATAGTTGCTCAACATGGTGCTATCAAGATTGCGCTTTTTCAGAAGGGGCTTAACAACTGCAGTTTTCAGGGAGTTTGGAAAAGTCCCAGAAAGAAGTGAGGTGTTCACCACTTCTAAGAGATCTACTTCCAAACAGTTAAGCACACTTTTGAAAAAAGATGTAGGAAGTGTTTCGAGATAGCAGGTTGACGATTTAAGATGCTGTACTATTTCTTCCAAAATTTTGCTATCAATTGTTTCAAAAACAGACAGGAAGATGTGCCAATCTCCTTTCTGATATTACTGATCTTCTCTGAAAAGAAGGAAGCAAACTCATTGCATTTGCTGTCGGAGAGCATTTCACTAGGAATCTGACTTGGGGGGTTTGTCAGTCTCTCAACAGTAGCAAAAAGAGTACGAGTGTTGTTTAAGTTACTGTTTATAAGGTTTGAGAAGAAGGTCTGTCTAGCTGTGGCTAGTTCCACATTGAAAGCATGAAGGCTGTCTTTATAGATGCTATAGTGAATTTCAAGTTTTGTCTTCCGCCACATCCGCTCAGCTTTTCTGCATTGCCTTTTCATACTCTGAACTGCTGTTGATTTTCTCCAAACTGATTTTTGTCTGCCTGTCTTCTTGCTGACCTTTATCGGAGCTATATCATCAATAACATTCTTAACTTTTGAGTTAAATGAATCCAGGAGAAGATCAACAGAGTCTGCAGAAATGCTTGGTGTTGAAGATATAGCCTCCATAAATAGCACACTAGTGTTCTCATTAATGCATCTCTTTCTGACAGAGACAGATCTAGATTCAGTGGTGACAGAGATCAGTATATCAAAGAAAATACAGAAGTGATCAGACAGTGCTACATCCTTAATAACAATGGATGAAATGTTTAGACCTCTACTGATGAGTAAATCTAGAGTGTGTCCATGATTGTGTGTGGGTCCATGCACATGCTGAATCAGGTCAAAAGTGTTTAAAACAGTTATAATTTCTTTTGTAGTTTTGATTTCAGCATTATCTATATGAATATTAAAATTAAAATTATGACTTTTATCTCACATAAACACAGTAAAGGGCGTTTAAAAGGCATCTATGGTCATTTCTTCCAGCATTCATTTAGACACAGAAACCATCAAATGCAAAGTAAACTAAGCTGAAAACTCATCTGAAACATTGGCTGATGATGACGATGCTCAATATTACAGTATAATTAATTCAACAATTCATATCAGATGGAGCATTATAACTAACACAGACCTGTGCAAAGTGACTCAGCAAACATTTACAAAAGAAAAGTCCAGAAGATAAGAGCTAGAGACCTCTGCTGGTCATTCTTCATCTACATCAACTGAGAGCATCCACAGGAGCTCCTGAAACAGTTCTACTCTGCCATCATTGAATCTGTCCTCTGCACATCAATAACTGTCTGGTTCAGCTCAGCTACCAAATCTGACCTCAGAAGACTACAGAGGATTTACCTAAATCTGTAGTGCTTTTATGATTTTTATATTATTGCAGGTCTATGATAAAACAATGTGAGAAAATTTTATAAACCACTTTTATAAGTATGGCTCATAATGAATTTTCCATTCTGGCACTCACAGAGATGAAGAATCAGCATGTGAATCTCAGCAATGGTGAAAGTAAGAATAAAAAATACTAAGACAATGCAGCTGCATAATTTATTCATGTCGCAATGCATGCTGGGAGCCATGGATGAGTTATGACTGGTGCACCCAGAATGCAATGCAACATGAATCTGTCTGATGATCGTCACCATTGTTGAGATTCATATGCTGATTCTTGATGTCTGTGTGTCTAAACAGTACAGATGTTCTAAACTGGTGTGCAAAGTGTTTTTACAGTTATTCATATTTCATTAAAATGCAGTTGTGATCAATAACATAAACTAAATTATGCAAAACCACTGATGACATCAGTGAATCAGGCTACTACATGACAACTACATCATTATCAAATAATAGCCAACATAACCTGATTACATTTTCTCTTGGATTTTCTTGCCATAACAAATGTGTTTCATAATCATAATTACAGCAACCAGAGAAAAACTAATGTAATATTAAAAAGATGAGGGTCAAGAGCACAACTAAAGCAAATGCTTATCCCCACAACGGTGAATTCAAATTGTATTATTTTCAATAAACATTAACATCTAAACCTCTGTTAATTCTTAATAAGAAATGTTTAGTTGCATGACAAAAAAGTCCAACTGGTCAGTAGTGAGTGAAGTTGGTGGTGCTGTTTGTGGAGATGATTAATCATCTTCTGTTGAGATTTAGAGAGATTTAATATATTTTATTTCAGTTGATTTCATCTAAGGCTGTGGCTGAAGTCAGTTGTAGCTCTTGTGTTTCTCTTTTCTTCAGTGATTCTGCTTGTTAACAGCAGGTGTTCATCACATATGCTCAATCCACACTTAATTAATCACATAATTATCTCATTAACTTTAACACTGCTTCAGTGTTACTTTAACACTATTTTAGAGTGGGACCATATATGATCCGAGCAGTGTTAATTTAACACTCAGGATTTTACTGTGTATCTGAGAAATTCTGTTTATTCTCGTGGCCACGATATAATAATACAGAATTATTTAAATAACTTTATGACAGTTATGAGCATAGGTAACGTAATCTGGGCAAAGTTTGATTTAAATAATTACACAACAGCACACAGAACACTTCTCTATAAATCAAACAAGAGTTTATTTGCTATCTTACTAAAATACATGAACTAAGCTAAATAACATAAAACAAAATACATACACACAGGCAATGAATTGTTGCAATTGAGAATGATTAAAATATAGCACTGTTTTGCTATTTCCACACGATTTTACCCATGTCGATCATCAAGAGGAGAACTCTATTATCCTTACTCTTAGAGATAAATACCACACGATTCAGCCACTTTATAGAGATTTTGTTTGATACTTGCTTAAGTTGAGATGATCTGTGTGGCTCGAGGGAATCCCGCGCGTCGTTGCGTGATGTCACTCTGGGGATGCCCTTCGGTTGTTGGTTGGCTCTGGGTGCTGTTTGACGCTTTCGCGTAGCTTCAGACTTTCAAGGGTTTCTTCAGAGATTTGACTAAGTGTTGGTTCAATGTTCAAACTCGGCCAGATGTTAAGGCTAGGAGCTCTTTTGGAGCAGCTCCAAGTTTCAAGAAGTGCGCGATTTTCAAGCAGAGCAGCAGAGAGAGGAGCGAGAGCGAGGGGGTCCGTTTTTTTAGATGGATGACGTCAGGGCGTCCACCAGCGCTCTTCCAATGAAATGGTTCCTGTGGGCAGAGCCCCGCCCACATGGATCAATCTTCCGTGCGTAAATTTATCTGCTTAGTTATTTTGTCACATGAAGAAAATATCCTGGCAGATTTCTATATGTGTTATAATCATACATTATGGTGCTAAGGTTAATTTTCATTCACACCAAATTATTGCCACTGAAATGAGCTTTCATTAAAACCCAAACAGCAGATATCTGGCATTCTCCAAAGTACATATCTCAATTATATATATTACATGGCTAAAGCATAGATTAAACAATCCTAAATTCTAAATAATCACACCAAGCATGTGAAATTAAACAATAGTGATCGGGAAAATTAGACATCAAAAGATTCCAAAAATACCATAGATTCCAATAACACAGCAAGCTTAATTTCATAGAATACAACCTGAATATATATATTGTATATATTGATTTTGAGTATATTGCTTTAATAGCCCAGTAGCTATTATCAATTGTCTTTTGGAACACTTTATAAAAGTTTTGAGTCATTTTAGCAAGGTCCAAGACCAGAAACGAGCTGTGGAATGTGGGTGAAACGGGAGGTCAGGAAGGAGAGCTGTCCAGGTCATGAGAATGTCACATTTGTGGAGATCTGGTCTTTCTTAGCTCGGACGTCTGTCGTAAAAACTTATTTTCTTGTTGATAAAAATCATTGAATTATGCGTTAACGATCAGGGGATCCATGACGTTTGTCAAAGCTCTCCTAATTTTTTATAGGTTTCCTTAAGATGATAACCCGATAGCATGGCAGGAAATCGGCCAGCAAGTTGGGTGAGGTGCTGTTCGTCTGTCAATTTTATGACTTGCAGATAGTGAAGAAAATTTATTTAAGCCTAAGGAATTTGCGGTTGCACTTAGTGTGTGTGTGTGTGTGTGTGTGTGTGTGTGTGTCCTTCCTCTCCACAAAGGCATTACAAACCCTTCATTTGTATAAGCACCTGATAAACTACCCTTTTACCCATTGTGTCAATGCTGATATTAACATTACAGCTGCTCCTCCAAATGCTGCTGCTACAGCAGCTACTGCAGATACTCTTCCTGATGTAGCCACTTTTCCTGCTGTTGCTGCAGCTCTTGCTATTCTTGCTGCTGCCGTTGCTGCCACACCTGTAACGGCTCCGTGTGTTACTGCTGTAGTTACTACTCCTATTTCTGTAGCTTTTTCACCTGCTGTTGCTGCTACTTTTTCTGCAGCTGCTGCTGCATTTCCTGCAGCTACTGCTGCTCTTTCTGCAGCAGCTGCTGCTTTTTCTGCAGCTGTTACTGCTGTTTTTGCAGTTGCATCTTCTACAGCTGCTACTGCTTTTTCTGCAGCTGCTACTGTTTGTTTTGCAGCTTCATCTCCTGCAGTTGCTACTGCGTTTTCTGCAGCTGCTACTGCTTTTTCTGCAGCTGCTACCGCTTGTTTTGCAGCTGCACCTCCTGCAGCGGCTCCTACTTTCCCTGCAGCTGCTTCTCCTGTAGCCACTAATGCTTTTTCTGTATCAGCTACCACTTTTTCTACAGCTACTCTTGTTACTATGCCTTTAATTATTGTTGCTACAATGCCTGCTGTTCCAAAAAATGCAATTCCTAGCACTAGAACTGCACATATTAATTTTGCTATCTTCATTTTTTCTTTTTTCTTCTTCCTCATCAGAGTTGTTTTAAACATCTCAATAGTGTAATGCCTCATTTAATTTTGCTCCATCATTGCGTTGACCTTTTTCAGCAGTTCATTGACCTGATCTTGATGTCTTCTGTCCTCATTGTTGAATGAGTGATATCTGCCACCACAGCTGAGAACTATTTCCATTAAATAGTTGCTTTTATTAATGTACTCTTCCAAAGGCTTTCCCTTCAGCAGATCAGCGTGAGTGAACAGAATGATGATTCGACACAGAGCTTCTTCTCCAAAGTTCTCCTGAATCCATTTCACCATGTTTCTATCTTTTTTTGTGAATTTCACACCCAGTTTGAACACCAGCAAAAACACATGAGGACCAGGAGAGGACATCTCTACACACTTTTCTATTTCAGCCTTTAGCTGGTGTTTTTTTCATAGTTGTGTTAAATAGTCCTGGAGTGTCAATTATAGAGACGTTCTTTTCACCCACTACCCCTTCCTGTTTCTCACATGAGTTATTGGCCAATTTTATAAATCCAACAACTTCAAAAGCCTCTCTGTCCAGGATGGTGTTTCCTGTTGCACTTTTCCCTGATCCAGTTTTACCCAGAAGAACAATCCTCAGATCATACGCTACAAAGAAATACAAAACATAGTTTAATATGTACATGTACACACAAATATACATTCATACAATCATGTGAAAAATCAAATGAAATGAAGAACATTCTGGTGATTTTCTCTGATTCATTTCAAATTGTTATTAACAAAAATAATGCAACAGTCTTGGAAAGTTATGTCCCAAGTCTCCAAAATGTTTTATTGATAAAAATAAAATAATAATTCGGAAATTAGTGCTAAATAAATAGGTTATTGTTCAGCCTTTTGTCAAATTTAACATGATCAAATAACTAGATCAGTATGTTTGGTCATCTAATAAAGAGTGATTAATTAAAAGAAACAATTTAAAATCAATGAGACTTATTACCAAGGGGCATCATGTATATTGAAAATAGCAGAGGACATAGGACAGATCCTTGTGGCACTCCATACTTTACTCAGAGGTGGAAAGTCCAGGGGCCAAAGAGTAAAAGTCCTGCCATATTTTTGTTCCACCCATGAACTCAGCAGCTGATTTCACCAGAGGAGGAACCAAGACATTCCTTTCAAGTCACAAGCAAGTCCTCAAGTCATATCCCAAGTCCTCAAAGAGTTAAAGTTAATGAGATAATTAAGTGACTAATTAAAGGATGATTGAGCATTAGTAATGAACACCTGATATTAACAATCAACATCACTCAAGAAAAGAGAAACACAAGAACTACAACTGACTTCAGCCCCAGCATCGGATGAAATCAACTGGAAGAAAAAAAAATGCCACCATAATTGTGGTCAGTGTTTGCTTTAGTTGGGCTCTTGAGCCTTTTAGTAATTCGAATACATTTTTTTCTAAGCATTTGCAATATTGTTTCACAGCAAACATTTGTGCAATGCTGAATCAAACCTTGAACTAGCAGATTAGCTTATGCTTTTGATGAATGAACGTTCTTGGTTTAATTCTCTTTGGTTTACTAACTACATTTGACTATTAAAGAAAAAAAAATCCTATTAAGCAAATACCACCATAATGCTTCAATATTGAGAAAAAAAAATCCTGCTTAGGCTTTTAGACATGAACATTTATCATATGATCCTCAACAGTGGTGACAATAATTATTCATACTGCATTGCATGATGGGCGTTTTTCATGCATTGTAGCATGAAGCATTTTGTTGATTGTCACCATTGTTGAGATTCATATGCTGGTTCTTGATGTCTGTGTGTGTCTAAAAAAAAGTACTAGAGCTCAATTTTTTTATATGCGTTACATAGACTTAAAATTGATTTACTGTAACTATTAGATAAATCCTTTGTTTGCATGCTGTAGTGTCACAGGGTTGATTATGCAAAACCTAAACATATAAATGAAACAAGGAAGCAAAGGTTATTTTGGATGTAGTCAAACCAGCTCATGGTGACTATCTGATCTTGTAGAGCACTGATCTCTCTGCTTTACAACAGCACATGCATTATTACAGAGAGAGATCTAACACAGGAGTCAAGGGTCAAGAGCCCAACTAAAGCAAACACGGATCTCCATGATGGTGGCATAATTTTAACCAATAAAACATCAACATCTGATCCTCTGTAATTCTCAATAACAGCAGGTGTTCATCACTAATTCACAATCATCATTTAATTAGTCACTTAATTATCTCATTAACTTTAACTCTTTGAGGACTTGCTTTTGACTTGAAAGGAATGACTTGGTTCCTACTCTGGTGAAATCAGCTGCTGAGTTCATGGGTGGAACAAAAATATGGCAGGACTTTTACTCTTTGGCCCCTGGACTTTCCACCTCTGACTTTACTGGTAATAATTGAGATGACTCCCCTTTTAAATTAGTGATGGCAAGATGAAGCTTCATGAAGCTTTGAAGATTTCAGCCAAGTGGTTCACAAAAGGGTTAATTTCTCGAGGCTTCATTTGCTCACAATACCACCTGGTGGTCGAAGAGTGTAAAACAAGTAGATATATTACAGACAGAGGTGGATAGTCCTGGGGTCAGAAAGTAAAAGTCCTGCCATATATTTATTCCACCCATGAACTCAGCAGCTGATTTCACCAGAGGAGGAACCAAGACATTCCTTTCAAGTCAAAAGCAAGTCTCAAGTCAAAACCCAAGTCCTCAAACAGTTACAGTTAATGATATAATTAAGTGACTAATTAAATTATGATTGTGCATTAGTGATTAACACCTGCTGTTATTGAGAATTACAGAGGATCAGATGTTGATGTTTTATTGGATAAACTTATACCACCATAATGGAGATCAGTGTTTGCTTTAGTTGGGCTCTTGACCCTTTTAAGAATTCAAAGGAATTTGCTTTTAAGTAACTGCAATATTATGTCACAGCAAACATTTGTGCATTGCTGAATTAAAAGCTTGAGGTAGCAGATTAACTTTCAATTTCTGCTTTTAAATCATTTGAATGCACATCACGAAAGGGTCTCTCTTTAGCTTATTGACTGACATTCAGCTATTACAGAACTGTGAAGAAAAGTCCTATTAAACAAATGCCACTGTAATGCTTAAATATTGGAAAAAAGAAGAACTGTATTAGCTCAGGCTTTTAGACATGAACACTTATCATACGATCCTCAACAGTGGTGACAATATTTTTTCATACTGCAGTGCATGATGGGAGTTTTTACTATGGTGTTACCCAGCATGCACTGCAGCATGAAGCACTTTGTTGATTGTCACCATTGTTGAGATTTACATGCTGGTTCTTGATGTCTGTGTGTGTCTAAATAGTAAATAGTTAATTTTTGTATATGCATTAGATAGATTTAAAATTAATTCACTATAACAATTCTGTAGTTTCACAGGGCTGATTATGCAAAACCTAAACATACATATATAAAAACAAAGTTATTTTGATTGTAACCAGGCCAGCTCATGATGATTATCTCATCATATGAAAACAGTTAATAGCTGCTCACAGTAGAGCACTGATCTCTCTGCTTTACAACACCACATGCATTGCTACACAACGTTGCCATGACGTCGCAACTACTTACTGGCAAGGTCACAAAGTTACGTTGTGGCGACGTATACGCACCTTTCACTTTTCCGGTTGTCACGACGTAACTTGTTACATCGCCACAACATAATTTAATTTTTTTATGCTTTATTGATTCAATGCCACAATAACAAAGAGGTATGACATATTCACATAATAAAATTAACATTAGCTGCCAGAGAAAAAAAGAGAGAAAAAATAAAGGAAGAAAATTACATAAATTTCAATTCATTCAGAGCATTACATGTTTTCAATGCTTTTTTTGTTTTTTGTTTGTTTCAAGAGATTTACATATAATTTAAAGGTCATTTATAAAATGTGCAAAATTTGGTTTATATTGAGCCCACTTCTTCTTATGTATATGGAATTTTCCTAACAAAATAAACAAATGTATAATATGTTGTTCTTTACAATTCAAATTTTCGTTTTCTGTATAAAAAACTACATCAAATATACAAATTTCTATCATACACTCCATTTTTCTGTTAATATAGGATTCCAAATCCTTCCAAAATAATCTTGAGTAAATACAATGAAAAATAAAGATGCAAAATAGTTTATTTTTCTTGACCACAAAATGCACACAAATACGAAATATTAAGCTTAAATACCACAACGTAACTTTGGTCACCAGATTACATTGCATTACATTTTTTGCATTGCTCTCTCTCTCTCCATTTGCAAATCTGTTGTATCTTGTTTCGTCAAGAGCTCCAATATGCATGCAACATTAATGATATATAAACATTTCTATTGAAAACATAAAGCATTATATAGACTAATTACTGTTGGTACTTGTGTAAAAACTGCTAATCATTGTATTCTAGTAATATTTTAAGTTTAATGGTGAAGTGAGACAATTATAAAACAGACATTGTTAATTATGATAAACACTACAGTTAAATTTGTCATGTTTATATAGGTTAAAGCATATTTAGAATATTTTAAATCTATTTATGTATTCTATTTAAATTATTGTATTATTTTTTGATAGACTTTGATAGACTTCTTTTTAAATATTCCTTCCATG
>CM049841.1:43436576-43804857 GCA_027422415.1 Schizothorax lantsangensis
TACTCAACAATCTGAAAAAAAAAAAAAAATTAAAGGTAACAGGAACATCTTTATAATCGACACTCCAGGCGTCCAGGATTCAACAGCAGATGAAAGCAAAGTGAAGGCAGAAATAAATAAGTGTATGGAGATGTCTGCTCCTGGTCCTCATGTGTTTCTGCTGGTCATCAGAGTGGATGAAAGATTCACGGAGGAAAAGATGAACGCAGTGAAATGGATTCAGCACAACTTTGGTGAAGAAGCTGCACGTCACACCATCATTGTGTTCACTTACATTGATCAGCTGAAGAGCAAACCACTGAAAGATCACATAGAGCAGAGTCGAGATCTACGGAAGTTTGTTATGAGTTGTGGAGGCAGATATCATGGATTCAACAATGAGGACAGAAAGAATCAAACTCAAGTAAACGAGCTGCTGGATAAGATGGATGAATTGGTGCTTACAAATGGAGGAAAGCACTACACTAATGAGATGTTTAACGAGGCCCAATATAAGCTTAAAAATTTTACTACTGTAGCTACTGTAGGATTATTGTTTGGGGCACTAGTGGTAGTAGGAGTAGCAGTGTTGAAAAAGTAAAATGAAAATCCAACCCTTTTTTAAAGTAGATTGAAGAGCTTTGCAGGTTTGAGCTTCTTTTGCTGTCTATTTAGTAGAATATTTTATTCAAATGTCTAACAAACATTTTTCATCGCAGTGTTAAACCAAGCCATATTTTAAAATGTAGATTTATGAATTATGATTATCATCTTGCTGGGATGACAGTAGAGGTTGTATGTCTCTGTCTCAAAAACAACTATGTGGTGAAAAAAATAATGGATGTTAATGAATCTTAAAAGACTGTACTGGTATCATCTGAATAAAGTGATCTTGTTTAATTTAGTATATATTTTTTATTTACTCAAAACATTTAACCTAAATATTAAAGAGAAAAAACTATAAATATGATAGCAGAGCTGTGGGGAGAGTTGTAAAACTTTTAACACATTATTTCTACTGGAACAAAAAAAAAAAGTGAACAAAATGGGACAGTGCATAACCTGATACATAATCTTTAGGCAATTTTTGCGTATTTTTCAGTATTTTATGTTTTTTTTTTTTTTTTCTCTTTTTGGAATAAGACTGTTTAAATGTTTAAAGGTAATTTAATGAACAAAGTACATGTAACTGATGTTCATGTTTTCTATAGTGTTACCACCTGTTACAATAACCACCACTGTAGTACAGCAGTTTTTGTACTTGACATTAACTTTTACACTTTTTAAGAATACGTTGTGGATTTTAAAACCACTTTTAATTGTAGCAGATATAATGTGGTAACATTATATCAATTAGACAGAAAAACACTGAGTGAAAATGCAGAAGGGTAAGCTAAAAAAATAAAATAAAAAATAAATTAATCCAGTGGTTTTAAATTAGATTTAACAAATCTGTTCCAATTTTTTTGGAAAATAATGGGGTAGATATAAATTAAATTAAAGGATTTTTTAGATTGGATTCAAATTCTTAACGGATAAAGTGAATATCAAACGTGTGAAATAAACCTCGAATGCAAAAATGCTAAGACTGTGCAGAATAATGTCAGGATTTTAACAGCACTTGCTCTGCATCATCTGCAATAAACCCTTGCTTCCAAACATTGTTTTCTTCATTATTATTTAGGCAAAAAAGACTAACAAGCAGGCTGTATTAATTGCAATGACACTTGACTGTAAGATGTGAATCAGCATAGCAAACATAGTGAACTTTTTTTTTCATTCATCACCATCTGCTCTGACAAAGTTACACAATCTGCAAAGGGATATGTATAACAATGGAGGCAGAGGGATAGACCTTCTCAGGGTTATTTGATGGCCTCCTTTGAGAATGGGTTTGTGTCTGTTTTGGTTATATTGCTCTTCTTTACTGCTATACTGCTTTTTGAACCATTCATTGCCTCATGCATACAGCAGCAGATAAACAAAGTAATAGAGGTCAAGCTGAGATCTCTGCACAGCAAACTCCCCAGAGAAAAATTAACTATATTCAGAGAACATTTGGTCCCACTCTAAATAGAGTTAAATTAACACTGAAGCAGAGTTAAAGTTAATGAGCTACTTAAGTGACTAATTAAATGATGGTTGAGCATTAGTGATGAACACCTGCTGTTAACAATCAACATCACTGAAGAAAAGAGTAACACAAGAACTACAACTGACTTCAGCCACAGATGAAATCGACTGAAATAAAATAAGACATTAAATCTCTCAAGATCTGATTAAACAACTCCACAAACAGCATCACAAGCTTCACTCATTACTAACCAGATTGAGTTTATTGTATGTCTACAGAAGCTCTAATTGAGAATTAACAGAGGTTTAATTGTTGATGTTTTATTGGTCAAGAAACAAGCAAAAAGACTAAATTAAATTAAGCCACCATAATAGTGGTCAGTGTTTACTTTAGTTGGGCTCTTGACCCTTTCAGTAACTTAGAATTGTTTGCTTTTAAGCAATTGCAATATTGTTTTCACAGCAAACATTTGTACATTGCTAAATCAAAAGCTTGAAGTAGTAGATTAATTTATGCTTTGTGTTTATAACTCATTTGAATGAACATCATGAGGTGGCCTTTCTTTGGTTTATTGACTGACATTCAGCTGCTACAGAACTGCAAAACCAACTAAAAAAAAAACATTAATATAATGCTTCAGAGTTGAAGATAAAGAACTGCATCAGCTCAGGCTTTTAGACATGAACACTTGATCCATATGATCCTCAACAGTGATGACAACATTTATTCATACTGCAGTGCATGATGGGAGTTTTTACTATGGTGTTACCCAGCATGCATTGCAGCATTAAGCGTTTTGTTGATTGTCACCATTGTTGAGATTCATTTGCTGGTTCTTGATGTCGGTGTATCTACATAATACAGTAGTTTGACATTTTTATGCATTACATGGACTTAAAATCATTCACAATAACTTTTAGAGCAGCACTTTGTTTGCCTGCTGTAATTCCACAGGATTGATAATGCAAAACCTAAACACTTAATTAGAGTAAGAGAGAAAAAAAACTTTACATGTAATCAAACCAGCTCATGATGATTATTTCATTATAAAAGCAGTTAATATACATGCTTAATGTACAGCACTGATCGCTCTGCTTTACAACACCGCTTGCATTGCTACAGAGAGAGAGCTAACATAGGAGTCAAGGGTCAAGAGCCCAAATAAAGTAAACACTGCTCTCCATGATGGTGGCATCATTTTAACCAATAAAACATCAACACCTGATCCTCTGTAATTCTCAGTAAGAGCTTCTGTAGACCTGTGACAGATTAAGTCAGTCTGGTTAGTAATGAGTGAAGCTGGTGATGTTGTGTGTGGAGTTGTTTAATCCTCCTCTGCTGAGATCTTGAGAGATTTAATGTATTTTATTTCAGTTGATTTCATCTAAGGCTGTGGCTGAAGTCAGTTGTAGTAGTTCTTGTGTTTCTCTTTTCTTCAGGGATTCTGCTTGTTGACAGCAGATGT
The DNA here is from genome assembly GCA_027422415.1 of Schizothorax lantsangensis. Taxonomy (NCBI): domain Eukaryota; kingdom Metazoa; phylum Chordata; class Actinopteri; order Cypriniformes; family Cyprinidae; genus Schizothorax; species Schizothorax lantsangensis. Next base: position 43,440,095 of record CM049841.1, read on the forward strand.
TCATCACTAATGCTCAATCATCAATCACTTAATTAGCTCATTAACTTTAACTCTGCTTCAGTGTTAATTTAACTCTATTTAGAGTGGGACCAAATGTTCTCTGAATAGAGTTAATTTTACTCTGGGGAGTTTACTGTGTGCACAAAAAAACTGGCATATCTGTGAGACACATTAACACTCTGTACATTACATCACAATGAGAGCATTGATTTGTTTTGTCCAATCACTTAACTGTTATAAGACAACAGGCACATGACCTGTTCTTTTGAAGAACATGTAGAGTGGAAAAGTAGGGACTGGCCATCCAAACTTTTCAATGTATGTTTTTGATGATGATTATGAAGTTTGTTTGCATTTAATCATTTTTAGTCTTTTTAATCAAATATTTTCATATGATTAAAGGGGTAATGTGGGACAGTAAGTAGATGTATTAATGAATTTTCACTCTTCATTTTTCTCATACTGTGTGGCATATAATCATAATTCCTATGTTTCTGTTAAGAACTGATAAACAAGTCTATGCTAGAACTGGTAGGTTTTCTAATGCTAGAGTAAGCAGACAGGGAGATAATTAATTTCACAGTCAATTTCCAAATTAACATAGAAACCTTCATTTTAATTTTTATTTATTTATTTATGTATTTTTTACCATGTATCATGAATATCAATGTCACCAATACTAATATCGAAAAAAAAATATTTCTGGGAAATTTATTATATAGCCTTTCAACAATACATTAAAATTAATAGACATGCACTGCAAATTATCAGGTTGTTTGCACTTAAAATGTATTAACAATTACAGAGCATTTAAGTATAACCTCAAATTTCAAACTTAAAACAATCTTCACATAAGCACATTATAATAAATGTCTGATTTATTGTGCCTTTTAAATTGTGTGTAAAAAATAATGCATTTGTTATAATCTAATATTTTTTATGTGAAGATCGATTCTCTTCATAGAACATCAGTATTACAAGTATTCACACTTGTTTCTGCACCGCACGTATTAATCATTGAGACAAGCACATTAAATTACAAGATCAAAATCAGGTAGCCATGCGGAGCTTGCAGCAAGCGAGCGTCCCACAGGTGGGTCTCACATATTGCTCCCATCAGCCTCCAAAGAGGAAGATGTGGAGGTGAGCGCGGCTTCATGAGGGCCATCTTCGGTCGGCTGCTCTCTCTCTCACTCAAAACCCTGGTAGAGTGTTTACAGACTGTACACAGTAAAATCCTGAGTGTTAAATTAACACTGCTCGGAGCATATATGGTCCCACTCTAAAAGAGTGTTAAAGTAACACTGAAGCAGTGTTAAAGTTAATGAGATAAGTATGTGATTAATTAAGTGCTGATTGAGCATTAGTGATGAACACCTGCTGTTAACAAACAGAATCACTGAAGAAAAGAGAAACACAAGAACTACAACTGACTTCAACCACAGCCTTAGATGAAATCAACTGAAATAGAATATATTAAATCTCTCAAGATCTCAGCAGAAGATTATTAAACAACTCCACAAACATCAACAGCTTCATGCATTACTAACAAGTTAGCCTTTATTTCTGGATTATCTAAAACAAAAGTTCTTTACTGAAAATTAAGGTTTAGATGGTTTTGTTTTTTCAACTTACCGTTTTGGTGAATAGTGTTTGCTTTAGTTGCCTCTTGACCCTTGACTTTTTAAATATAAGTTTATCTTTGGCTGTTACAGTTGTGTTTATAAAGCATATATGTGATGGCAAGGAAATTATGATGAAATTACTTTGTGTGTCTGAGTCTCTGATTGCATTTTTCCTAAATCTGTAGTGCTTTTATGATTTATATATTATTGCAGTTCTATGATATGAGATGACAATGTGAGAAAAAAATTTAAATCACTTTTATGAGTATGGCTCATAATACAGTTGCCATTCTGGCACTCACAGAGATGAAGAATCAGCATGTGAATCTCAGCAATGGTGAAAGTAAGAATAAAAAAATACTAAGACAATGCAGCTGCACAATTTATTCATGTCGCCATGCATGCACTGGGAGCCATGGATGAGTTATGACTGGTGCACCCAGAATGCAATGCAACATGAATCTGTCTGATGATCGTCACCATTGTTGAGATTCATATGCTGATTCTTGATGTCTGTGTGTCTAAACAGTACAGATGTTCTAAACTGGTGTGCAAAGTCTTTTTAATGTTATTCATATTTCATTAAAATGCAGTTGTGCTCAATAAACTAAATATATACAACACCACTGATGACATCAGTGAATCAGGCTACTGCATGACAACTACGTCATTATCAAATAATGGCCAACATTACCTGATTACATTTTCTCTTGGCTCTTCTTGTCATAACAAATGTGTTTCATAAACACAATTACAGCAAACAGAGAAAAACTAATGTAATGTTAAAAAGTTGAGGGTCAAGAGCACAACTAAAGCAAACGCTTATCTCCACAACGGTGAATTCAAATTGTATTATTTTCAATAAACATTAACATCTAAACCTCTGTTAATTCTTAATATTAAATTTTTAGTTGCATGATAAAAAAAGTCAAACTGGTTAGTAGTGAGTGAAGTTGGTGATGCTGTTTGTGGAGATGATTAATCATCTTCTGCTGAGATCTTGAGATATTTAATATATTCTATTTCAGTTGATTTCATCTAAGGCTGTGGCTGAAGTCAGTTGTAGTTCTTGTGTTTCTCTTTTCTTCAGTGATTCTGCTTGTTAACAGCAGGTGTTCATCACTTATGCTCAATCCGCACTTAATTAATCACATAATTATCTCATTAACTTTAACACTGCTTCAGTGTTACTTTAACACTCTTTTAGAGTGGGACCATATATGCTCCGAGCAGTGTTAATTTAACACTCAGGATTTTACTGTGTAACACTAGCCAAAGGATGTGGGGGAAAACAGCATAACGACTCGAGGAAGTGGAAAAAAGGATGCGGTGTTAAATATTTGTAAACTATTCTAGAATGCTGAGTAATTACTTTTAATTCTTAAAATTATTATTTGTTGCTGCTGCTGCTACTGCTGCTCCCACTGCACCAATAGCTGCTGCTGCGGCTGCTGTGGCTCCTCTTCCGCCCATAGCTACAACTCCTGCTGCACCTATTACTGCTGCTGCAGCTGCAGCTGCTGCTGCTAGTCCTACCTTCCCAGCATCTCTCACCTTCTGCTCCCTTTCAATCTTCCCTTGGGCTGCTTTATACATGTCGGCAGTGTAGGGCTTTTTTCCATTGAAATTAATCATTTTTTCTATCATTTTCAGCAGTTCTGTAACCTGATCTCGATCATCTCTGTTCTCATTGTTGAATGAGTGGCATCTGCCATAGCATGTCTTAATCAGTTCCTGGAGCTCAGTGCTTTTGCTGATATACACTTCTAGGGGTATGCCCTTCAGTGCATCAGCATGAGTGAATAAAATGATGGTGTACTTCAGAGATTCTTCCCCAAAGTTTTCCTCAATCCATTTTACAGCTTTTTTCTCCTCCTCTGTGAATTTCACACCCAGTCTTACAACAAGCAAGAACACAAGAGGCACAGGAGGATCAGGAGCCATTGGGTCAATGCACTGGTCTATTAAAATCTGTATTTCTTTATTACTGACTGAAGTGTCGAACAGGCCGGGACAGTCAGTAACTGATACAGTTTTTCCACTCACAACTGCTTCTTGTTTCTCACAGGTCATTGTAACCGACTCCAGAGAGTTTCTCATTTTAAATGCTCTTCTGCCCAGGATGGTGTTTCCTGCTGTGCTCTTTCCTGATCCCGATTTACCCAGAAGAATGATCCTCAGATCTGCTACAATATAAAGAAATACCGTTCTTGTTGGATTAAATTATGTTAATTTATATATTCATTGCATATGTCTTTAAACATTTGATAGTTAAAAAAATATAAAACCAGCTCATCTATAATTTTTCAACATTTTTCCACCTTTTTTTCTAACCTTTCCTTTGGTCTGATTCACAACAAATTTAATCAATTTCTGCACTGAAAAAAAAATAGTGTGTTATAATATGTGAGTAAATCAGGTGCATCGGTTACACATGAATCAAATTAAGTTCTACGCTAAAAAAAAAACAAAAAAACTTTGAACTTAAATTAAGGAAAACTTGTCCACGCAATTAGTATAGGTTAATTCAATAAGAATGAAACAAGTTCATTTAAACAAATAATGAGCTAACTTCATAAAAGTTTCTGTCATACTAACTAGATATTCCTTCAACAATATTGCTAATGCAGTTTAATTCATCATTATTTACAATATATAGAACAAACAAACAGAAAGAGACTGGCATCAGTAATGACTAGCAATAGCACACAGTAGCATGCTAAACATATATTTAATGTCCCTTGAACAAAGCAGTATAAACATCCTCTTCATGTGTCCATCCTCATCCTAAGCAAAAGCTTCACTCTTCCTCACAACAGTGTAATTCAAACGGTTTTAAATCCAAACATAACTGAACATTAAACACGATCAACTTTCCAACCAAAATAAATCAAGTATTTAATGCTCAGATCCCGAATAATATAGTAACTCGGACAATCTGTGTCCCATATTTTTTACTGAGTGATTTTAGTGGCCGTTATAACTAGAGGAATCTATAGGGCTGTGTGTTGACTTTTACTATTAATTCACAGCATTAGCAGAAATCGTGCAGTTTTTGATCATTTTGTTTACTCTTCTAAGCTGTTTAGTAAGCTCTGGGTTTTTGGTAGAAACGTTTACATTGTTTCTATCAATTGTTTACTACTTCAAAGATTTAATTAGTATAAAGAATATTCTGTTACGCAGGAAGGTTTTAGCTCACCTGTACGTTTGCCTGCCATCTCTCAGTCTGTCCTTTCCTTCAGTCTCTACCTGCAAAATACCTGAATGGAATGAGAAGAAATGTTACTGATTTAAGAAAAGACAAGACAGTTGCATGATCCATGTAATATTTTTCAAATTATACATATTTTTATTTAGTGGTGTACCTGGTATACCTGGTATTGGTTCTGTGGACAAAACAAATTTATGTTTTTTGTTCAAACTAAAGTCACACAGCAGAGAACTGTGCTAAATATGAAACTATCTTCACGTTTGGGCAGCCTGAGTCTGACTGTTCAGGCAAACAAGGTTTGTGATTGGACAGGGTAACATGGTGCCACATCAGCATATTCAAATGTAAGAATATTATGTCTGAATAATATGTAATTGTAATAAAAATCTAGACATTTCATTCCACTTTAAAACATTTAAAAATGATTTTGTCTTAAAACATTCACACACAGCAAAATCCTCAGTGTTAAATGAACAACCAGTGTTTATATAATCTACACTCAGAGTGTTAAAAAATTAACACCGAAGCAGTGTTAAAGTTAATAAGATAATTAGTTGATTAATTGGGGGATGATTGAGCATTAGTGATGAACACCTGCTGTTAACAAACTGAATAACTGAAAGAAAGAGAAACAAGAACAGAAAACAGAGACGAGACGAGCAGAAATACAAGAACTACAACTGACTTCAGCCACAGCCTTCGATGAAATCAACACAAGATAAAAGACGACATTAAATCTCTCAAGATCTCGGCAGAGGATGATTAAACAACTCCACAAACAGCATCACCAGCTTCAAACATTACTAACCAGACTGACTTTAGATGTTGATGTTTTAGTTTTGTTTGAATTACCATTATCGAGGTCAGTGTTTGCTTTAGTTGGGCTCTTGACCCTTGACTTTAAAATATTAGTATTTCTTTGATTGCAGTAATTGTGTGTTTATCAGACATGTTTGTTATGGCAATCAGATGTTGATTGTTATGTTTAGATAAAGAAATCATCAGCATTTATTGATTTTCATAACTGATTTCGTTTAGTGCATCATTGATTTTTTTTTATTCTATATTTTGTTATAGATCACACGAAATATAAAGCTTGATTCAACAGTTTTAAGATTGATCTGAAAGACTTTTAAAAGGTAAATAAGCACTATCATACAGACATCAAGAATCAGTGTATGAATCTCAACAATGGTGACAATCAACATATTCAGATAAACAGATCAACTGTGAACATCACAAAACACGCTACTAAAAGTCACAACAAAATAGCAAAACAAAAGCAAATAGTAAGAATAAAAAAATACTGAGACAGCTGCATAATTTATTCATGTCGCATTGCATGCTGGGAGCCATGGATGAGTTTTGATTGGTGCTCCCAGAATGCACTGCAGCATAGAGTTTTTTTGTCACCATTGTTGAAATTCATATGCTGATTCTTGAAGTCTGTTTGATAAAGACAAGTACAACTTTCAGTGCAAAATAACTTTCAGAAGTTTTTCAGATGAATCTTAAAACTGTCAGATCTTCAGATTTAAATAAATCGTAAGATCAATAACACAGTTAACTAAGAAAGCTATTTTATAAGCGGTTATACTCTGAATGAAAACAGTTGCTCAAGCCGCTATATGCTGATTATGTCTATATTGAAACATAACCAACACCAGGGGGCTGTTTCATTAAACAAGTTTACCAAATAAGCCAGGTTTATTTCAGTTAGTCTGACTTATTGTCATTTGATTCAAAATAAGTCAGACTAACTGAAATAAGCCTGGCTTATTTGGTAAACTTGTTTTATGAAACAGCCCCCTGATCACATTTTCTCTTTGCTTTTTTGCCATAACAAACATGTCTAAACAAACACAGTTATGGCAGCCAAAGAAAGTCTAATGTTTTAAGTCAAGGTTCAGGAGCCCAACTAAAGCTCACTGACCTTGATAATAGTAATTCAAACAAAACTAAAACATCAAACAAAACTAAAACATCATTTGAAGTCAATCTGGTTAGTAACATGTGAAGCTGGTGATGCTGTTTGTGGAGTTGTTTAATCATCCTCTGCTGAGATCTTGAGATATTTAATGTATTTTATCTTGTGTTGATTTCATCTAAGGCTGTGGCTGAAGTCAGCTGTAATTCTTGTATTTCTGCTCATCTCATCTCTCTTTTTTTCTGTTCTTGTTTATTTTTCTTTCAATGGTTCAGTTTGTTAACAGTAGGTGTTCTTCATCAATGTTCAATCATCACTCAATTACTAAACTAATTGTCTCATTAACTTTAACTGCTTCAGTGTTATTTTTTTAACACTCTGAGTGTGGGTTATATAAACACTGGGAGCGTTAATTTAACACTGGGGGTTTTACTGTGTACCAAAGTGCACTGGACTGAAAATTCCTCAACCTCTGATCACATTCTACAGTTCTTAAATAAACAGACAAGTCAAACAAGTCACAGATAATAAACAACTTGATTTTTTGATAAAAGGAATAACAATTAAATTAAGAATACCAGAATATAGTTAAATTTGGTGCATATGTAAGTAGTTTGGGGTTCTTAAGTTATACCTGAACATGTTTGTCTGGCTTAAGGCCAACAAAATGTAAAATATTTACTGTGAAACTTTGGTTTGCACGCTAGGGAAAGGTCCTGGAGGCAGATTTGTTAAGGTATTGTTTCAAATTCTAAGCATAGTAAAACCACATACCATTGTGTCCCACCAAAGTGTTGCAATGTAAGACTTCATGTAGTGGCACCTAGATGAGTCAGATGCTCATTGTGTGTGCGTGTGTATATATATTTATTAGTGCTGTCAAAGTTAACGCCCATGGCCCAACCCGTAGTTGGACAAATGGAGATGCACAGTGTTGCCAACTTAGCAACATTGCAGACCCCTTTAGCAACTTTTTTCCCTTCAAAAAAGCGCCCAAACCTAGTTTCTGAGAATCGCTGGTACTGCCGCAAGAGGTCTTGTTCTCCCAGGGTGCGCACACACTTCTCTCTCTCTCTCTGCGTCTGCTCAGTTTCGCTTCAGCAAGCGGCAGAGAGGAGCAGAGCTTTAATTCAGTTAAACACAGATATTATGTTGTTTCTCTAATTTTACATGCAAGTATAGCCGAAATCACAGCACAGCTATTGTCTTTATCTTATGTGTATTTGATTTCATCAGACAATGGTGCGATTATCAGAATCAGAATCAGCTTTATTCGCCAAGTGTGTGCAAACACACGAGGAATTTGTTGTGGTTTTTAAGAAGCTCTTGGTACATACATGCATACATACATACATACATATAAACATACATATCTGACATGATAACAGAACATTTAAATAAGCCTTAACAATAATAATAATGTGTCTGAATCTGGAACAGAAGATCTATGTACAGATTTGTGCCTTATTTACTCTATATATACAACTGTATAGAAAAATTATGCATACATATTTACATAGAACTAGAGAGAGTAAATAATTAGAGATGGGGGATGAATTACAGGCAAGAATTAGGGTTAGAGAATTACAGAACACAGGTAATAATTCCTGTGTTAGTTGTTTAGGCTGGAGATGGCATAGGGGAAAAAACTGTTTTTATGCCTAGATGTTCTAGTGCACAGAGATCTGTAGCGTCTGCCTGACGGGAGGAGCGCAAACAGGTCGTGTCCAGGGTGAGAGGGATCTGTGATGATGTTACCTGCCCGTTTCTTCACTCTGGAGTAGTACAAATCCTGAAGGCTGGGCAGGTGCACACCAATGATCCTTTCTGCTGTCCTAACAGTCTGCTGCAGTCTTCTTATATCTGATTTGCTGGCTGACCCAAACCATACAGTTATAGAAGAGCACAGAACCGACTCAATAACAGCAGAGTAAAACTGTGTCATGTGCGCCTGTGGCAGGTTGAACTTTTTCAGTTGACGAAGAAAGTACATTCTCTGCTGGGCCTTTTTCACGATGGAGTCGATGTGAGTGTCCCACTTCAGGTCCTGAGAGATGGTGGTTCCCAGGAACCTGAATGACTCCACTGCATTCACAGAGTTGTTCATGATAGTGAGTGGGGGGAGAGCTGGGGGGTTTCTCCTGAAGTCCATGATCATCTCCACAGTTTTAAGCGTGTTGAGCTCCAGGTTGTTTAGACTGCACCAGACAGCCAACTCCTTAACCTCCTGTCTGTAAGCAGACTCGTCACCGTCTTGGATGAGGCCGATGAGTGTGGTATCGTCTGCAAACTTCAGGAGTTTGACAGAGGGGTCTTTAGAGGTGCAGTCGTTGGTGTAGAGGGAGAAGAGCAGTGGGGAGAGAACACAACCCTGAGGGGCTCCAGTGCTGATGGTGCAGGTGTTGGATGAGAATTTTCCCAGCCTCACTAGCTGCTGCCTGTCTGTCAGGAAGCTGGTGATCCACTGACAGATGGAGGTGGGGACGGAGAGCTGTGTCAGTTTATTCTGAAGGGTGTTCCGGGATGATGGTGTTGAAAGCGGAGCTGAAGTCCACAAACAGGCTCCTTGCATAAGTCCCTGATTTGTCTAGATGTTGGAGGATGTAGTGCAATCCCATGTTGACTGCATCATCCACAGACCTGTTTGCTCGGTAAGCAAACTGCAGGGGGTCCAGCAAGGGTCCAGTAATGTCCTTCAGGTGAGCCAACACGAGCCTCTCAAATGACTTCATCACCACAGACGTTAAAGCAACAGGTCTGTAGTCATTAAGTCCTGTGATTTTTGGTTTCTTGGGTACAGGGATGATGGTGGAGCGTTTGAAGCAGGAGGGGACTTCACACAGCTCCAGTGATCTATTGAAGATCAATGTGAAGATGGATGATAGCTGAACAGCACAGGCTTTGAGGCAGGCTGGAGAGACACCGTCTGGGCCTTTGGCTTTCCTTATCCTCTGTCTCCTGAAGACTTTGCTTACATCTTCTTCACAGATCTTGATTACAGGCTGAGAAACAGTAGGGGGGAGGGAGGGGGAGGGTGTTGATGGGATAGTCAGAGTGGGTGTGGGGTGTCAGACCAAGCTTTTGTTTTTGAAACCTACAGTAAAAACTGTTCAGGTCTTCAGTCAGTTGTTGATTGGCCTCAGTGCTGGGGGGAGGGGTCTTGTAGCTGGTGATGGCTTTCAGGCCTTTCCACACTGATGTAGGGTCGTTGCTTGAAAGCTGTTTTTTTTATCTTTCCAGCGTAGTTCTTCTTTGCCACTCTTATCTCCCTATTCAGTGTGTATTTGGCCTGTTTGTACAAGGCTTTTTCCCCACTCCTGTAGGCGTCCTCTTTGGCCAGGCGAAGCTGTTTGAGTTTTGTACTGAACCAAGGTTTGTCGTTGTTAAATGTTAAATAAGTTATCAGGATTTTTGTGCAGATTAACATCTTGAAAGGGAGAGCTGGTTATGTAGCCTAGTCTTAATGGGTCACGTTTCAGTCACTATTTCATATTCATCCCGTTGTCTGACAACAGAAACAGTAAAATATACCAATGGAAACAGTTTTATTGAGAATTTAGCTTCATCAAAATACAGTATGTAGGCACAGAGAGGAAAACAAATGTAATAAAAAATAATAAATGTACATTTTGCATTTTCAGAAGAAGAGCTGCCCTGTGTGCAAAAATGTAAACAGGTTTGTGTAAGTAAATTGCTCAGTGCAAAGAAAGAGAAGTAATGGGAACCTGGTATTTCTTTTTCCATGTGTCTAATAGACATGAACAAGTTCTTTGAAAAACATCTATGACCTTTGAAACATGTCTACTCTTCATGCTTTATGTTGACTATGGTTTTAATAATAAACATACATTTGCATAAAGCATCCGTGTTTGTCAATGCCCATGCTGATTAGAGTATTAAAAAAAAAATAAAAGTATTAATTTAAGGTACATTTAGAACAAATAAAAATGTGTGATTAATTGCGATTAATCGCAAGTTAACTCATGACAATCATGCGATTATTTTTTTTTAACCGATTGACAGCCCTAATATATATATATCCAACTATATTTTGAGTTATCCTTTTGCACTGATTCATTTCAGTTGTATTTAGAAGTATTTCAACTACACAACTTATAATTATATATTTGAACTAATAAAGCTTAGTTGAGATCTATGAAAGTAAGGTGAATGTACTTTTTTAAGTTTTCAATACCAAAGTTCATGTTCGTTTAACATAATTTGGCATATTTTCTTAGTTCAACCAAATAAATAATAATTTTATTTCAATACCTTTATTTCACTTTTTCTTCTGTTTCAGTTATAAATAATTATTTTATTTCAAATGTTTTAGTCATTTCATTGACAACTTTTTTCATTCCCATTTAAATTAATTTGTACTGGAAATAATAATATCCACCAGCAACTGCAAATCAAATCAATTAAATCTCTCAAGATCCCAGCAGAGGATATATAAACAAGTCCAAAAACAGCATTACCATCTTCACTTAGTTTTTATTTCTATTATTATTTTATTTCTTTCATAAGTCATTTCTGAGAATTAACAGAGATTTAAGCTGTAGTTAATGTTGATTTTATTTTTTTTATTTTTTTCATTTAAAATGTTTTAAGTTACCATTATGGTGATTAGTAGTTGAGCACTTTACCCTTGGATTTTGTTCATATAATTCTATGTCTACAATTGCAATAGCACTTCCGTTCTTAATGAAAAGCTACTGCAATTGTTGAAAAAATTAATTAAAATAAATCAACTGAGCTGAAGTTGTCTGATTTTACAACATTCAAATGCTTGTTGTATACAATGATTTAAATTACTGTTTAAATGACTGTCTCAAAAGAAATACAGTAGTAGTGAGGTTGAGGCACTACTGAACTGTAAAAAAAGCTTTTTAATAGCTAAACAAATTCAGCTGTGATAGAAAGATCACTAGTGCATTTAGACTGATACACATCGAGAATAGCTGAAACAACATCTTATTCAACAGTTTCTAACTGGGCATTTAGACACACTTGTTGCACAACATCAACACTCAACATACAAATCTCAAAACTGGTGACAATCAACAAGACACTCAGATATACAGATCAACTGTGAGCATCACAAAACAAGCTTCTAAAATTTAAGCTGCAGTGCATGCTGGGAGCCATGGGTGAGTTTCACTGGAGCGAATACTGCAGTGTAACAAGATCTGTAGTAGAAAACCTAGATGCATTAATAACACTAAACCCTAACAGGATTCAGATGTGATCAGTAAACCAAACCAGTTTATGATATTTATATCATCATCAATAAGTGACCAACATGAGGGATCACGTGACCCTTCGACAGCGATGCAAGCTTAGTCTTTCGCTCTGCTCACTTTGCCACATATTGTGTAATCCTGTCAGTAAATTTTAAACCACTCTGCATTAGACCCATCATGAGTGCTAAGGCAGACAAAGGTGATCAGAAAAGAGAGTTTGAGCAATCGCCAATGAAGAAGAAAATCAAAGATTCCACCATCTCCAGAGAGGACCTCGACGATGCTATTGCTAACAGCATTAAGTTAGCACTTAAAGAGCAGCAAAGCACTTTGAATTCGGTTGTGAATTCGGCAGTAAGAGATGCGGTGGACTCTGCTGATTCCAGGATTGCGCGAACTGCGTGAGGACATACAAGCGACCAACAAGTCTGTTAAAGAGCTAAGAGAGGAGCTTGAGGCAATAGCTACCGCGGCGAAGCAGACACTTGACCGGGTTGATTCTGTTCAAGCAGCTGCACGTGAGGATAGAAGGGCAGTTACGGACTTAAGAAATCAGCTGGAGCGACTAACCGAGAAGATGACGGATATGGAGGATAGGAGCAGAAGAAATAACGTACGACTGGTGGGGTTACCAGAGGGGGTGGAGGGCTCCGACGTGGCTGGTTTCCTCAGAGTTAATCTTTCCAAGTGGATTCCTTCCCTGAAATGTCGTAACATCGAGATTGACCGGGCACATCGCGTGTATGATGTAAGGAAAAACTCAGATCGGCCGCACACTCTCATCTTCCGTGTACTAAGATGGCATGACAGATCAGAGATCCTGAAAGGTGCTCGGCAGGCTTATCCGGTGAAATGCGCACAGGACAATGTCACACTACTATTTTTTTCCAGACTTTAGTCCAGCCACAACGATCAGGAGAAAGGCATTTAATCCGGTTTTGAAGAAGATGACAGCGCTTGGTCTCCAGCCCTTCCTCATCTATCCGGCGGTAATTAAACTACGGCACAAAGGGGAGCAGAAAAGCTTCGACTCTCCTCAGAAAGCAGAGGATTTTATCAGCTCCCTGTCTCAGCAGAAGACGTATGCCACAGCTCTACGGGAAGGCAATGGGAGAACGGCGGCCACTATCTCTCCGGCCCGGCGGGAGGGGCTTGATGGCCGGGATGGAGACGGTTCTAGCTGCCCAGGAAGGGATGATGGCAGGATGGACATGGATGCTTGCTAAACCTATTTTTTGCTTTTTCTTCTCTCCTCTCTCCTACTAGGATATTGTCCCTATCTATCTGGTACAACGATCTCTTTGCTGGTAAGACTGACACTCCTTTTTTCATTTTTGGAGGGGACTAATGGAGAGTAGGTTTAACCTGTTAACCAGCGCCCCCCATATTGGGAATCACAGCTGAAAATGACTAACTAACTTAAAATGGTAACAGCTCCTGACTTCAGTGTGTCACACACACACTTTTGGTGTCTTTGGAAAGAAGACAATTTGGGCTTTACTATCCATCATCCAGAGTTGATAATGCTCAAAAATATTAAAAGTTATAGACACTGAAGTGCCTTGATAAAAATTGTACCACACTGATTTTTTTTTTTCATATAAAAATACATGAAATCAGTCCTGGAGAAATCCAGAAAAGTAATGGGTTCAAAGTCACATGTCTCATGAGTTTATATTTCAAATCTGAAGAAGATACCATGAACAATGAGATTCATGCAGCCATTTTTCTAGTTCCCCCCCTGTTTGAGGAAAAATATTTACCAAATTATTGAAGGGTTCTACTACAAACTATTTAGTCATTATACATGCCACTGCAGTTTTTCAATTATAAAACAGTAGACTGAATCTTAGACATCGTATCAGTGATTTATTTCAGCACTAGAAAAATACAATAAGAATAATTTTTGAGTGATTCATAAAAAAACAATAATAATTAAAAAAATACTTAAGTACATAATCTGATTTCCTGACATACAGATGCTCCTGTATATCAGTAATCACATATTGACGATCATTCATACAGATGGTAATCATGCAGATGGTCCATATTGTCAATAATCACATTATAATGGCCTTTTATATAGACTGCATTCACACTGATATCTGTGAACAGTCAGTAATTACATGCTGATTATCAGCCATACAGATGGTAATCATACAGATACAGGCACATTCTCCACAAAACACGCAAACATACAGTGGGTACGGAAAGTATTCAGAAAATTTTTCACTCTTTGTTATATTGCAGCCATTTGCTAAAATCATTTAAGTTCATTTTTTTTCCTCATTAATGTACACACAGCAATATTGACAGAAAAACACAGAATTGTTGACATTTTTGCAGATTTATTAAAAAGAAAAACTGAAATATCACATGGTCCTAAGTATTCAGACCCTTTGCTGTGACACTCATATATTTAACTCAGGTGCTGTCCATTTCTTCTGATCATCCTTGAGATGGTTCTACACCTTCATTTGAGTCCAGCTGTGTTTGATTATACTGATTGGACTTGATTAGGAAAGCCACACACCTGTCTATATAAGACCTTACAGCTCACAGTGCATGTCAGAGCAAATGAGAATCATGAGGTCAAAGGAACTGCCTGAAGAGCTCAGAGACAGAATTGTGGCAAGGCACAGATCTGGCCAAGGTTACAAAAAATTCTGCTGCACTTAAGGTTCCTAAGAGCACAGTGGCCTCCATAATCCTTAAATGGAAGACGTTTGGGATGACCAGAACCCTTCCTAGAGCTGGCCGTCCGGCCAAACTGAGCTATCGGGGGAGAAGAGCCTTGTTGAGAGAGGTAAAGAAGAAACCAAAGATCACTGTGGCTGAGCTCCAGAGATGCATTCGGGAGATGGGAGAAAGTTGTAGAAAGTCAACCATCACTGCAGCCCTCCACCAGTCGGGGCTTTATGGCAGAGTGGCCCGACGGAAGCCTCTCCTCAGTGCAAGACACATGAAAGCCCGCATGGAGTTTGCTAAAAAACACCTGAAGGATTCTCTGGTCTGATGAGACCAAGATAGAACTTTTTGGCCTTAATTCTAAGCGGTATGTGTGGAGAAAACCAGGCACTGCTCATCACCTGTCCAATACAGTCTCAACAGTGAAGCATGGTGGTGGCAGCATCATGCTGTGGGGGTGTTTTTCAGCTGCAGGGACAGGACGACTGCTTGCAATCGAGGGAAAGATGAATGCGGCCAAGTACAGGGATATCCTGGACGAAAACCTTCTCCAGAGTGCTCAGGACCTCAGACTGGGCCGAAGGTTTACCTTCCAACAAGACAATGACCCTAAGCACACGGCTAAAATAACGAAGGAGTGGCTTCACAACAACTCCGTGACTGTTCTTGAATGGCCCAGCCAGAGCCCTGACTTAAACCCAATTGAGCATCTCTGGAGAGACCTAAAAATGGCTGTCCACCAACGTTTACCATCCAACCTGACAGAACTGGAGAGGATCTGCAAGGAGGAATGGCAGAGGATCCCCAAATCCAGGTGTGAAAAACTTGTTGCATCTTTCCCAAAAAGACTCATGGCTGTATTAAATCAAAAGGGTGCTTCTACTAAATACTGAGCAAAGGGTCTGAATACTTAGGACCATGTGATATTTCAGTTTTTCTTTTTTAATAAATCTGCAAAAATGTCAACAATTCTGTGTTTTTCTGTCAATGTGGGGTGCTGTGTGTACATTAATGAGGAAAAAAAATGAACTTAAATGATTTTAGCAAATGGCTGCAATATAACAAAGAGTGAAAAATTTAAGGGGGTCTGAATACTTTCCGTACCCACTGTATATGAAAACTGTTGAAGAAGAAAAAAAAAAAAGGTTTATTTGTGCAAAAAAGGCGATCGCTAAGTTACGCCCCCGTCAGATGACAGGTGCGTCACAGCTAGGGTTGGGTACCGAAACCCGGTACCAATATGGCACCGGTACCTATGTAACCGGTATGTACTAGAACCGAATCAGAACGCAGATTTCGGTGCCTCATGTCGGTGCCATGCCTGAGCGATCGATTAAAATATTTGTCCTTTGTTTCTCCGAAATGCACGTAAGAAGCATCACAGGCTATAACTACAAATATTTCAGCAAAATGTATATTTTAGTCAGAGTTATTGCGCTCCTATTTCATTGCGCGCCGTCTGTTTGGCGCGCACGCGCGCGGCGGCGCTCATTTTAAATGACGTGAAGTTTAGCAGAGAATCGCAAAGCAAAAGCTCACGCACTTCTGACAGCAAAATGGAAATATTTCCATGGCTATCTAACATTTACAGATGGAGAATATACCTGTGAATTGTAAGTTATGCATTACGGAAAACAGTAAACACATTAAACAGCGTGAGAAGCATCTCTGTCAGCGGCACACGCAGCCTTTCTGTCAGAGCATCTGAGAGGTAGAGCGCGAGCCGCTTTAAACTGAAACTATAAACTATAGGCTACTGTATCTTACGAGTTTTTTTTATAGCCCTTCATATAAAGCTTGTCACATGTTTAGAACAAATTGTATTATGCACTTTCTCCGCAGCAGTTCAGTCTGTGTCCTCCCTAGATATTTTATCAGATGCGCTCGTATCAAACTACTGTATATCAATATTAACTGTATTGCTTCATAATAACGTATCGATTATAAAGAATATATCGATATATTGTACAAACTCTATATACTGCCCAGCGCTGGCTTTAGTTAAAATGCCTAAAGCTAAAATTCTCTTGTATTCGCGTTTTTAAACCTGTTTAAACCAACAAAATAGAACATTATAACCTTTTTAGTCCACAACACCAGTTAAATGCTTCCTTTTGTGATCTGATAGCTTCTTCTCACAGAATGAGGCAGAAAATATGTTCCATAGGCTACTAATGCATTGATTAGCAATGGATTTTAAATATACTTAATTATTATGAAAATACCAGAGATGACTTGAATAACAGACAAACTATATTTTGTCGTAGTCGAGTGTTTAATGTATTTGTTTTATCATTCAAAACGCTTATATCTTCTGTTTACTCAGTTACAGGAATAGCAATGCCTTTGTCCATATTGGGGATTTCCTGGAGCTTCATTAGTTCCATATACAGTATGTGTGTGTGTGTGTGTATGTGTGTATATATATAAATAACAAGTATCGGTTCAGGCACCGTTTAGGCACCGGCACCGTTTTAAAAGTATCGATTTGGCACCGGTATCGAAAAAAACCCAAACGATACCCAACCCTAGTCACAGCGTGCGTCACGCGTCGTCACAAGGGAGCGCCAGAATTCAAATAAACAATCTTCTGTGTATCTTTTACTCATTTTGTTTGGGACATTGCCTGCTACAAAATCATGCTGTTTTTTTACCACCAAGATGCTGTTTTTGAGCGTAATTTGTTCCATAACGGACACAAACAATAACTCTCCCTGAAGACATGAGACGTAAACAAAGGAATAACGATCCAAATTACAACGTTATTGTTTCTTCGGACTAAAAGTGCTCTTTGGGATGTTGTTCCGTGGACCCTTATCTCTCAAACGAAACCGGGATTTACAGCAGTGGATACGTTTGAGAGTCATTATCAGGATGAATCTGGTATGTACTGCGGTTTTTTTATACATGTTTTGATGTGTACTGCTTACACAAATTTAGCAAATACATTCATTATAAGCTTTCTATTGAAAAACAGCGATCTGTCGTCGATGCTTGAGGCTTAGACCTTCAAAATGATATATAGTTTGTCAAGATTAATTTTGTCCTGTTTTACTTTATCGGTTTGAAAACAATGACATGTGCAAACAAAGAGCTTTCAGTGTGCTGGCGTCCTGGTGCATGTTAACAGGTTAATTAAAACAATTTTTTATTTTATTTTTGGCTGTGTGAGCCTTTCGGGGGACATGACTTGCGTTGGAGTGGATTGGTCACGAGCCATCACTATTTTTTGTTGCTCAATCAGACCTATGTTCTCGGTAATGTGCGGTCTAAGTTGTTCCTTGTTTATGGTTGTCGGTTGTTCATGTTTCTATGTTGTTTTTATTTTTTACAACAGACATGTATACTTTTATTTATTTTACCCTATTTCTAAAAGGATTTTTCATCTAGGAGGTTTGGTATCTAAAATGCACATCAGCGTTTACATGTTACTTACAGAATGGAAGTGCTTCTGTTTTTTTTCATTTATTGAATCTTGGGATTATGAATATTCAATGCATACTCTAAATATTTTATCACTGAATGTGAATGGTTTAAATTCTGCTGTTAAACAAACCCGTGTGTTAGAATATTTACACCGTAAATCTATTTCCTGTGCCCTAATACAAGAGACACATTTAAAACAATCTGACGTGGCACGTTTCCAGAATAAGTATTATAAGTTAGCAGCCTTTTCCTGCGCTCTTAATAAAACTAAGGGGGTGCTTATCCTTGTTAGCAGGAAGTTAAATTTAACAATTGAACACCTTGGTAGTGATGAGATGGGTAGATTTGTTTTTATCCAATGCAAAATATATAATAATAGGTTAGCATTGGTCTCTATTTATGGTCCGAATGAGACAGACAGTGCATTCCTTACACAGATTTCCAAAACTCTACTTGAGCAGATTGATTGCCCTCTAGTGGTGGGTGGTGATTTTAATGCTGTCATAAATCCTGCTTTAGATAAATCTCAATCTGATACAACAGCCAATCCTTCCTCTAAATTACTGAATAAATTTATCACTGACCTCAACTTAATCGATCTTTGGAGAATTCAGAATACTAAATCTAAGGACTTCACTTTTTTTTCTAATAGACATAAGACTTTCTCTAGGATAGACTACATATTTCTCAGCCCATCTTTAATTTCGTCTAATTCCTACATCTCTATATTACCAATTTTATTATCTGATCATTCTGCTGTGTTGTACTGCTTACAAATTGGTAATTTTACAACATTTTACTGAGCAACAGGCTACACAGCAGTGTTCCTCTTTCCGATGTTAAAGCCAAGTCACCTAGATGGCACTTTAACATATCATTATTAAGTAATCAGACTTTCATTACTTCTCTAAAATAATATATTAAAGAATTTCTTGAAATTAATATGCCCTCTGATGTGGATCCTCAAATACTGTGGGAAACGACTAAGTGTGCTATACGAGGTTTCTGTATATCTTTCTCTTCTACTCAAGTTCAAGTTCAAGCTTTATTTATTTGTCACATACACGACTATACAGAGATTGTATAACCAGCAGTGAAATGTGAGTCAGGTCCGCTCCATGGACAGTGCAAATATTGTAGAATACAACACAAGGGAAGTATCCATAAAATAAAATCAATAAAAAATAAGATATAAAGCACAGAATATAAAATATAATGTGCATGACAGTATGCTGTAGAATTAAATATTAAGATAAGCATGACTGTACGAGAGAGGAATGTGCAAACAGGTTGAACATGGTTGACATGAAGCAGCAATCACAAAAAGAATAAATATAAAAAATAAGATAATAAGATATCAAGACACAGAAAGTGTTGTGTGCAAATGACACTGTCAGTATGAGGTATATAATAATGAGTGTGAATATATTACCGATTGTAAGTGATTAGTAAGTGAAGTCATGATGATGTTAAGAGGCTGAGTTTGAGTTCAGGAGCCTGATGGCCTGGGGGAAGAAACTCCTCCTAAGTCTCTCAGTTTTTGCCATCAGGCTGCGGAAGCGTTTACCAGATGGCAGCAGAGTGAATAGACAGTTTCCAGGGTGATTTGAGTCTTTGGTGATTTTGACAGCTCTGCTTCTGCAGCGTTTGAGGTAGATGTCCTGCAGAGAGGGGAGAGCAGACCCTGAGATACGCTCAGCTAATCGCACAACTCTCTGCAAGGCCTTGCAGTCTTGGCTGGAGCTGTTACCATACCACACTGAGATGCACTGAGTCAATACACTTTCTATGGTCCCTGAATAGAAAGTTTTCAGGATTGTTGGAGAGACCCTGAATTTCCTCAGCTGTCGCAGATGGTACAGTCTTTGCCTGGCTTTCTTAACCTGTGTTTGAATGTGTGTAGTCCAAGTCAGGTTATCGGAGATGTTTACCGAGGTACTTGAAGCTGCTTACTCTCTCCACAGGGGTCCCACTGATCATAAGAGGAGTGTAGGGCAGCAGGTGTCTGTTTCTGAAGTCCACAATCAGCTCTTTAGTTTTGCTCACATTCAGAGAGAGACAGTTGTCCTGGCACTATGATGTAAGTCTCTCCACCTCATCCAAGTATGCGGTCTCATCATTGTTGGAAATGAGGCCCAGAACCACAGTATCATCAGCAAATTTGATAATAGATGTGGATCTGTGAGAGGACACGAAGTCATGTGTGTAGAGAGAGTAGAGCAGGGGACTCAGGACACAACCCTGCGGGGCTCCTACGTTCAGTGTGATGGAGTTTGAGGTGTACTGGCCGACTTTCACCACTTGAGGTCTGCCGGTGAGGAAATCTTGAATCCAGTCGCAGAGTGAAGTGTTTAGGCCGAGGCCTGTGAGTTTATTAGTCAGCTTGATGGGGACTATGGTGTTGAAAGCTGAGCTATAGTCTATGAATAGCAGCCTTGCATAGTTCCCATTGCTGCTGTCAATGTGTGTGAGGGAGGAGTGGAGAATATGAGAGATGGCATCATCAGTTGATCTATTGGGACGATATGCAAACTGAAGAGGATCCAAAGTAACAGGGATGGATGAGCTAATGTGGGTCTTAACAAGTCTCTCAAAAACCTTCATGACTATAGATGTGAGGGCCACTGGTCGATAGTCATTCAGGCAAGAGGGTTTATTGTTCTTAGGCACAGGGATGATGATGGATTTTTTAAAGGAGGTGGGAACTACAGAGGTAGCAAGGGACTCGTTAAAGATAGAAGTGAACAAACCAGCAAGCTGATCAGCGCAGGACCTCAGAACCCGGCCTGTGATCCCATCAGGTCCAGCCGTTTTCCTGATGTTCACTCTTTTTAGTGCCCTCTGAACCTCGTCCTCCGACACGGTGATCACATGTTTCTCGCTTCGCTGCCTGCTGCTTCCTGACGCGCTGCTCGGCAGAGCCGCGCTGCCGCCATTGCATTCAAAGCGGCCGTAGAAGGTGTTTAATTCGTCGGCCAGTAACGGATCTGCTCTCACCACCGCGGAGGATTTGTTTCCAAAGGCACAGATGGTCCTTAGTCCCTGCCACATGCATCGAGAGTCATTGAGCTGAAAATGAGACTCAATTCTCTCTTTGTATCGATGTTTGGCGGCACTTACTGCTCGTCTAAGAGCATAACACGATGCTTTATACACGCTCATATTTCCAGACAAAAGAGCCTCGTTGTATGCGGCGGTGCATTTGTTAACCGCATCACGGATTGTTCTGTCCACCCACGGTTTCTGATTAGGGAAGGTCCTTACAGGTATTGTTTCTGTAGCTTGTTCGGTAAGTGTGTTTACAAAGCTCACTGCTACACAGTAAACTCCCCAGAGTAAAATTAACTCTATTCAGAGAACATTTGGTCCCTCTCTAAATAGAGTTAAATTAACACTGAAGTGGAGTAAAAGTTAATGAGCTAATTAAGTGACTAATTAATTGATGATTGAGCATTAGTGATGAACACCTGCTGTTAACAACCAGCATCACTGAAGAAAAGAGAAACACAAGAACTACAACTGACTTCAGCCACAGATGAAATCAACTGAAATAAAATAAGACATTAGATCTCATCAGAGGAGGATTAAACAACTCCACACACAGCATCACCAGCTTCACTCATTACTAACCAGACTGACATAATTTCTGTCACACGTCTACAGACGATCTCACTGAGAATTACAGAGGATCAGATGTTGATGTTTTATTGGTTAAAAGGATGCCACCATCATGGAGGTCAGTGTTTGCTTTATTTGGGCTCTTGACCCTTGACTCCTGTGTTAGATCTCTCTGTATAGCAATGCATATGGTGTTGTTAAGGAGAGAGATCAGTGCTGTACATTAAGCATGTATATTAACTGCTTTTATGACTTCTCAGTGACTTTTTCCGGGATAACTCCCAAGGGCGCAAGCGCAGCCTGCGAGCGCCATTTTGAGCTGTTGTAAACAACGGCCTAACAGCCTTAGCTAAGCTGACTGAAGCCAATGAGTAGCATATTGGGGCTTAGGCAAAGCTAGTTGTATTGGAAGCATAGCGATTAGCACATAGCATTTTGTAGTCTGTGGGTTTGAATGCGGTGTATGTGTGCAGTGTTTTTTGAAGTGTTGATACGGTTTAACCCTTCACAGCTGAACTTTAACTCACACTAAACTGTTTACATCAGTTCATTCTTTCTTCTGAATTTACTCATTCCCTCTTTGGCATTCACTGATTCTACTATGGCGTTATTTTACTGCCAAATGTCGAGAGCGCATTTTTGTAGCGTGAAAGTAGATTAATATAATGCGCGAGAGCGAATCTCCCTGCTCGCGCGCGGATTTCCTTTGCTCTCGCACAAAACCGGACGCGCGCGCTCGGATATACGCTGCTCTCGCACAGAGAGAGTGTGCGCACTTAAAACGTGTATCTCCTCTTGCTCAAGTGTGCGTGTGCGCGCTCAAACTTTGTCCAGTGCACTGGCACATCTCTCCGTGCTCTTGAGCTAGATATTAATTATTTTCACACCTGGATTAAAGTCAAAAGTTATCAACCAATCAGATTTTTCTATGACTGACCCGATGAAAATACTAGGCCTACATGAAGAGGGAACTGATCCTGGAATTTCTCTACAATTTAATAATATTTAGTCATATCAAATGTATATTAGAAATGGCTAGGAATCGGGTGCTTGGATGATTTACTAAAAATAAAAATAAAAACTTGTTTGTCTAATTGTTTGGTCAAACCCCCTGAGCGATATATATTTCTTCTGGTTTAAGACAGAACTAGGGTCAGATGCACTATTCTCTAAATAGCCTACTTAAGATGTGGAGACCAAATATAACACTATAACACTATAATGAATTTATCATATTTGTGATAACATCACTACATTATATTCTATGGGTTTAATGCATTTGCAGAAAGTGTCGTTAACTGTCATATAACTGTATATTCACTGTTTTAGAGGAGAGTGCCATTGAATGTGTTGCTAATATGAAGTGAGTTTTCATGAAAAATAAAAAATCTGACTAAAATCAGAACTGAAAACAAACACTGGATTTTAAAAAAATAAGCTCCCAATAAATGTCCAAACAGCGATTCTATCAGAGCATTTAGTGTGTTATGATATCATCGTTTACAACTACTTTTGCATTTGATGATGTTTGATAGGAATTGTTACTTACTGTTGCCAACAACTGAGAATTTATTGCAATGATTTTAAATTCAGTTGAGATATCTGACATAATATGACATTACATTGACCTTTAATATGAAGTCTTTAGAGCCATGGGCTGTTTTTAGATAAATCGAGGGGTTTGATCAACCATAGTTGGACAGAGGTTATTTATGTACAAATCATCCAAGCACCTGATTTATAGCCATTTCAAATATACATTTGATTAACATTGCTAAATATTATTAAACTGGAAATAAATGAAAGATCCTTCTTTGATTGTCAAAATATTTCACAGAAAATAACAAAATACAAACATAAAAGATATAAAGTAAAACAAAGTAGCCTACAATAACCAGTGTGTTAAAACAAAATTGCAACATATGCAACAAAAAAAAAAAAAAAAAAAATGAAGGAAAGGCCCTAATGAAGAAATCTGTTTCAAGATATTTTTAAAAGTGCATAATGATAACTTTTGACAACGTTTAATTCAGGTGTGAAAATAATTAATCTTCATGTATATATTTATTTATTTATTTCAACCCAAGTACACAATACATATGGCCACATGAACTTTAAGAATCATATACTTTTTTTGTTTGTTTGTTTAGATTAATCGCTCAGAGGGGTTTGACCAAACAATTAGACAAACTAGTTTTTATTTTTATTTTTAATAAATCATCCAAGCACCCGATTCCTAGCCATTTCTAATATGCATTTGATATGACTAAATATTATTAAATTGTAGAGAAATTCCAGGATCAGTTCCCTCTTCATGTAGGCCTAATATTTTCATCGGGTCAGTCATAGAAAATCTGATTGGTTGATAACTTTTGACGTTTAATCCAGGTGTGAAAATAATTAATATCTAGCTCAAGAGCATGGAGAGATGTGCCAGTGCACAGGACAAAGTTTGAGCGCCACACGCACACTTGAGCAAGAGGAGAGACACGTTTTAAGTGCGCGCACTCTCTCTGCGCGAGAGCAGCATATATCCGAGCGCGCGCGTCTGGTGTTGTGCGAGAGCAAAGGAAATCCGTGCGCGAGCAGCTTTCACGCTACCAAAATGCGCTCTCGACATTTGGCAGTAAAATAATGCCATATTCTACCTATAACTTCTCATGTGAAAGGGCTTTAACAATGCAAAGTTAAATAAACCATTAATGTGCAAGGCAGGTGATTTTCATAGGAAATGAGACCAGCAATTTCACAGGTGGTTTTAATAAGCATTTGTGTTTAGGTTGTTTTGTTTTGTTTTATATTTAGCAGGTATTAGTTTCATAACTATTGGGGTTTATTATAAATTAACGATGGGTCTTAGCCTCATTGCTTTGATAGGAAGATAATTAATTTAATTATAAGTGCGCTCATGATTTTAAGAATCTCATTGGATGAATGGCTATGAAATATTTGAAATTGATACTTTAATTCCATAACTAATCCCAGATGTGAAATTAAATTAATTTCATTAAAATAATTTGAGTTCCTGATTCCACGTAGACTATTGAGATAATTGGTCTCTGATAATTTAACAATAACATTAAGATCTTAATTATTAACTATCAATGTGTTTGATCTTAAAATTTTTAAAATTCCTTTATAATTGGATGACGGATAATTTGTTCAAATTTGAATAACACAAGGAATAGTAATTGGTCAGGCTGGGATACAAAATTAGGATGTGGATTTGTAATTTAATTTCATAATTAATTACGAATTTGAAAATTTTAATTCAATTTAATAATTAATTACAGTTCCTGTTTCCATATGGCAACACTATTGGCTGATCAATGAAATGTAATCGCTTGTAATGTTAATGAAAAGTATCGTTAAGATTTGAATCCATGACTGCTAATAATGCTCTGAAATTTTCATTTAATCTGCAACCCATTAGAGCTTGTATTACCCTGATTCAATACTTACGGATTATTATAAATCACAGGTGTTCTTCTGATGTTAATGACAAACATCGTTAAGTTAGATCTTTAACTATCAATCATTGCTCTGAAATTTTAATTCCAGCATTGGCTAATAAGGGCCTGAGTGTCCTGACCTCAAGGATACATTATTGATTAATTTAATTCTAATCAAGCCTATCAAATTTAAATGATAACATCATAAAATTTGAATTAGAAACTACCATTTCTAATTTGAAATTCTAATTTCAGTTGCAATTAAGTTTTGGTTCCAACCTGTTTGATCTCTCCATCCGTTATTTAATTAACTCAGCTAAAAAAAAATTTTTTTATAGGTTTTTCCCTTTTCTTAGGCCTCATAGGAGATAGGGCTCCCCCTAGTGCTTGGTTAGTGAAGTGAAATTGCCTCCAGTGTGAGTTACAGCAAGTGGAGTCACCCGTTCCGACTGTACCTGGTGCAGGCTGGAGGGGAAACCCGAATACTTCCGTCCTAGTGTTGCAAAGTGACGGCCCGCAGCAGGCTAGCAATCGAGTATCGGAGGAGGAGTCAACGGCTTTCTGGGCGAAGGTGCGGATATACCACCCCGGCTAAACTATTGACGAAGTACGTCGAACTTCGGGTTCGCGCTGACGGGTAGATACCGGGATCTAGCCCCGCCCCTCTTCAGGCCAGCAGTCGTTTGACATACCTCACCCGAGTCCCAGCCCGGTTGTGCCAAAAGGCACAGCTGTCTGAGAGGCTCACAGCAGTACGGTGGGGGGGGAGTGTTCGGCAAGACCCTTACAGGAGCTCACCTGGTGCGCTCGGGCGGTGGGCCTTGCTGCTGAACGCCACTTGAGCAATTTACATGCCTCACGAAGCCTAGAGTATAATAACTTTCTAATTAGGAAAACCCTTCTAAGTAGCAAACCTCCAAAAGAAAAAAAATAAGATTTTCTTAACGCTTAGGCCAGTGTGTTTATCCTACTAAAATTAGCAAAGCCAAACTCCTAGGTGCATCGACTCAACAGTGCCTCCGCGCTGCCACCTTTGTTACTAATCCTGACATTGGGAGTAAATCCCACTCATCTTTCTCTCTTTTCTTACTGCTGCTATCTTCTAATTTGACTACTGCTGCTGTTGCTGAGATTTTTGCCTGGGTGAAGATCACGAGTGGAGAACTTTAGCAATCGAAACAGGTATTTGTGGAACTTGAGAACATGTCAAAATCGTTTTCCATTTACCTTTTTCTTTTGTGAAATCCTACCCCGCCAGGTTAAAGCAGGTCCACAGAAGAAAGGCGCCGGAAAACTTCAAGCACGCGAACACTCTAATTAGCTTGTGGTGTCAATTTTGTCATTAACGGGACCAGTGCTGTCATTGTTATTGTTTTCCTTCACCCCGGAGAAAACCAATTAAGTGAAAATATTCCCATTTACAAATCCTCTGATTAGAAGCAACCTTCTTCTCTTTACCTGTTCTCTAGCTGTGCTACCTGTGTGTGTGTGTGTGTGTGTGTGTGTGTGTGTGTGTGTGTGTGTGTGCGCTCAATTTTTCTCCCCACAGAGGCTACAAATTAGAAGCACGCCCCCAGAGGATCACAGTCACAGAGAACCACACCCACCTGTTTTTACACAGTCAACACTAGTACACATTCTACATTGCATATCTACACCCCTTGTTTGTTGATTTGTTCTGTTTTGGTTTGTTTGTTTTGTTTTGTTTTTCTTTTCAAGATCTGTGTCAGTCGCGATTCGAGATCTCACTCACCACGCCCAAACATGTCTCACACAACAGAACATGTCGGTCACTGGGAGGATTTGGAAACATGGCTAAGCATTGCAACAGACAGTCTCCTCCCTAAGGCTGCTGAAACACGAAGACATCAGACACAGGACCAGCTGGATGACAACATAACAAGCCTCATGGCACAAGACCCAAGTCACAGCTACAATCACAAATAATTAGCCAAGATCACCGGCTCCTTAAGCCACACACTCATCGCCACCCTCAAGTTGAGCGACAAGCACGCTGCACAACGCCAGCAGGAGCTGACACGCGCACAACGACGCATAGAGCAGCTGGAACTTTAAGCTCAGGAATGACGGGAAGGGTCGGATGAGGCGGAACAAGGTGCTGAGGAGGAGATCAACCAGCTAAAAGAAACCCTAGCAGCTACTAGCCAAGAATTGGAACAAGTCAAGGCAGACTACGTTGATCGGTCCAAAAAGCTATAGTATGCGGAACAGCTTCTGTAGAAAGCAAAGGCCGACTTCAGAGATAAAAACTGCAGAATCAAAGCTCTTGAAGCTCACCTGGATGAGTCACGAAACGAGGTTAGTCGTCTAACACGACAGCTTGACTACGTCAAAGAGGAATCTGACAGTTTCCAAGAGGAACTCAAGCATGCTTACGAACTGCGCCGTGAGCCACCAAGGACACGACGCGCACCGACCTCACCCCTGCCGAGCAGGACCGGGTCACCTTTTCCTGGACTGACACGTGAGAAAAAGATGGAGGGGGTGGTGTTGAAACATTCACCAACTCACTCTGGAGAACTTTACCTCAGCCAAAAGAATCTGCTGCAGCCAGTCACAGATCATCGCACGGCTTGGACCTAAAAGACCTCGACAATCTCGCCAGGAACATTGGCAAATTCACCCCGAGCGTGCCAAATAGCCCAAATGTCCAAGCGTATCTCCAAGATATCGATTTCCATCTGGAAATGCGACCTAACGTTACGGACAAAGATAGACTATATTTACAAACCCGATTCCAAAAAAGTTGGGACACTGTACAAATTGTGAATAAAAAAGGAATGCAATAATTTACAAATCTCATAAACTTATATTTTATTCACAATAGAATATAGATAACATATCAAATGTTGAAAGTGAGACATTTTGAAATGTCATGCCAAATATTGGCTCATTTTGGATTTCATGAGAGCTACACATTCCAAAAAAGTTGGGACAGGTAGCAATAAGAGGCCGGAAAAGTTAAATGTACATATAAGGAACAGCTGGAGGACCAATTTGCAACTTATTAGGTCAATTGGCAACATGATTGGGTATAAAAAGAGCCTCTCAGAGTGGCAGTGTCTCTCAGAAGTCAAGATGGGAAGAGGATCACCAATTCCCCCAATGCTGCGGCCAAAAATAGTGGAGCAATATCAGAAAGGAGTTTCTCAGAGAAAAATTGCAAAGAGTTTGAAGTTATCATCATCTACAGTGCATAATATCATCCAAAGATTCAGAGAATCTGGAACAATCTCTGTGCGTAAGGGTCAAGGCCGGAAAACCATACTGGATGCCTGTGATCTTCGGGCCCTTAGACGGCACTGCATCACATACAGGAATGCTACTCTAATGGAAATCACAACATGGGCTCAGGAATACTTCCAGAAAACATTGTCGGTGAACACAATCCACCGTGCCATTCGCCGTTGCCGGCTAAAACTCTATAGGTCAAAAAAGAAGCCATATCTAAACATGATCCAGAAGCGCAGGCGTTTTCTCTGGGCCAAGGCTCATTTAAAATGGACTGTGGCAAAGTGGAAAACTGTTCTGTGGTCAGACGAATCAAAATTTGAAGTTCTTTTTAGAAAACTGGGACGCCATGTCATCCAGACTAAAGAGGACAAGGACAACCCAAGTTGTTATCAGCGCTCAGTTCAGAAGCCTGCATCTCTGATGGTATGGGGTTGCATGAGTGCGTGTGGCATGGGCAGCTTACACATCTGGAAAGGCACCATCAATGCTGAAAGGTATATCCAAGTTCTAGAACAACATATGCTCCCATCCAGATGTCGTCTCTTTCAGGGAAGACCTTGCATTTTCCAACATGACAATGCCAGACCACATACTGCATCAATTACAACATCATGGCTGCGTAGAAGGATCCAGGTACTGAAATGGCCAGCCTGCAGTCCAGATCTTTCACCCATAGAAAACATTTGGCGCATCATAAAGAGGAAGATGCGACAAAGAAGACCTAAGACAGTTGAGCAACTAGAAGCCTGTATTAGACAAGAATGGGACAACATTCCTACTCCTAAACTTGAGCAACTTGTCTCCTCAGTCCCCAGACATTTGCAGACTGTTATAAAAAGAAGAGGGGATGCCACACAGTGGTAAACATGGCCTTGTCCCAACTTTTTTGAGATGTGTTGATGCCATGAAATTTAAAATCAACTTATTTTTCCCTTAAAATTATACATTTTCTCAGTTTAAACATTTGACATGTCATCTATGTTGTATTCTGAATAAAATATTGAAATTTGAAACTTCCACATCATTGCATTCTGTTTTTATTCACAATTTGTACAGTGTCCCAACTTTTTTGGAATCGGGTTTGTACTTCGAACGACATCCAGTTCTGAAGATCGCAGCTTCCTGGACAGGCAGCCTGCTCACACAAAGACTGATTACCAGCTGCTCCGAGAAGCCCTCATTAAAGAGTTTTCCGACCCTGAGTCCGAACAAGGCCTCGAGGCTGCCCTGGAGACGAGACAAGGACGTCACGAACCTCCTCAAGCCTACTACAGCCGACTCAGACGGGCATACTTTGGAACTCGCAACGAACCTGACATAGAGGATGAACTGAACTTTAAAACTCTCTTCCTACGAAACCTTCATCCCGGCGTAAGCCACCATCTTGGCGTTCTCGCACGTCCACGGACAATGAATGCTCAGCAGTTGCGAGACTTGGCGCAGAAAGCCTACGGCAAACAAAAGATGACCTCAGAAAAAAGTGCCAAAACCCCAGCCGTTCTTGACTTCAACACTCAAAGTCAAGGGCTGGCGCTAGAGGGTGCCCAACGCCAAGACAATGCCATGCCGACACCCAGGGAGTGGAATGCACCCTCGTCCAACAAAGAACGAGACTCCCACGCTGGTACACGATCTAAACAGAGGTACGAACGCTGGGATGGACCGCGTGGACGTCAACGCTCACCTGGACGGCACTGGGAAAAGACATGGGACCAGTCAAGGCCCCACGAAAGTCATTGAGAGAGATCGTGGAACCAGCCAAGCTCATTTGGAAACTCAAGAGGGAAAAACTCATGGGAATCCAACGGAAACTCCAAGGGAAGATGACAAACTCACCCTGGAGCAACCAGCCCAAGGAATCGACAAAAGAATTCGCAAAGATTCCAAGCTGACCGAGCTCTAACTGAACCCACGCAGGAACAAGAGACACCACCGTGTTTCGACTCACAAGAACTGATGAAAATGATGATGAAAGAATTCTTCCAACGGAAGGAGGAAGATCGGAAATGGGAAAAGAAAGAGAAACCAGATTCAGCCTGACTAGCGGCCGGACGAGATGGCAGCGACCAGTTGACACAACCAGCCACGGAGAACAGCACTCCGTCACCTCACTCTCAGAGAACCGTAATCACACTAACTTCAGATGGACACGAAACCCCACCTGAAAACCCAGCAACAGAGTTAGACACTAACTCAACACCTAATTCTCCGAATTACAGCAGCGTCCAACAAACGCCTGCTGACGAAACCCCTCAAGTTCCTGAAAGTGCTGTCTTGGTCGTCTGCCACTCCTCCGAAGAACGCCACATCAGCCCTGATATCCTAACTGTTTCCTCAACTCCTAGGCAATCTCATTGAGAAAGGTATAGCCAGAAAATTCTACCTCTCCATCATCATCGAACGACACATCAGAGTCGAAGCCCTCCTCGATACGGGAGCCGACATTACTCTAATGTCTACCGAACTCCTGGAGGAAGTCCAAGAAAGATCAAAGAGGACTAACAGAACCCTCAAACTCCAAAGGTGTGAACTAAACCTTCAAGCATACTCCCACACAGGCCTACAACTAAAACATGTGGCCCCAATACCCCAAACGGTAGGATCGATGGACCTCGTCCATCCCGTATACGTTTCACCACTTAAAACGTATCCACTCCTCATTGGGAAAGATCTGCTTAATCGCTTCGAACCTCTAATAGACTTCAAGCACCGAAAGATGTGGACACAAGTCCGTGAACCTCTGCCTTGCCAGGCGTTAGACTCCGACGAGTCGCAGTGTCAAGTCACTGACACCGCCCCTAAGTCACTGATCGATGATGCAGTAGCAAAGCCAGGATCTGGACCAAGCACAAACAGCAAGGACAAGGACCCTCTCCTCTGCTCACTGCAGGAGCCTGAATCAAACTCAGGCCCCCTTCGAATCATGACTGCAATAGATGTCCAAGGCACATCAGTGTCCGACATGGCACTAGCCCTGTGGGCAGAAAACTCAGCCATCAGCCTGAAGCTATTCAAAACATTGAAGCAAAGACATCAGTGTCTACCACATGTCGCTAAGCACAGCCGCTTCCCTCTCAGTCCCTGGTCAACAACCATGGCCACCTCCAAGATCATCTGCGCTCTGGACATATGATGGAACAACAGACAGCTGACTCACTACTTCCTCGTTGTCCCAGACCTGCCGCATGACATCTACATTGGAGCGGATATCCTGGTCCGGCTCAATGCTTGCATTGACACCGTAAACGACATCATATGGGCTCCCCTGTCACACCAACTGACAACCTCA
The DNA here is from genome assembly GCA_027422415.1 of Schizothorax lantsangensis. Classification (NCBI taxonomy): domain Eukaryota; kingdom Metazoa; phylum Chordata; class Actinopteri; order Cypriniformes; family Cyprinidae; genus Schizothorax; species Schizothorax lantsangensis. The sequence continues at coordinate 43,471,832 of CM049841.1, forward strand.
GTCAACCTCAAGAACCTCCAATCCGGTCAAACCATGCCAGACGCATGTGCTATGATCACGGAGCAAGAAGCCACAATACCTGCCTACAGCAAGAGTGTCAGCGTCCGCCTCAACATGCGACCTGGCCAAACTCTCAACAGTAAGCTAGGCTTCTTCCAACCTTCCAGGACCTGCCTAAAACTCAGACTGACTCTGGAAGCCACACCTCTCATGGAAGTGTCATCTCGTGCTGTGTATGTGTTGTTCAACAACTGTACGGCCCAAGACATCCACGTTCCCAAAGCCAATCACCTGGGATGGCTCATCAGCCAGGCGTTCCACGACTTTGAACTGATGTTTCAAGTTCAAGTTTTTCAAGTTTCAAGTTTTATTTGTCACATACACGACTATACAGAGATTGTATAACCAGCAGTGAAATGAGAGTCGGGTCCGCTCCATGGACAGTGCAAATATTGAAAAATACAACACAAGGGAAGTATACATAAAATGAATAAAAAATAAGATATAAAGAATAAAATATAAAATATAAAGAATGTGCATGACAGTATGCTGTAGAATTAAATATTAAGATAAGCATGACTGTACAGAGAGGAATGTGCAAACAGGTTGAACATGGTTGACATGAAGCAGCCAATCACAAAAAAATAAAATAAATATAAAAAATAAGACAAGATATGATATCAAGACACAGAAAGTGTTGTGTGCAAATGTGCAAATGAGCAGATGGCACTGACAGTATGAGGTAGAGAGTAATGAGTGTGTGATTAGTGATTTGAAGTAAGTCAGATGATGGTACCTGTCATAGGCCCTATACCCACACAGCTAATGTCAGACGAATACGATGACACTGTAACGTTCACAAAACCCCATGAAGTCATTGCCATCACGTCCATTCTGCCGGTGTCCAGAGAAAGCGTCTGCCGGTCAGAACTAACAGATGACACTCATCTCGCTGTCTATGCTGTCTCAACACAGCCTGCAACAGAATGACCTACACAGGTGACCATCGGGGCCCAAAGCCCCTCAAATGACCTCACTGCAGAAGAACCCTTCGCCGGGTTCAACGCACAAGTTCAACAGATCCTGAGTGAGGCGGATGCCCTCCACAATGAAGCGGATCGCCAAGGACTCAAAGAGGTTCTGCACAAATACAAGGACTCTTTCGCAAAGGATTCCCTGGATTGTGGACTGACCAACATCCACACTGTGCTCATCCCGACAAACCCAAATGCGCCACCCACATTTGTGCGACAGTACAAGATTCCAATAGCGTCATACGAGCCAGTGCAAGAGATTGTTGACTCCATGCTGGAAAAGGGGGTCATCCGACCCTGTAACAGCACATACTCTGCCCCGATATGGCCAGTCCTAAAACCCAACGGCAAATGGCAGCCCACCATCGACTATCGCAAGTTGAATCAGCAAGTACCATTGTCACGATGGCCTATGACCCAGTTGAATCAAGAAATTCCAAAAATCAAAGGCTCGACGATCCTTTCCACACTGGACGTCGCCTCCGGGTTCTGGACAATCCCTGTCCATCCCGATGACCAACACAAGCTGGCATTCACTTTTGGCAATCGACAGTACACCTTCACACGGTGTCCCTTCGGCTATGCCAACTCACCAGCAGAATTCAACATCTTCCTGAACAAAGCATGCCCTGACGCCAGAGCCAGAGGCAACCTTGTCTATGTAGATGACGTTTTGATGAAAAGTTCAAGTGTGGAAGACCACCTCAAAGAAATCAATCACGTCCTAAATCAGCTGACAACGGCAGGAGCCAAGATCGCCCTTCACAAAGGACAGTGGTGCAAAACCAAGGTGAACTATGTCGGATTGCTTGTCAGGAGAGACGGCATCGAGCCACAGTCTAACCACAACCAAGCAATCCAAAACATAAAGATGCTGACTAACATCTCTGAGCTGCGAAGCTTTCTGGGAGTGTGCAATTATTCACGACAGTTCATCAAAAACTACGCTGACATCGCACGACCACTAACTTCCCTCCTGAAAAAGGATGAACCCTTCGTTTGGACGGAAACACAGGACACAGCAATGGGCCAGCTCAAACAGTGCCTGTGCTCTGCTCCGTGCCTTGCCTACCCAGACCCAGGAAAATAATTCTATCTGGACGCTGGATTCTCCAATCAGTGCCTCAGCGCAGGCCTATACCAGCTCCATGACAAAGACAAACGAGTGGTCGCTTATGCCAGCAAAACGCTACTTCCCTCAGAATACAAGTACTCAAACTGCGAAAAGGCGTTGCTTTGCACTGTGTGGGCTATCCAGCTTTTCTCTAATTACATCGGTGCACAGAAAGTCATCATCAAGACTTGTCATCTGCCGGTCACCTTCCTAAACAGTCAACGCATCAGAGATGGCGTGGTGACCAACGCACGCATAGCTACCTGGCTAATGACACTCCAAGGACGGGACATCGAGGCAAGAAATGCCCAAAACTACAAATCCTCACTTGGAAACGGGCTAGCGGCCTGCAAAAACTGTTCAACGGACACGCTGCATACTCCAGCGGAGCCTAAAGAACCGCCACAACCTCAACTGACAAATCACAGGTACTTCGAGGAGAATGTATGTGAAGGAATGCCCACAGCATATGTCGACGGCTGCTCCTACAACCACAAGGGCAATTTACAAGCTGGAGCCGGAGTGGTCTGGCTCAACAACGACCCCTGCCCACCGCAGCAATTCAACTTAGGCCCTCGCTCATCGCAATATGCTGAAATAGCAGCCATCCTCATCACACTTCAAATGGCGGCATCCCACAACATCAAATAACTCCTCATCAGTACCGATTCGAACTACGCCCGTCTAAGCTTCACATGCCATTTAGTTGGATGGAAACAGAATGGATTCAAGACAGCTAACAACAAGCATGTCAAACACCAGGAACTCTTCCAAGCAGGCGATGCCATTGTCACTGAACATGACATTATCGTTTATTGGAAAAAGGTTCGAGATCATTCACGTCAACCAGGACAAGACAAAGATTTCAATGACCAAACCGATGCCCTCGACAAAGCAGGTGCATTACACGGAGAGTCCTGGACATTTCAAGCCCTCCCTCCTAACCCTTCAGTAGCGGCCATAACCCGCCGCCAACACGCCATTGGCGTACAAACCCCCACCTCCTCCCATATTGCCATTTCACCTCAGTTCGCTGCTAACGATCTCCTCACACTCCAAAATGCGGATCGAACACTGCGAACTATGGCAGCTCACATTTCCGACCCCTTAACTCATCCTATTTCCACCTCCGACCTAGCCACTTCCTCCGAGCTCCGCACGCTCCACTCAATCAAGCACATGCTGCATCTGAGAGACAGTGTGCTCACGTATGTCCCTGAGCCCCTAACTACGCCAAAGCTTGTAGTCCCTCATGGCCAAAGGGGGATGATGCTGACACATGCCCACGATGCAGCATGCGCGGGACACCACGGCACCAAGGCCACCTATGAAACACTCAAGCAAGTAGCATACTGGCCTGGCATGCAGCAAGACGTGGCGAAATACGTAAAAGGATGCCTGGTGTGTTGCCAGTTTCACCCGGCAAACCCAAACCACCAAGCCCCACTGCAAAGGAAAGGAATGACTTTCCCATGGTCGGACCTCCAAATAGACTGGGTAGGACCCAGTCAAAGATGTTGTGAATGTGGGATTTTGGCAAGGGAACACCTATGTAAAAATCCACACTCCTGAAATCGTTGCGTATCACGATAACAACGAGCAGTTGTACTTGGCCCCAAACCTAAGGATGTGTACGCGCACTAAGGACATTAATTTCCTTTTGCCCGAGTAAACCCTTTGTCTGCGATAATACTGAGGGCATCTGCGGCCTAGAATTCATTAGACCCGACACTAGCTGCCCCGCCGAAGCGACACCATGTTCTCAAGTTGAGGTAACACAAGCCGAAATCATCGGAAACCGATGGCTGGTCAACACCCCAGCACGAACAGCTACCCTCACATACGATCAACACGACACAGCCAAATGCATTATCCTGCCCAACCAAACTTTATGGATCACTGTCCCTAAGGGCTCGATCCTCCATATTGATGAGTTAGCATTGTATCACCTTACCGACGACGAGTATCAGGCTGAAATTGAAATCTCACCATTCTTTTTTTCAACATCTAAAAGTTCAATCAAAAGGGAGGGAGAGAGGGAAGGACAACAAGAACACAAAAGTCACTCCTTCAAATAATCACGTACATTCAGTAAAAAACACTGCCAAGCCTCAATGGTTGAAGGCCTGGCCCCACCGACTCGCGCCGTTGTACACTCACATGAAACAATTTGCAGGAGGCTACGGATCCAATATGCCTCTCTACACATGTGTGGTGTAAACCAGTTCTGAATTATTGTCTTCTTCACAGCTGTAAAACCAGCAAACAACATTCTCTTTTGCATTGAACTAATACAGAGATCAGAATCATCATTAAGAAGACATAAACTTGGGTTAACAGACCAATCAATTCTCAGTAATGATGACAAAACCAGGTTTACATGTGTCCAGAGACTGATGATGACAGGACATTCCCAAAACATATGCAGAAAAGTGCCTGGTGATGTAGTGTTACATATATGGCATTTCAAATTTGACTGCAGTTTCATTTTAAATCTTTTGTAAGGAGTTATGTATGCTCTATGAATGACTTTGAAGTGAATAAGACGATGAGCCAGATTTTTAGATGTTAAGCTGAGATTAGACCACACTCTCTCCCAGTCGACAGATAAATTAAGATCAGATAATTCCCTATTCCAAATAGTTTTAATAGAAAGAGGTTTTGTAATACAATCAATAATTTTATTATATATTAAGGAAACAGATGGCCGACCAGCAGATGGTGCAATCCAGTCCCGCATAGGATGAGAGGAAATGGAAGAAGACCAAGGAACGCCATACGCTTTGAGAGCAGAACGTAATTGAAGAAAAACAAAATATGCAGATGCTGGTAGACAAAATTTGGCTCTCAATGCCTGAAATGAACAGAGGCCCTGGTTATCATACATATCACCGCACGTGTTCACACCTAAAGAGGACCAAGAGGGTTGGACAAATGGACGATTTCCACATACAAAGTTCAAATTGTGCCATAAAGGTGTACTGTTACAGAATTTGAAGGGTCCACCTATCCGACGTTCAACCGTTTTCCAGATTTTAATAGAGTTAGCCACAACCGGACCAAATTTATAATTATCCCCTTTTTTTCCTGTGCCAGTAAATAAAATATCTTGAAGTCTATTTGGTTTAACCTTGTCAGCTTCAATCACCCTCCATGAAACTGTAGATTGAGGATCAACCCAATTATGAAGGGCCTTAAGCTGGAACGACCAATAATACAATTCAAAATTTGGTACAGCCAGTCCTCCTGCGCTATTAGGATGTTGTAATGTGGTAAGTTTAATTCTGGGACATTTATCATTCCAGATAAACTTAGAAATTATGGAGTTGATCTCCTTAAAGTAACCTGGAGGGGGAGAAAGTGGTAGCATAGAGAAAAAAAAATTAAATCGAGGTAACAAATTCATCTTAACAGTGGAGATTCTTCCTTGGAGAGAGACTTTAAGATTCTTCCATCTTTGAATGTCATTTTTGACCTTAACGAAAATGTTATTAAAATTGTCTCTGGCAATCTTATGAATGTTTTTATATATGGTAATGCCCAAATAGATGAAAGATTCCTTAATAGGGATAAATGAGGGAATAGAAAAAATAACCTTAACATTGTTAATTGGCATTAAAGCAGATTTGCTCCAATTTATTTTATATCCTGATAGGCTACTAAAATTATCAAATTCCTTAATTACACTAGAGACTGAAACATCAAAGTGTTCTAAATATAGAATAATATCATCAGCGTATAATGAAATACAATGATTATGGTCATGAATCTTAATCGATACTTCAGATTTCCTAATGGCTTGTGCTAAGGGTCCGAGAGATAGACAAAACAATAAGGGGGAAAGTGGACACCCCTGTCTCGTTCCCCGCTGTAAAGGGAATGAGGGGGAAATAATATTACCAGTTATGACTGATGCTGCAGGTGAGTGGTATAATGTCTTAATCATAGAAACGAAGTGTTCACCGAAGCCGAAACATTGCAGAACTGCCCACATATAATTCCACTCTAGCCTGTCAAAGGCTTTTTCTGCATCAAGTGAAAAGACCGCACAAGGTGTTGGGTGGGAGTCCGCAAAGTCAAGAATATGAAGGAGTCGACGCATATTGTCAGATGCATTGCGCCCCTTGATGAAACCAGTTTGGTCCTCCTTGATCAGACTTTGAATTACCTTCTCCAAACGAGAAGCAAAAACTTTAGCATAGATTTTTAGATCACATGGGATAAGCGAAATCGGTCTGTAGCTGGAACAATCTAATGGATCTTTCCCTTTTTTAAGAAGTAATGAAATCAGTGACGTTTTTTGATCTCTATGAAATGCCCCATGTTCAATTGCAAAATTAAATGAGTTAAGCATAAGTATCCCTACCAAATCCCAAATTTCTAAATATAATTCAGGGGGGAGACCATCTAGACCCGGCGATTTGCCCTTTTGAAGGCTTTTTAGAGAGACGAGAAGTTCCTCCAAACTTAATGGGGCCTCCAAAGATTCTTTATCCATCTGTGAGATCCGAGGCAGTTCCAATTTATCTAAATACTGCTTACAAATTGGTTCATCAAAATCTGTTTCGGCTTTATACAGATTTGTGTAAAAACCTTTAAATATGTCATTAATTGCCACAGGGTTCGTAGTGACCTGATCATCCGATGATTTTATTGCGCTAATATATGCCTTAGACTCGCATTCTTTCAACCTAAGGGCCAATAAATGACTAGGTCTCTCTGATTCAAAATAATATTTTTGTCTAGTCCTATGTAAAATAAATTCTGCCTTTGAGTGTGAAAGTAAATCATATTCTTCTTTTAAAGAGGACAGCTGTGTAGCCTGTTGCTCAGTAAAATGATGTTTTTGTAGGTTTTGTAATGATTGGATTTTATTTTCTAATTGTGTAAACTGGTGAGTTCTCGCTTTGGCAAGAGTAGAAGAGAAAGATATACAGAAACCTCGTATAGCACACTTGGTTGTTTCCCACAGTATTTGAGGATCCACATCAGAGGGCATATTGATTTCAAGAAAGTCCTTAATATATTCTTTTAGAGAGGTGATAAAAGTCTGATTACTTAATAATAGGGGTGCAACGGATCGTAGATGATCCGTGATCTGTACGGACCAGTCCCCACGGTTCGGCACGCATGTGATTCGCGGATTAACTGATAAGTTTAACCACCATAGAGTGAAAGTTTATCATTTGCACGCGCTCCGTTTTCTGCGCTCAGCCGCTGCCGCACACACTGAAGCGCGCACACGCAGAGAGAGAGCGTGAGAAAGAGAGGCGTGATTTAGATACCGCGTTTCAGACAACGCCTCAACGGATGGATACATACACACACACAAAGTTATGTTAAAATACCCGTTTTGGCAAGTATTCTGGTAAACACAGTCAGTTATGTCTTAAGTTAACGTATACAGCCGAGAAAGAAACCGGATGTGTGTCAGTATTTGGTCCGTGCATTTAGTCTTAAAGAGACAGTAGCCTATAACACCTGCTTCTGTCTGCTAATCATCTGTATTTAACTTATGCAGTAAGCATTATTGTGTTTTACACTTAATTTTTACATTTCTGCACCTGAATACTACTGTTACTGTCTTTATTTATAATTTTATGTTGTAGGCTGGAAATCTATCTATTGGTTGAAAATCTAATTAATTTGTGTAATTATTCTTGGTTTATTACTGACTTTGGTAGTAAAGCTAGTAGTTTACACAACTTTTTTTTGCTGATCCGAAAAATGATCCGATCCGTGACTCAAAATCCGTAGTATGATCCGAACCGTGAGTTTTGTGATCCGTTGCACCACTACTTAATAATGATATGTTAAAGCGCCATCTAGGGGACTTGGCTTTGACATCGGAAAGAGGAACACTGCACAACATAGCAGAATGATCAGATAATAAAATTGGTAATATAGATATAGAGGAATTAGATGAAATTAAAGATGGGCTGAGAAATATGTAGTCTATCCTAGAGAAAGTCTTGTGTCTATTAGAAAAAAAGTGAAGTCCTTAGCTTTAGTGTTCTGAATTCTCCATAAATCGATTAAGTTGAGCTCAGTGATAAATTTATTCAATAATTTAGAGGATGGATTGGCTGTTGTATCAGATTGAGACTTATCTAAAGCAGGATTTATGACAGCATTAAAATCACCACCCACCACTATAGGGCAATCAATCTCCTCAAGTAAAGTTTTGGAAATTTGTGTAAGGAATGCACTGTCTGTCTCATTCGGACCATAAATAGAGACCAATGCTAACCTATTATTATATATTTTGCATCGGATAAAAACAAATCTACCATTTTCATCACTACCAAGGTGTTCAATTGTTAAATTTAACTTCTGGTTAACAAGGATAAGCACCCCCTTAGTTTTATTTTGAGCGCAGGAAAAAGCTATTAATTTGTAATACTTATTCTGGAAACGTGCCACGTCAGATTGTTTTAAATGTGTCTCTTGTATTAAGGCACAGGAGATAGATTTACGGTGTAAATATTCTAATACACGGGTTCTTTTAACAGCAGAATTTAAACCATTCACATTCAGTGATAAAATATTTAAAGTATGCATTGAATATTCATAATCCCAATATTGTACACAATAAATGCAAAAAAAACAAAAAAAACAAAAAACAGAAGCACTTCCAATCCGCAAATAACCCGTAAACACTGATGTGCATTTTAGATACCAAACCTCCTATATGAAAAATCCCGTTAGAAATAATGTAAAATAGATAAAAGTATAAATGTCTGCTGTAAAAACAAAAACAACATAAAAATGTGAACAACCGACAACCATAAACAAAGAACAACTCAGACCGCACATTACCGAGAACATAGGTCTGACTGAGCAACAAAAAAAAACAGTGATAGGTTGTGACCGATCCACCCTAACGCAAGACATGTCTCCCGAAAGGCTCACACAGCCAAAAAAAAAATATTTTTTAGTAATTAAATCTACTCTCCATTAGTCCCATCCAAAACAGAAAAATGGAGTGTCAGTCTTACCAGCAAAGAGATCGTTGTACCGGATAAATAAGGACAATATCCCAGTATAAGAGAAGAAAACGCAAACAATAGGTTTAGCAAGCATTTATGGCCATCCTGCTATCATCTCCTTCTGGGCAGCTAGGGCCAAGTCCATCCCTCCCGTCACGCCCCTCCCGTCGAATTGGATTAACAGCGGCCGCTGCTCCCCCGTCGTCCCCCCGAAGAGCGGCGGCATAGGACTTCTGCTGAGACATGGAACTGATAAAATCCTCCGCTTTCTGAGGGGAATCGAAGCTTCTCTGTTCTCCTTTGTGCCGTAGCTTAATCACCGCTGGATAGATGAGGAAGGGCTGGAGACCAAGTGCAGTCATCTTCTTCAAAACCGGACCAAATGCCTTTCTCCTGATCGCTGTAGCCGGACTAAAGTCAGGAAAAAACAGCAGTGTGACATTGTTCTGTGCGCACTTCACCGGATACGCCTGCCGAGCACCTTTCAGGATATCTGATCTGTCATGCCATCTCAGTACACGGAAGATGAGAGTGCGCGGCCGATTGGAGCCCCTCCCTCCGTCATACACGCGATGCGCCCGATCAATCTCAATGTCACGGCCCCTCAAGGAAGGAATCCACTTGGAAAGATTAGCTCGGAGGAAACTAGCTGCATCTGGACCTTCCATCCCTTCTGGGAGTCCCACCAGTCTAACATTATTCCGCCTGCACCTGTCCTCCATATCTGTCATCTTCTCGGTGAGTCGCTCCAGCTGATCCTTTAAGTCCGTGACTGTTCTCTTATCTTCCCGCGCCGCTGCCCGAACAGAATCAACGCGGTCACGTGTCTGCTTCGTCTTGGTAACTATGGCCTCAAACTCCTCTCTTAGCTCTTTAACAGACTTATTGGTCGCTAGTATGTCCTCACGCAGTTCGCGCAATGCTGGAATCAGCACAGAGTCCATCGCATCTCTTACTGCCGAGTTCACAACCGAATTCAAAGTGCTTTGGTGTTCTTTAAATGCTAGTTCAATGCGGCTAGCAATAGCACTGTCCAGCTCTTCACTGGAGATGGCTGAATCTCTGAATTTTTTCTTCATTGGCGATTGCTCAATCTCCCTTTTCCGATCTCCTTTGTCTGCCTTAGCACTCATGATGGGTCTAATGCAGAGTGGTTCAAATTTCACTGACAGGATCGTGAAATATTTGGCAAAGTGAGCGGAGCGAAAAACTAAGCCTGCATCACCGTCGAGGGGTCACGTGATCCTCCGAAATCTCACCATTCTTCAAACAGCACTCCTTCGTCCTCGATCCAGAATTGGAAGAAAGGATCAAGGAGGAAGGAACGCAACTTATTGACTTGACTCCTGTTGATACAGCATTAGAAGCTATCGCTCGCCTTCCCCCGCTGGCGCGCCTATTATTCGGTCTTGGTCTGCCGCTGACACAGCGCTTTACATCTCTACTATTGTAGAGCACGTTGTGACATTGACACTGGCCTTCCTCCTACACAAGCGAGTGAACGCCGTTCAAGAGTCTTTCAACAAATGCACGTCAGGCGTCCCACGCATTTTCCGACGTGATAAAACCGACCAAGAACCCGAACCTGAGAACTCAACCAACCTGCTTGAGATCACGCCTATACCGCCTCGTCGAACCCCTGACAATTAAACCAATCGGAATGACTCAATTGCCATTAATCCTAAAGAATGCACCCCTACATTTTCTCAAGTTCCTAACCTGTTCTTTTCCAAATTACCCTGCACCAGGATTCAGTCAGTGATGGAGATGTTGTTTGTGTCTTGTGTGTGCCTGTTCTCCATGCTTCTTGTTCCAGTGCCCGCCGATGTTCGCAATGGGAACCTCACCGAGCAAAAGGGGGATGTGTAAGACCTTGGGGTAAGGCAGAACGCACACACACGCCATAATGGCGAGCACAGTCCTGAGTTCCGATTTCCTGCCATAAAACCTCCTTATCTGAAGAGACTTTGTTAAAACCAGGAGAAATTGGAGGAGAACATCTTGAATGTGGTTTAAAACAGGACTTCACTTGGTTCTTATCACTTGACCATAACTCGACCGAAACAGGACGAGTAAAACTCCCTATCTGGACATGGTCTGGGATGATCGTTAACGCATAATTCAATGATGGTATCAACAAGAAAGACTTTTACGAGAGCTGGAGTTGGGCAGATGCATGCCCCAATGTGACCTCCCTGACCTCCCGTTTCTCCCACATTCCACAGCTTGTTTCTGTTATTGGACCTTGCTAAAAGGACTCAAAACTTTTATAAAGTGTTCCAAAAGACAATTAATAATAGCTACTGGGCTATTAAAGCAATATATTCAAAAACAATATATACAATATATTTTACAATATATACATTCAAGTTGTATTTTATGAAATTAATTTTGCAGTGTTATTGGAATCTATGGTATTTTTAGAATCTTTTCATGTCTAATTTTCCCGATCACTATTGTTTAATTTCACATGCTTGGTGTGATTATTTAGAATTTAGGATCGTTTAATCTATGCCTTAGCCATGTAATATATAAAATTGAGATATGTACTTTGGGGAATGGCAGACATCTGCTGTTTGGGTTTTAATGAAAGCTCATTTCAGTGGCAATAATTTGGTGTGAATGAAAATTAACCATAGCACCATAATGTATGATTATAACACATATAGAAATCTGTCAGGATATTTTCTTCATGTGACAAAATAACTAAGCAGATAAATTTACGCACGGAAGATTGATCCATGTGGGCGGGGCTCCACCCACAGGAACCATTTCATTGGAAGAGCGCTGGTGGACGCCCTGACGTCAGTCCATTTAAAAAACGGACCCCAGATCTCTCTCTGCTCTCTGCTTGAAAATTGCGCGCTGCTTGAACACTTAGAGCTCCTAGCCTTTAACACCTGGGCCGAGTCTCGAACATTGAACCAACACTTAGTCAAATCTCTGAAGAAAACCTTGAAAGTCTGAAGCTACATGAAAGGAACTCAAGAGCGTCATCACAGCCCAGAGCCAACCAACCAACAAAGGGCATCCCCAGAGTGACGTCACGCAATGACGCGCGGGATTCCCTCAAGCCACACAGATCATCTCAACTTAAAGCAAGTATCAAACAAAATCTCTATAGAGTGGCTGAATCGTGTGGTATTTATCTCTAAGAGTAAGGATAATAGAGTTCTATTCTTGATGATCGACACGGGTAAAATCGTGTGGAAATAGCAAAACAGTGCTATATTTTAATCATTCTCAATTGCAACAATTCATTGCCTGTGTGTATGTATTTTGTTTTGTGTTATTTAGCTTAGTTCGTGTATTTTAGTAAGATAGCAAATAAACTCTTGTTTGATTTATAGAGAAGAGTTCTGTGTTCTGTAGTGTAATATTCAAATCAAACTTTGCCCAGATTACGTTACCTATGCTCATAACTGTCATAAAGTTACTTAAATAATTCTGTATTATAATATTGTTGCCACAAAAATAAACAGAATTTCTCAGATATACTGAAACTTAACAACTCGCTGGACGATTGTTAAATAAGGTATAAGTTGGACGTTTTGATTAATATCAATGGATTATATTGATATCAAATCTTAAGATTCAGTTTAAAACTAAAATTAAAGTAATGGATAAAAGTGTTATTATTACAACCTCATTCATCAAAAGTGCCAGTGGACCTCTTACTCTGTGACCAAACACCAAATCGTTAGGGCTGAAACCCAGACTCTCCTGAACAACTTCACACGCTGCTAACATCAACCATGGGAGTCCCTCTTCCCAATCCTTCTTTAATTCATTACAGTATGCTCTCAACAACTGCTTTAACGTTTGGTGAAAACGTTCGAGAGCTCCCTGGCTCTCCGGATGATATGCACTACTTTTATGATGGTTCACACGCAATTGTTGTAATACCTGAGCAAACATACAGGACGTGAAATTGGTTCCTCTGTCAGTTTGGATAATCCTTGGAATACCAAACACGGACATAAACTGAGACAGAGCTTTCACAACTGCCTTAGTGGTGATTTTCCGTAAAGGATAAACAGCAGGGTAACGAGTCGTCTGACACATAACCGTTAACATGCAATTAGAACCGGCTTTGGACGGACTTCGCGGGCCCACACAATCAATAGTTAAATATTCAAAAGGATTTCTCACAACAGGGATGGGATACAACGGCGCGGGGGCCAATACTTTGTTAGGTTTGCCTACTATTTGGCATGTGTGGCAGGTCTTAATAAAACTCGCCACATCTCTTTTCAATCGAGGCCAGAAAAAAGTGCATTACGTTGTTGTAGGTTTTTTTAACCCCTAAGTGTCTAGCTACATCGCCATGAGTTGTCTTTAGCACCAAATCACGCAATCCATCTTGAATAACGATCTGAAATATGGGTTCACCCAAAGCACAATCGCTACAGGGTGTCCACTTACGAACCAAAACACCGTCTTTCATGAAATAACCAGAAGCAGCACTTTCAATGTCTTCATTAGGCTGAACAGCCACAAATAAAGTAGTTAACCCAGCATCTTTACCCTGAGCCACAATTAGCTCATCACGGGAAATCGACGAAGGAAGCAAATAAAGATTGACTAACGGATCAAAGGACATTTTCTTCTAATTCCTCTTTATTCTGGATCACATTTTTTTTTTTTGGCACTCATTGCTCGAGTTACAGTACAGGAAACGAAAACATCCAGAAAATCTTGTGCACTTTCATCTGCTTCTGCAGACAAAGTTGGAACGGTTTTTACAACAGGAGGTACAACAGCACGCCACACACGGTTTCCTGCCAAATTATTTCCCAAAATCAAATCTATGCCTTCCACGGGTAACGAAGGTCGTAACGCAATCTCAACTTCTCCATTCACAAGTTCAGACTCCAACTGAATTCTGTGCAAAGGAGCAGAGAATATCTCTAACCCAATTCCTTGGATCAGAATACTATTCCCTGTACTAGATTCAGAAGAAAATTTCAATTTTGAGTCCAAAATAAAGGATTCTGAAGACCCCGTGTCGCGCAAAATCTTGACAGATACCTTAACGGGACAGTTAACTAAAGAAACGAATCCTGTTGTAATAAAAGGACCATAATCTGTCTGATTCCCCACGCACTCATCTGCATTTTGATTTTTCACTCCGTCAGGGGTTCCCCCAATACGCACTTGTTCATTACGAGGATAACTTGACACAAGTCCAACCACTTTAGTAGTAGACTTAAACTTGCCTTTCAACACTGGACATTCTTTTTTCCAGTGGCCCTTTTCCAGACAGTATCTACAAGAGGAATTTGGATCTATTTTTCTAGGCCTATACTCAACCTTAGACATCGGTCGGTCCACATTTTCATAGTTGTGCTCTTTTTGATAACCACTAGAATTTTTATGAATCAAAACGAACTCATCCGCTAAAACTGCCGCTTCAGCCGCTGTTCTCACCTTTTGTTCTTTTATGTATGTTGCAATCCGTTCAGGAATAATATTTTTGAACTGCTCCAAAACCATCAAGTCACAAAGACGGTCGAAAGAATCTACTCCTAACGAAGTGCACCACCGATTAAAGTGATTTATAAGCTCTCGCGCAACTTCCACATGAGTCTTTCTCCATCCCCTAAATCGGCGACGGTAAGCTTCAGGGACAAGTTCATAAGCTTTTAAAACTGCGTCTTTTACGATTTTATAATCCCTTCGATCTACTGGTGAGAGTGAAATAAACACTTCTTGAGCTTTACCCTCCAGAACGCTTTGTAATAAAAGAGTACGTTCGGCATTGTTCCAACCCCAATCATCGGCAACACTTTCAAACAGAGAAAAGAAAGCATCTAGACTTTTTTAGTTAAATCTAGGCAATAACTTGGTCATATTTATAATATTTGACGCGGTGTTCGCAACCAACTGCTCTCCCGAGGAGTCCACACTTATTTTGCCTACTTTCCCCTCGGCAATTAATTTCAAACGTTCTGCCTCCTGAACTAATTTAGCTTCCTGAATTCTTTGTTCACTCTTAAACTTCTCAAATTGCCATTCACGCTCTCTTTCTTGAACTCGCATTTTCTCGAATTCCAGCTGTCTATCTAAGTCACGGTCCTTACTCTGCAAATGCATGATTTCTAATTGTTGCTCAAAAGTTAACCCGTTCTGTTCCCCCGTCATAACAAGCGGCGTTGAAGTACTTTCAGGTGACAACGCTTCTTCAGATTGCGTATCTATAGTTAAAATCATCCGCTCTACCAATTTCTCTTTTACCATATCACAAAGAGTTTTTAATTTTATATTTTTATTTACCGCTACCTCAAAATTAAAATGCTCAGCTACTTTACACAATTGCTCTTTTGTAAGCCCATTCAATCCCTCTACAGTATGAGCAGCCAAAAAATCTTGTAATTTATCCATTTTATCCAAATTTCCCTATACTTATTTTATAGCTTTTCTCAAAGCCAAAATAACGAAAGTTGCCGTTTACCAAGTCTTCTTAAATGCACAGACCAGATGAAAACAAAATAAACAAACCAAAGCCAAATAAACAGCCCTAATGCCAGAAGAAATTAAGAGCCGTCCCGTATCTAACTAAGACATCAACTAAATAAACTCAACCCTAATCTTCGGTACGCCCACCTGCAGCTCAACGGCTAATCCGTCTACCCACGTCCGACGTACCAAAAACAAAAACTAAAATAACAAACTAAAATAAGAAACAGCGTTGTCGCTCTACAGCCTAACACGGGAATCGTGGCTCTGACGGTCTAACCAGTCTCATTACTACTTCTTGGTAATTAGAGTGCAAACCTCACATACCTCTAGTCATGTACAAAAGAGCTTAACCCACCGTCAAAGCCTTAATACTTTGACTGCAGGACAATTCCTTCCTCTCCAGTCCCAGCAAAATGATCCAAATCAAAACCCAAACTTTTAAGTGTGACATTATACAAACACTCCCAAAAACAATCAAAATATTTTGTAACACTATTAATCAACTCATTCAATTATCTCTTCAACCAAATTATCTTACCAAAACGTACTAAATTTATTGACGACCCCCCATAACGTTACAACCACCTGGCTCTGGGTGAAGTAACATTTATAGAAAGGGGAGGCAGCACATAAAACTAAATTTAACAAATAAACATTTAATCAAAATTAGTACAAAAATTAAATATAAATAAGGAAAAAACAATCCAAGACTGGAGAGGGAAGATAAACGGCCTCAAAGTCCAGAACCCCCTCCTGCTTTCTGTTTCTCCGTCTTTTAAACCCAAACGCCAATCACAGGTAACACTCCACACCTGTACCCGACTCCGGCTCTGGAAAAGATGAAACCGCAGAACAGCACCACCTAGTGGACAGATGCAAAAAGGAGAATACTCCGGCCGTAACACCCTCCCTTTTGACTGGACTTTGAGATGTTGAGTATGTGTCTGTTGTTTTGTTATATTTTGGATGCTGTGTTGTGTTATGTGTGAAAAAATAAAAAAATGTTGATAACAAAAAAAAGTGACCAACATCACCTAATCTCATCTAACCTTGGCTTTCTTTGCCACAACAAATGTGCTTTCAAAGCACACTGTTACAGCAGCCAGAAAGAAAAAAATATCAAGGATCAGTACTAGCACTAATAAGCACTAATCTCCATAATGGTGACTACCTATCTATCTATTCCAAGATGGCGCGGCTCTTGATGACTTCGACTGGGACATGTTCAGGGCGAGCTCATCTGGGGTCCGTTCTTCGTACGTCGCTAACTCAGTTAGCTGGATTTGATTGTTGATGATTTCTCTTGATCTTGGATCATTTGGTTCTTCGAAGCTCATCCTGGACTTGCTGTCATAGCAACAGGTCCGTAAACTTAAACCTGCTCGGGAGCAGGCTTATTTCATGTAAACAGGATTAGATTGCATCTTTTTAAGCAGAATTGATACTTAAAATCTGTCACAGTCACTGCTACTTTATTATAAGAGTACCCTGCTGGTCCAGGGACAATCATTTAAAATAAAAATAATTTAAAAATGAATTTGAAAATAAGATAACAATGTTGTGTAGTCTATAACACTATAGACACAGCCAGTTTTACTCATTGAAAGATTTCTTAGTGATGAAATAATTACGTTATAATTGTATTGGAGTCTTACACACATGCTATACAGTTAATCTGAGCCGTGCATTAATTTGAGTAATGACAGATATTATGGGAGGGGCTTGATGGAGCGCAGGAGATGCAGATAACATGATCTTTAAGACACTTTAATTAATGCTGTCACGTAACAAATCTGTTTCAAAGATAAAATTAAATTAATTGCTAATTACAACACTGAAGTAAAAATGTAAAGCCTACACAAATGCTAGAAATCGTGACTATAAATAATTGGGAACCATGTAAAAAAATTACAAATAAATTAAAAACATTTCATTTATCTATTATAACATTTATGTAGTTTTATTCGCTTGATTGTTTCCTTATAAAAGTCCAGAAATTTGTCAACTTTTCCATCAGGTGTCTTTTTTAATGATATGATGTCATTACGTTGCCGTCTTGCCGCCAGCCAATCGCTGCATTGTTGATCGTGGTTTCGAGTATCGATACATCTGCCCTTTTTGGGGAACTAGAGAACGCGCCGTAATCTTAGACAACTTAATCCAGATATTTTAATCTAATACGCAAATTCGTTTGAAGAACCAAATTAGCCAAAGATCAGTTATCAGGATTAGAAAATCTGGCATCTTTCACATCATCTCAGATGTATTAAGCGAGGTATGAAGAACGGACCCCTGATGTCAGCGAGTTCACGGATGTAGCAGTGAGCTTTGTAAACACACTTACCGAAGAAGCTACAGAAACGATTACTGTAATGACCTTCCCTAATCAGAAACCGTGGGTGTACAGAACAATCCGTGATGCGGTTAACAAACGCACTGCCGCATACAACGAGGCTCTTTTGTCTGGGAATATGAGCGTGTACAAGCATCGTGTTATGCTTTCAGACGAGCAGTAAGTGCCGCCAAACATCGTTACAAAGAGAGAATTGAGTCTCATTTTCAGCTCAATGACTCTCGACGCATGTGGCAGGGACTAAGGACCATCTGTGCCTTTGGAAACAAATCCTCCGCGGAGGTGAGTGCAGATCCGTCGCTGGCCGATGAGTTAAACACCTTCTACGGCCGCATCGAATGCAATGGTGGCAGCGCGGCTCTGCCGAGCTGCGCGTCAGGAAGCAGCAGGCAGAGAAGCGAGAATCATGTGATCACCATGTGGAGGACGAGGTTCGGAGGGCACTAAAGGGAGTGAACATCAGGAGAGCGGCTGGACTTGACGGGATCACAGGCCGGGTTCTGAGATCATGCGATGATCAGCTTGCTGGTTTGTTCACTTCTATCTTCAACGAGTCCCTTGCTACCTCTGTAGTTCCCACCTCCTTTAAAAAATCCATCATCATCCCTGTGCCTAAGAACAATAAACCCTCTTGCCTGAATGACTATCGACCAGTGGCCATTACATCAATAGTCATGAAAGTTTTTGAGAGAGTTGTTAAGAGCCACATTAGCTCATCCATCCCTGTTACTTTGGACCCTCTTCAGTTTGCTTATCGCCCCAATAGATCAACTGATGATGCCATCTCTCACATTCTCCACTCCTACCTCACACGCATTGACAGCAGCAATGGGAACTATGCAAGACTGCTATTCATAGACTATAGCTCAGCTTTCAACACCATAGTCCCCATCAAGCTGACTTCCAAACTCACAGGCCTTAGCCTAAACACTTCACTCTGCGACTGGATTCAAGATTTCCTCACCGGCAGACCTCAAGTGCTGAAGGTAGGCCAGTACACCTCAAACTCCATCACCCTGAACGTAGGAGCCCCGCAGGGTTGTGTCCTGAGTCCCCTGCTCTACTCTCTCTACACACATGACTGCGTGTCCTCTCACAGATCCACATCTATTATCAAATTTGCTGATGATACTGTGGTTCTGGGCCTCATTTCCAACAATGATGAGACCGCATACTTGGATGAGGTGGAGAGACTTACATCATGGTGCCAGGACAACTGTCTCTCTCTGAATGCGAGCAAAACTAAAGAGCTGATTGTGGACTTCAGAAAGAGACACCTGCTGCCCTACACTCCTCTTATGATCAGTGGGACCCCTGTGGAGAGAGTAAGCAGCTTCAAGTACCTCGGTGTAAACATCTCAGAGGACCTGACTTGGACTACACACATTCAAACACAGGTTAAGAAAGCCAGGCAAAGACTGTACCATCTGCGACAGCTGAGGAAATTCAGGGTCTCACCAACAATCCTGAAAACTTTCTATTCAGGGACCATAGAAAGTGTATCTCAGTGTGGTATGGAAACAGCTCCAGTCAAGATTGCAAGGCCTTGCAGAGAGTTGTGCGCTTAGCTGAGCGTATCTCTGGGTCTGCTCTCCCCTCTCTGCAGGACATCTACCTCAAACGCTGCAGAAAAATCATCAAGGACTCAAATCACCCTGGTAACTGTCTATTCACTCTGCTGCCATCTGGTAAGCGCTTCCGCAGCCTGATGGCAAAAACTGAGAGAATTGGAGGAGTTTCTTCCCCAAGGCCATCAGACTCCTTAACTCAACTCAGCCTCTTAACATCATCTGACTTACTTCATAATCACTAATCACACACTCATTATTCTCTACCTCACACTGACAGTGTCATTTGCACACAACACTTTCTGTGTCTTGATATCTTATTTTTTATATTTATTTTTTTGTGATTGGCTGCTTCATGTCAACCATGTTCAACCTGTTTGCACATTCCTCTTTGTACAGTCATGCTTATCTTAATATTTAATTCTACAGCATACTGTCATGCACATTATTTTATACCTTATATTTTTTATTTTATTCTTTATATCTTATTTTTTATTAATTTTATTTTATGTATACTTCCCTTGTGTTGTATTTTTCAATATTTGCACTGTCCATGGAGCGGACCCGACTCACATTTCACTGCTGGTTATACAATCTCTGTATAGTCGTGTATGTGACAAATAAAACTTGAAACTTGAAACTTACCAAACAAAAATACTCAAGAAAAAAACAAATTATAAATAAATACTAACATACACACAAGCAGACTAGATTAGACAAATAGTTATGTAAGGCTGTTGGTTTAAAAATACAGAAAAAGCACAATAAATTGCCATAGCTAAAATACTCCAATGGCTTTTAGGTGTAATTAATATGTTTATTATGTTTTCTTTCTTTCTTTCCATTTCAATTGTTTATTTGTTAATGTATAAGAAACCCTTAGAACATAATTATTTTCTATTCACTAATTAAAACAAGGAAGTTATACGTTTTCAAAACACAGGTGTCAATCAAGTGTTTTTATAAGAACACTTGATTGACAGCTGTTTCGAAAACATGTCTGTCAAACAAATGTTCTTAACAGATGCATTCCTGTTTTGAGAGTTTCAAGCTGTGAACAAAGGGTTTTAGGGTGTAGAGTATAGCCTAAGTACTAATGCTTCAAGGGGATTTAGTGGAAAGTGAATGCTGCCAAGCTGTTCTGACCAGTTAATGTACTAGTTCAAACCTGCTTTACTGGATTTTGTGACCTCAAAACACAAAACAAAACAGCCTTTTCATAACTCTTTTCTGAACTACGTCAGTGTTTACTTAATTTTTTGAGTCACCATTTTTCATCGACTCGACAAGATGAATTTAGTTTGAGTTTTCATCTTTGCAAATTTAGTTATTTTAACAAGTTTAGTTAGTTCAAACCTGCTATACTATATTCTCATTCTCTTGACCTCAAAAAAGTTTTCATAATTCTTTTCTGAACTAAGTCACAGTTTACTTACATTTTTTAGTCATCATTTTACATTATCTTGATTAAGTTGAATTTACTTCGAATTTTTTGTATTTTCATCTTGGCAAATTTAGTTATTTTAACAAGTTTAGTTGGAATAACTTTTTACGAAAGGAAGGGGAATATTTTTGCTTTGTTTTGTTTTGTTTGTTTGTTTTACATTTTCAATACCAATGTTAATTTCACCTAATTTGGCTTATTTTCTTAGTTCAAACAAATAAATACTTATTGGATTTCAGTTATTGTGTTTCAATTGTTCTTTTATTTCAAAAGTTTCTATCATGTTTTGGTTGACATAATTTTCATTCTCGCATTTAAATTCACTCCACTGCAAACAATAAGTGATCTGATGTCAGTCATTGCAACAATTCAGCTGCAAATCAAATCAAATATATTTGTTAACTTTATTTCTGCAATTCAGAATTAAGAGAACTCCAAAAACAGCATTACCATCTACACTTATTTATTTATTTTTAGTATTTATTTATTTTAAGTGAAAATAATAGTTCATCTTTATTGCAAAATGCAATGACATCTGTTTGGTCTTGATTTAATGTGAAAAAAAAATACAACTGTTAATTTCCAATTTCCAACATCCAGTTGTTAATTTCATGAATTCACAGGCAAATCTTCAATAATCTTTCCATTTGTTGTCAGAGACCAGTCATGTAATTCTTGAAACTGAGGCAAAGTTTAGTATTTTCACATTATTAATATTTTTTTAATTGATATATCCATCTATCTTCCAAAGCACTTGTCCTAGAGTGAGATATGTGGATACAATTTTCATCCTAAAGAGCATTGTGTTGTTCTCCGCCAACTAAAAATGTAAATTAATTTATGATTCTATAAAATATATAATACATTTTAAAAGTGGCAAGATAAATGAATATTTTTTGTATTATATATCTTTATTTAAACTAAAATCCAACAAGATTAGGGATTATATTCACCAATTTAACATTACCAACTGGTTTAACGAGGATTTGAGAAGTTATTTGGCACGTTATGCATATAATTAGTGGTGTTGATGTTTGTTGAATGACGAGAAACCACACAAATCTAGACTGAAACAAGTTAAGAAACCGGGAAGAGCAGAATATTAAAATTGTTGTACTGATTCATAGATTTGTCACAGAGATATCTTTGTCCTCATCCTGTATGTAATTTTACATGGAAAACATTTTCTTTCAATATATCAATTCTATAGAGAGATTTAATAATAATAAAAAGTATGTTTATTTTTAAGAGAACCACATGAGAAAATACAAGGTAATGCTAATAATTATTTGAGTGTGTGTGTGTGTGTGTTAACCAGACTTATAACCAGACATATATTCTGTTTTAGAAGCTAAGAGTAGTTATATGTATATTTATTGCTTTACAAAAATTAAATAAATAAAAACTTTAATCTCTTAAATGTAATCTCTTAAATTTTATGTTAAGGCTACTTAGTATATTTGGCCTTCATTTTTCACAGGGTGAGTCTGAACAGCAATAAGGTGCAGTTTTGCTTATAATGTGAAGTCTTTGATAACTGCGCATTGTCTGCATTTAAACTACACAGATCTGATCATGTGCTTATGTACTAAAACTTATCACATATCTGATGTATATTTGTCTAGTCATACTGTATGATAAAAATAAAATAAAAAAATATGGAGACCATGGGTAGCATGATTTTAATTAGGTTCACAAAATCAAATATAAAAAAGCAATTAAAATGTGATCTGTGTATCAACTTTCAAAAAGAGCAAAAACTAAATACATTGTTAGCTTTTATTCAAATGAGATCAAAATTGTACATTGTACTTGCACAAAGTACTACTTAGAAATGTATGAACTAATTTCTTACACAGTATTCAACAAAGTGTCTATTGCCGTTGGTTGGTGTCTGTTGGTGCAGTGTGAATTAGCCTTTAAGTACATGATAAACTACCCTTATTTAAGTGCTGATAGTAATGTAGCAGCTGCTCCTCCAACTGCTGCTGCTTATGCAGTTATTGCAGATACTCTTCCTGATGTGGCCACTTTCTCTGCAATTGCTGCATATCTCGCGGCTGCCGCCACTGCTAAAACTATTATTGCGCCTTGTCCTGCTATGCCTGCTCCTGTTGCAGCTGTCTGCACTGTTTCTCCTGCGGTTTCAGCTGCTTTTTCAGCAACTGTCTGAACTGCTTCTGCTGCAGTCTCGGCTGCTTTTTCAGCAACTTTCTGCATGGTTTCTCCTGCCGTATCAACCACTTTTTCAGCAACTGTTTGCACTGCTTCTGCTGCAGTCTCAGCTGCTTTTTCTGCAACTGATTGCACTGCCTCTACAGCAGATACTGCACCTTCTGCTGCAACTTCTACTGCAGCTACTGCAACTTTTTCTACAGCTTCTCCTGCTGCTCTGCCTGTAATTGCTGTTGCTATCTTGCCTGCTATTTTCACTGTTCCTAGAAGTCCAATTCCTAGCAATGCAACTGCACATGCAATCTTTACTTTTTTTTTCTTATTTTTTTTTTCTGGGTGGTTTTAAACATCTCAAGTGTGTAATGATTCATTTAATTTTGCTCCATCGAGTTGACCTTCTTCAGCAGTTCTTTGACCTGATCTTGATGGTTTCTGTCCTCATTGTTGAATGAGTGATATCTGCCTCCACAGCTGTCAACTATTTCCATTAAATAAATGCTTTTACTGATGTACTCGTTCAGAGGTTTTCCCTTCAGCAGATCAGCGTGAGAGAACAAAATGATGGTACGGAGCAAAGCTTCTTCTCCAAAGTTCTCCTCAAACCATTTCACTGCGTCTCTCTCCTCTTTTGTGAATCTCACACCCAGTTTGAGCACCAGCAGAAACATGTTTTGTTCCAATTAAGTCTCTAGAATGTTTTAATGATACAAATATGATAATTTATTAAATTATTAATAAATAAATAGAATATTGTTTAGCCTTTTGTTACAGTTAACAAACTCCTTCATAAGTCTGACAATTTCAACCTGTTCAGCTGGTTCAAGTTCAACAGCTCAACACAAGAGTTTCGGTCAGTTTATTTGAAAAGTTTATTTGAGTGCTGTTGTTTTTTGTTTTTTTAATGAATCAATCTAAACTAATGAGACTTCACTATAGTTTATCCTCACAAAATACAAGAAACATAACTTTTTGGCTGAAGCTGATAGAACTTTACCTTGAAATGTAACGTCATACAGGACATTTAGCAAGGTTTTATTTTTATTTTTATTTCCTCATATATACGTATATGATTGAAAGATATAAAGCATTGTAGACTAGTTACTGTTGATACTGAAGTGTAAAAAATAATGCACGAAAAAAAGAAAGCCATACAACAAAAATTGCTTGATATTTACTAAAAACACCAAATATAAAATATTATTATTTTATTGTTTTAAATTCAAAGGATCAAATCTATTACTACGACTAAAAAGCACTGTTAATTAGACTCAGGTGTGTTTTTTTTGGAATTTTCGCCTAAATTTTCACACTCAAATTCAAATGTTTACCCTACAATGGAGGAAATTAAAAAAAAGATTCATTGTAAAGAAAACCCTTTGAACTATAACATATGGGTGTATTTTTTTTATAAATAGCATTATATGTGTTTCAAATATTACAATAAACACTAAAAAACATAGGCACTTTTTGTAAAAAAAAACTTACTTAGTTTGATGCCAATAGATGCCAAAATGTACCAGAATTTTTTTTTTCAAATAACAGCTTCCAAACAGGAGTTACTGCATCAAAAATGAAGCAAGGGAAATTATACTATTTTGCACATAGAAGTGTCATTTTGAGTTTCCTTTGCAAAAACAGGCTATATAAAACAAATTACACCCAGAATCCTATTTTACTATGTGCCATAAGCACTTTTCTTGATTATTGATTGAATTATGTGTCATTTTTATGTTTTTCTAAGTCGTAAAATATATAATTGCATAACCGGAGTGAAGCAAATTTCACATTTTGTGTTTTATATTATCAGTTTGTTTTATTTCAGGAGACACAAGCCTGTATATATTATAAAATATATCTAGTCTATCACAATCTAAAATGGAATCCACATCATCCAGCTTAATATCATTCCATTCATGTGCATTCTGTATTGTGTACTGTTTGGAGCATCACATACCTGCGTTAGATGCCCGCATCCCTCAGCAACACGGTTATCTGCCCTTCAGACCATCAAACAAACAAACATACCAGTTCAGCCACACTGCACTGTAATATAATATCATGTATAGTTACTTTATATTCACCGAAATGAATACTGTACACAATTTGATATCGCTATTGATTCACACACTAACCAGAAGCGCGTCCTCTCCAATCCAACGCGCGGCTGTGCGCTCTTGATCATCTATAACTTATATTTTTATGTCCAACGATTGCTTTATCCGGGACGCATATGTTTCCGCCATTCTCCATCTTCAAAACAAACCAAAAACAACATTTCCCAGAGTGCAACACCATCAGAGCGAAACCGGACACTGACAGCGCACATACTTCCTCCAAACACAGAGGTGTGACGTTTCACACCTCTCACTGGCTCACTGAAATTGAATGACATGTAATCTGACCTATAGTAGCCTCTAAAATGCACAGATTTGTACGACATAAGAGCGCTTGGACGAGCGCGCTTATAGTTTGGAGATCTGATGGCTGGGAAAAAAAAAGTGCGTCATTCTGCTCTGGAGCGCGTCTGGCTCACACGATGATTTCTCAGCATTGGAAGCACGCAGAAACGTGAAAATGGTCTCGTTTGAAAGCAGAGATCCTAATCTAAATGATAATATAGAGTTTGTGGATGTTTGCGGCTGACTGAAGCAGTAGTAAGAGTAGAGAAATGACAAAAACAAAGTTTGTGAAAAATGTATAAATTTCACATTGCAATTCTTTTGAAGATCATTCAATCTGTGAATCTGTGGTTGTCACACAATTAAATAATTTATATAGTCAGATTCCTGAGAATGAGAGCTTTCTTGTGATATATGACTTGACTGTATTGTGAAAAATATAAAAAATACACATTCTCAGGAAAAATTGTTCGCAATCGTTAGGCGAAAATTCGTGTGTGGGATGAATACATTTCTAAGCTTAATTTTACTGCTTTATGTATCATAAAACCAAAGGTTATGGTATTCTTTGTAAAGAAGAGGCTCTAAGCTTTCAAATGAGACCATTTATGGCTGATACCATATAAGGAAGGCTATATAAATGAAGCATACACATTTTTTTCGCGATTTTCAGAGTCTAAGTGGTTTTAACTAAAATATTATTAAAATTGTCTCTGGCAAGCTTATGAATGTTTTTATATATGGTAATGCCCAAATAGGTGAAATATTCCTTAATAGCGATAAATGAGGGAATAGAAGAATTAACTTTAACATTGTTAATTGACATTAAAGCAGATTTGCTCCAATTTATTTTATATCCCGATAAGCTACTAAAATTATCAAATTCCTTAATTATACTAGAGACTGAAACGTCAAAGTGGTCTAAATATAGAATGATATCATCAGCGTATAATGAAATACTATGATTATGATCATGAATCTTAATCGATACTTCAGATTTCCTGATGGCTTGTGCTGAGGGTTCAATAGATAGACAAAACAATGTAATGCCTTGTGGAGAAAAAGGACACACACACACACTAATTGCAACAGCACATTCCTTAGGAGTCAAAGAACTTCTTTCTTCACTATCTGCAAGTCGTAAAATTTATAAATGACCAGCACCTCACCCAACTGGCTGGCCGATTTCCTGCCATGCTATCGTGTTATCGTCTCATGAGACCCATAAAACCAGGAGAAATTTGAGAAGAACATCTGGATGTCCCTATAGAACGGAACCTTCAATGTTGTTCCTGAACCGGCTTACCATAAATAAGGTTAGAGTAAGAAACAGTACAAAGAACGTTGCATCTGCGAAACATTCCTGCGACAGACACTCCCTGGATCCCCTGATCGTTAACGCATAATTCAATGATGGTATCAACAAGAAAGACTGTTTTACGATAGACGTCCGAGCTAAGAAAGACCAGATCTCCACAAACGTGATATTCTCATGACCTGGACAGCTCTCCTTTCGACCTCCTCACATTCCAAACTGAAACACTTCTCGTTTCTGTTCTTGGACAAACAAAGACTCAAAACTTTTAAAAAGTGTTCCAAAAGAACAAATAATAATGTTGTTGCTATGAGAAGCAATATATGTAATATAGATACAGACAATATATATTCAGGTTGTATGTTATATTCTGGTTGTCTATTATAAGCTTGCTGTGTTATTTACATTTACATTTAGTCATTTGGCAGACGCTTTTATCCAAAGCGACTTACAATTGGGGAATACATAAAGCGATTCATCTTGAAGAGGAAATCAGACAGAGGAAGTGCTCGTAACACCAAGTCTCAGTCATTGTTCAAATAAGTACGAGCTAGCAAGGAAGGAGAGAAAGATAAAGATAAAGGGAAAGTACCACAAGGCGTCGCTCACTAGCAGATCTCAGACTTCTGGAGGGGATGTAGATTCGTAATAGTGAGTGGAAGTAGGAGGGTGCTGAGCCTGTGGTCATTCTGTATGCAAGCATCAGTGTCTTGATGCGAGCTGCCACTGGTAGCCAGTGCAATGAGATGAAGAGAGGTGTAACATGGGTTATTTTGGGCTCATTGAAGACCAGTCGTGCCGCTGCATTCTGAATCATTTGTAGAGGTTTGATTGTGTTTGATGGAAGACCAGCCAGAAGAGCATTGCAGTAGTCCAGCCTAAAAATTACAAGGGCCTGGACAAGAAGTTGTGCAGCATGCTCTGTCAGGAAGGGCCTGATTTTCCTGATGTTGTGTAGCGCAAACCTGCAAGATCGAGCAATCTTTGCAATGTGCTCTTTGAAGGTCAGCTGGTCATCAAAGATTACACCAAGATTTCTGACCGAAGTTGATGGGGTAATTATTGATGTGCCTAACTGAATCGAGAAGTCATGCTGTAGAGTCGGAGTGGCAGGGACGACAAGAAGCTCAGTCTTTGCCAGGTTGAGCTGTAGGTGATGTTCTTTCATCCATGCCGAGATGTCCGGCAGGCAGCCTGAGATCCGTGCAGCTACCGTTGGATCATCTGGTTGAAAAGAGAGATAGAGCTGTGTGTCATCGGCGTAGCAATGGTAGGAGAAGCCATGTGCCTGTATGATGGGTCCCAGTGATGTAGTGTATGTGGAGAAGAGGAGGGGTCCAAGAACCGATCCCTGAGGAACCCCAGTGACCAGTTGATGTGCTTTGGATACCTCCCCTCCCCAGGCCACCCTGAAAGACCTACCGGTGAGATAGGATTCAAACCAGCGAAGTGGAATCCCAGTGATGCCCAGCGATGAGAGGGTGGACAGGAGGATCTGATGATTGACAGTGTCAAAAGCAGCAGAAAGATCCAGCAGAATGAGGACTGATGATTTGGAATCGGCCTTCGACTCGCAGGGCTTCAGTGACTGAGAGTAGCGCAGTCTCTGTTGAATGGCCACTCCTGAAACCTGACTGTTTAGCATCCAGTTTGTTGTACTGTGAAAGAAACAGTGAGAGCTGGTTGAAGACAACTCGTTCGAGTGTTTTCGCTACGAATGGAAGGAGAGAGACAGGTCTGTAGTTTTCTAAAAGAGAAGTGTTTAATGTAGGTTTTTTGAGCAGTGGTGTTACCCGGGCCTGCTTGAACGCTGTGGGGAAGATGCCAGTGTGGAGAGATGTGTTGATAATGTGTGTGAGTGCCGGTAAGAGTGTGGGAGAGATTGCTTGGAGAAGGTGAGAGGGGATTGGGTCAAGAGGACATGTTGTAGGATGGCCGGAGAGGAGAATTATTGGAATCTATGGTATTTTTGTAATCTTTTGAGGTATAATTTTCTCCTGTAAAGGAATTACTAGACCTTTTAGTATCATATGCATGATGTGTTATTTCTAATCTTTAATTTGAACCCTTTTTGTTTGTTTTAGCAGGAAAAGCTATTAATGTATGTCAAATACCTTAAATTTGGTGTTGAAAGAATGGTCATGACAAATGCAAGAATTTGGTGTGAACTATGTGTCGATTCTCAGCAGCGTACGAAGGATGAATACTTTTATAGAAAGTGTTAGGGTATTTTCTTCATGTGACAAAATAAATAGGCGGATAATGTATGCACAGAAAGAAGCCGTGTGGGGCGGGGCTCCGCCCACAGAAACAATTTTATTGGAAGTGCGCTAGTGGGCGTACTAAAATCACTCTGGCTAAAAACATACCCCCAGCTCACAATGCTCTCTGCTTGCTGGCGCGCTGCTTAACAAACTTTGACTTCGGCTCACTGATCGCACTACGAAGTGCTCCTCAGCCATATACCATCTTGTGAGGATTCAGACATGTCTCCAAGTTCTGACCCAAAGGAACTTCAACATCTGAAGCCGTAAGAACTCGAAACAGACTTCCTAAGAGTGTCATCACAGCCCGGAGCAGCCCAACAACCACGAAGGGCATTCCCAGAGTGACATCATGCAACGACGATATCCGCGGGATTCCCTCAAACCAGGAAAGGAAACAAAATGGGAGAAAACAACAGATCAGCGGTCATCTCTACTTAAAGCAAGTAACGAACAACTAGCTCTATAATTTGGCGGAATCGTGGTTGTATTTATCTCTAAAAGTAAAGATAATAGAGTTCTCTGCTCGATGATCTGCACGGGTAAATCGTGTGGAAATAGCAAACAGTGCTATATTTTAACAGTCTCCAAATTGCAACAATTAATTGCCTGTAACGTGTGTGTATGTATTTTGTTTTGTGTTATTTAGTTTAGTTTCATGTATCTTGAGTAGAATAGCATAATAAACTCTCGTTTGATTTATTAAGAAATCTTTTGTCTGGTGCTATGTGATATTCAAGTCTTAAACTATTTGCCAAAGATCGTGTTACCTATGCTCATAAATTTTGATAAAGTACTATTTGGTTTATTTTATCGTTGGCCACGAATAAGATAAACAAAATTGTTAAAGATATACTGAATTTAACGATTCGCTGGACGAGTCGTTAAAACCTTAGAAATGATAAATTTTGATTAATATTCAATTCAATTCAATTCACGTTTATTTGTATAGCGCTTTTTACGATACAATCGTTGCAAAGCGCTTTACAGGAAATTAAGTTTCTACAATATATTTATACATTGTAGAAACTTAATATATTAACTTATGGCAAAATTTGTTAATTCTGCATGTTGTTGGTGGATCAGAGGTTGGCCTCCATCAGAGGTCCTCCGAGGGGTCGGCATCATCTCTTCTCAGGTGTTTGGTCATCTCAGATCATTTAACCTGTTAACATGCACCAGGACGCGGGCGCACTGAAAGCTCTTTGTTTGCACACGTCATTGTTTTCAAACAGATAAAGTAAAACAGGACAAAATGAATCTTGACAAACTATATATCATTTTGAAGGTCTAAGCCTCAAGCATCGACGACAGATCGCTGTTTTTCGATAGAAAGCTTGTAATGAATGTATTTGCTAAATGTGTGTAAGCAGTACACATCAAAACATGTATAAAAAAACCGCAGTACATACCATATTCATCCTGATAACGACTCTCAAACGTATCCACTGCTGTAAATCCTGGTTTAGTTTGAAAGATAAGAGTCCACTGAACAACATTCCATCGAGCACTTTTAGTCCAAAGAAACAACAACGTTGTAATTTGGATCGTTATTCATTTGTTTACATCTCATCTCTTCAGGGAGAGTTATTGTTTGTGTCCGTTATGGAACAAATTACGCTCAAAAACAGCATCTTGGTGGTAAAAAAACAGCATGATTTTGTAGCAGACAATGTCCCAAACAGAATGAAATCATCCAAAAAAAAAAAAAGTCAAAGATACACGGAAGATTGTTTATTTGAATTCTGGCGCTCCCTCGCGACGGCGCGTGACGCACGCTGTGACGCACCTGTCATCTGATGGGGGCGTAACTTAGCGATCTTTTTAGCACAATAAGAAAAAAAGAAAAAACATTTCTTTTTTTTCTTCTTCAGCAGTTTTCATATATGTTTGCGTGTTTTGTGGAGAATGTGCCTGTATCTGTATGATTAACATCTCTATGGCTGATAATCAGCATGTAATTACTGACTGTTCACAGATATCAGTGTGAATGCAGTCTATATAAAAGGCCATTATAATGTGATTATTGACTATATTGGGCAGCCATCAGTATGATTAGCATCTGTATGAATGATCGTCAGCATGTGATTACTAATGTATGAGCAGGAGAGCATCTGTTTGTCAGGAAATCAGTATGTAATTAAGTTATTTTTTTTTATTATTATTGTTTTTTTTTCCATCACTCAAAAATTATTATTATTGTATTTTTCTAGTGCTCAAATAAATCACTTATACGATTTCTAAGATTCGGTCTACTGTTTTATAATTGAAAAACTGCAGTAGCATGTATAAAGACTAAATAGTATGTAGTAGAACTCTTCAATAATTTGGTAAATATTGTTCCTCAAACAGAGGGGGGGGGACTAGAAAAATGTCTGCAGGAATCTCATTTTTCATGGTATCTTCTTCAGATTTGAAATATAAACTCATGAGACATGTGACTTTCAACCCATTACTTTTCTGGATTGCTTCAGGACTGATTTCATGTATTTTTATATGAAATAAAAAAAAATTCAGTGTGGTACAATTTTTATCAAGGCACTTCAGTGTCTATAACTTTTTATATTTTTGAGCATTATCAACTCTGGATGATGGATAGTAAAGCCCAAAGGGTCTTCTTTCCAAAGACACCAAAATTGTGTGTGTGGCACACTGAAGTCAGGAACTGTTACCATTTTAAGTTACTTAGTCATTTTCAGCTGTGATTCCCAATATGGGGGGTGCAGGTTAACAGGTTAAGGGCTGGATCCAGACTGAAGCTTGTGTAACTCCTAGTTACCACGGGATGTTAATCCCGTGGCAGAAACAGAGAAACAAAGAGACATAATTAGCGTAGCTGTTGTTCCATTCAAGCAAAAATTATTTGTTCAACCCAAGCTAAAGAATAATAATGTGCGTTTTGATCAGATATAACTGTAGTACACGATTTATGAGATGCATTATATGAATGCATTATGTGAATGCTTGGCTAAAGAGATGTGTCTTTAATCTAGATTTAAACAGAGAGAGTGTGTCTGAATCCCGAACGTTATCAGGAAGGCTATTCCAGAGTTTGGGAGCCAAATATGAAAAAGCTCTACCTCCTTTAGTGGACTTTGCTATTCTAGGTACTACCAAGAGTCCAGAGTTTTGCGACCTTAGGGAGCGTGATGGATTGTAGCGAGATAGAAGACTAGTTAGGTACGCAGGAGCTAAACCATTTAGGGCCTTATAGGTAAGTAATAATATTTTGTAACTGATACGGTACTTAATAGGTAGCCAGTGCAGAGACTGTAAAATTGGGGTAATATGATCATATTTTCTTGACCTGGTAAGGACTCTAGCCGCTGCATTTTGGACTACTTGTAGCTTGTTTATTGAAGATGCAGGACAACCACCTAGCAGTGCATTACAATAGTCCAGTCTAGAGGTCATGAATGCATGAACTAGCTTTTCTGCATCAGAAACAGGTAACATGTTCCTTAGCTTGGCAATGTTTCTAAGATGGAAGAATGCTGTTTTTGTAACATTGGAAATATGTTTTTCAAAAGACAAGTTGCTGTCTAATATAACACCCAGATTTTTGACTGTAGAGGAAGTAACAGGACATCCGTCTAGTTGCAAATTGTAATCCAAGAGATTCTGTGTACTGTTATTTGGTCCAATAAGTAATATCTCTGTCTTATCTGAATTTAATAGGAGAAAATTATTGGCCATCCAATCTTTTACATTTTTAACACACTCAGTTAACTTAGATAATTTAGAAGTTTCGTCTGGTCTTGTTGAGATATATAGTTGAGTATCATCAGCATAACAATGGAAACTAATCCCGTATTTTCTAATAATATTACCAAGGGGCAGCATGTATATTGAAAACAGCAGAGGACCTAGGACAGATCCTTGTGGTACTCCATACTTTACTGGTGATAATTGAGATGACTCCCCGTTTAAATAAACAAAGTGATAGCGATCGGACAGGTAGGATCTAAACCATCTTAAAGCCTGCCCTTGAATACCTGTATAGTTTTGTAATCGATCTACGAGTATTTCATGATCTATAGTGTCGAACGCAGCACTAAGATCAAGTAAAACTAGCAATGAGATGCAGCCTTGGTCTGACGCAAGAAGCAAGTCATTTGTAATTTTAACAAGTGCAGTTTCTGTGCTATGGCGGGGCCTGAAACCTGACTGAAATTCTTCACAGAGATCATTTTTTTGCAAGAATGAGCACAATTGAGTAGACACAACTTTTTCTAAAATTTTAGACATAAACGGAAGATTTGAGATGGGTCTGTAATTTGCCAGATCACTAGGATCTAGTTGTGGCTTCTTAATAAGAGGCTTAATAACTGCCAGCTTGAATGGTTTAGGGACGTGACCTTAAGATAACGATGAGTTAATAATATTGAGAAGCGGTTCTTCTGCTACAGGTAACTCTTTCAGTAATTTAGTAGGTACAGGATCTAATAGACATGTTGTTGGTTTAGATGTGTTGATAAGTTTATTTAGCTCTTCCTGTCCTATAGTTGAAAAGCACTGCAGTTTTTCTTTGGGTGCGGTGAATGAGGCTGAAGTACTAGACGCCGTAGAATCTACATTAGTTATTGTATTTCTGATGTTATCTATTTTATCAGTGAAGAAATTCATAAAGTCATTACTATTAAACTGTGAGGGAATATGTAGATCGGGTGACGTCTGGTTATTTGTTAGTCTAGCCACTGTGCTAAATAAAAACCTTGGATTATTTTGGTTATTATCTATGAGTTTGCGGATATGCTCGGTCCTGGCAGCTTTTAGAGCATGTCTATAGCTGGACATACTGTTTTTCCACGCAATTCTAAAAACTTCCAAGTTAGTTTTTCTCCATTTGCGCTCAAGATTACGAGTTTCTTTCTTGAGAGAATGGGTATAACTGTTGTACCATGGCGCAGCACGTTTTCCTCTAACCTTTTTTAATTTGATGGGAGCAACAGTTTCTAACGTATTAGAGAGGATAGTGCCCATGTTGCTAGTCATTTTGTCAAGTTCATTTGTATTTATGGGTACACAGAGCAGCTGAGATAAATCAGGCAGGTTATTTGTGAATCTGTCTTTAGTGGCTGGAACAATAGTTCTGCCCGGACGATAACGTGGGGCCCTACAGTTAATATCAGTAATATGCAGCATGCACGATACAAGGAAATGGTCAGTAACATCATCACTTTGAGGTACGATATCTATATCAGTAAGATCAATTCCATGCGATATAATTAAATCTAGCGTGTGATTATAACGATGAGTGGGCCCGGTGACGTTTTGCTTGACTCCAAAAGAGTTTATTAGGTCGGTAAACGCAAGTCCTAATGCATCATTTGGATTATCAACATGAATGTTAAAATCTCCAACAATTAGCGCTTTATCAGCATTAACCAATAGGTCTGAGAGGAAATCTGCAAATTCTTTTAGGAAATCTGTATATGGCCCTGGCGGTCTATACACAGTAGCCAGAGCAAGAGATAAGACAGATTTCTTTTGCATATCTGACAGTGTAACATTAAGCATAAGTATTTCGAATGAGTTAAACCTGTATCCTGTTTTCTGAGTAACATTGAGAATATCACTATATATTGTTGCGACACCGCCGCCACGACCAGTCTGACGGGGCTCATGCTTATAACAGTAGCTTGGTGGAGTAGACTCATTTAGACCAATATAATCATTTGGTTTAAGCCAGGTTTCAGTCAAACATAGTACATCAAAACTATTATCTGTGATCATTTCATTTACAATTACTGCTTTAGGTGTGAGTGATCTAATGTTTAGGAGCCCAAGCTTTAAAAATAGTTTTTGTTCATTTATTTTGCATTTTTCTGGTTTAATCACAATCAGATTTTTTTTCTAGATCCTGTGTTAAATTTATATTTTGACCTCACTATTCGGGGAACAGACACAGTATGTATAGATTGAACAACGCAATTACTTCTATCATTTAAGTGGGTAGAACAAAAGTCATCATAGCAGTTATTTGAGAATTGGCTTACTAGTCAGATGGAGCGTAGCGTCTTGGAGATGTTGTCCGACAGGAGTTCCGCTCCGACACTGCTGGGGTGCAGGCCATATCAATTAATATCAATTAATCATATCCATATCGAATCTTAAGAATCGATTCCCTAAGAGCTAAATAAAAAAAAATAAGGTCTAAAACCTTTACAGCAATAAGGGGGGAAGCGGACATCCCTGTCTTGTTCCCCGCTGCCTTGTAGAGCCTCAGCATATGTCTTCCTCTGCGACAGGGAGATGATAAAATCCTCCGCTTTCTGAGGAGAGTCGAAACTTTTCTGCTCACCCTTGTGCCGTAGTTTAATTGCCGCCGGATAGGTGAGGAAGGGCTGGAGACCAAGCGCTGTCATCTTCTTCAAAACCGGATTAAAGGCCTTTCTCCTGATGGTTGTGGCTGGACAAAAGTCAGGAAAAAATAGTAGTGTGACATTGTCCTGCATGCATTTCAACGGATAAGCCTGTCGAGCACATTTCAGGATCTCCGATCTTTCATGCCATCTTAGTACACGGAAGATGAGAGTGCGTGCCTGATCAGAGTTTTTCCTTCCATCATATACGCGATGTCACGGTCCCTCAAGGAAGGGATCCACCTGGAAGTGTGCTGAGAGTGTGCTCACACTTGAGTGCTCACACTTGAGAGTGTGCTGACCAGCTGCATCACTGTCTGGTACGGGAACTGCAGTGCTGCTGACCGCAAGACCCTCCAGCGGACAGTGAACACGGCTGCAAAGATCATCGGTGCCCCTCTCCCATCCATCCTGGACATTTTCCTTGCACGATGCTCCAGCAAAACCAACAGCATCGTGAAGGACCCCACCCACCCCTCCCACAGTCTCTTCCAGCTCCTACCATCAGGAAGACGGTACTGGAGCATCAGAGCCCGCTCCGCCAGACTGCTCAACAGCTTTTTCCCCCAGGCTGTGAGAGCCCTGAACTCAGATCACCCCACCCCCTTCTGAAACCCCATGCAACCCCCTACCTCCTGAAACATGGACCCCCCCCCCCCCCCTCCAAACACCCCCCCCCCCAACCTTACCTCATCAAAGAAAAATACTGTGAACTTTTTTTTGTGCAATTCAAGTGTGCTACACACAGGTGAGTGGGCCCGTACAAACCACCTGTAGTAACACACTCTCCTCTATGCACTAGACACTTTTCTTACATTGCTATATGTACACAATCCCACAAAAGACTAATATATGTATATGTATGTTTACATGCTCATGCACCACTACAAATCATCTTATACTGTTCCCCAGCCAGCTGCTTGACTCACAATGTTTCTCTCTGCACATGTACAGTATTTATGTGAAGCATTCGCATAGTTTGTATAGTTTGTATTTTTTATCTTTATCTTAGTTGTATAGGGTAAACATTTATATATATATAGTAAACTTAGTCAACATCTGTCAGTAGGTTAGTCTGTGTATAGGTTTATAGTGTTCTACTTCATCGTTGTATGTCTGTATTTATGTAGCACCGTGGTCCTGTGAGGCACGACATTTCGTTCCACTGCATGTCCCCACATGTAGCGGAATGACAATAAAGCTCAACTTGACTTGACTTGACTTGGAAAGAATAACTCCGAGGAAACCAGCCGCGTCGGAGCCCTCCGCCCCCTCTTGCAACCCCACCAGCCATACATTATTCCTCCTGCTCCTATCCTCAATATCCGTCATCTTCTCGGTGAGTCGCTCCAGCTGATTCCTTAAGTCTGTGACTGTCCTCCTATCCTCACGTGCAGCTTCTTGAACGGAATCAACCCGGTCACGTGTCTGCTTCGCCGCGGTAGCTAGCGCCTCAATCTCCACACTCAGCTCTTTAACAGAATTGTTAGTCGCTTGTATGTCTGCATGCAGTTCACGCAATGCTGGAGTCAGCACAGAGTACACCGCATCTCTTACTGCCGAAGTCACAACCGAATCCAAAGTGCTTTGCTGCTCTTTAAATGCTAGCTTGATACTGTTAGTGATAGCATCGTCGAGATCCTCTCTGGAGATGGTAGAATCTTTTTTTTTTTTGTTATCAACAATTTTTTTATTTTAATTTTTTTACAAACAACACAACATAATATCCAAAATAAAACAAAACAAAACAGCAGACACATACTCAACATCTAAAAGTTCAATCAAAAGGGAGGGAGAGAGGGAAGGACAACAAGAACACAAAAGTCACTCCTTCAAACAATCACGTACATTCAGTAAAAAACACTGCCAAGCCTCAATGGTCGAAGGCCTGGCCCCACCGACTCGCGCCGTTGCACACTCACATGAAACAATTCGCAGGAGGCTACGGATCCAATATGCCTCTCTACACATGTGTGGTGTAAACCAGTTCTGAATTATTGTCTTCTTCACAGCTGTAAAACCAGCAAACAACATTCTCTTTTGCATTGAACTAATACAGAGATCAGAATCATCATTAAGAAGACATAAACTTGGGTTAACAGACCAATCAATTCTCAGTAATGATGACAAAACCAGGTTTACATGTGTCCAGAGACTGATGACGACAGGACATTCCCAAAACATATGCAGAAAGGTGCCTGATGATGTAGTGTTACATATATGGCAGTTCAAATTTGACTGCAGTTTCATTTTAAATCTTTTGTAAGGAGTTATGTATGCTCTATGAATGACTTTGAAGTGAATAAGACGATGAGCCAGATTTTTAGATGTTAAGCTGAGATTAGACCACACTCTCTCCCAGTCGACAGATAAATTAAGATCAGATAATTCCCTATTCCAAATAGTTTTAATAGAAAGAGGTTTTGTAATACAATCAATAATTTTATTATATATTAAGGAAACAGATGGCTGACCAGCAGATGGTGCAATCCAGTCCCGCATAAGATGAGAGGAAATGGAAGAAGACCAAGGAACGCCATACGCTTTGAGAGCAGAACGTAATTGAAGAAAAACAAAATATGCAGACGCTGGTAGACAAAATTTGGCTCTCAATGCCTGAAATGAACAGAGGCCCTGGTTATCATACATATCACCGCACGTGTTCACACCTAAAGAGGACCAAGAGGGTTGGACAAATGGACGATTTCCACATACAAAGTTCAAATTGTGCCATAAAGGTGTACTGTTACAGAATTTGAAGGGTCCACCTATCCGACGTTCAACCGTTTTCCAGATTTTAATAGAGTTAGCCACAACCGGACCAAATTTATAATTATCCCCTTTTTTTCCTGTGCCAGCAAATAAAATATCTTGAAGTCTATTTGGTTTAACCTTGTCAGCTTCAATCACCCTCCATGAAACTGTAGATTGAGGATCAACCCAATTATGAAGGGCCTTAAGCTGGAACGACCAATAATATAATTCAAAATTTGGTACAGCCAGTCCTCCTGCGCTATTAGGATGTTGTAATGTGGTAAGTTTAATTCTGGGACATTTATCATTCCAGATAAACTTAGAAATTATGGAGTTGATCTCCTTAAAGTAACCTGGAGGGGGAGAAAGTGGTAGCATAGAGAAAAAATAAATAAATTGAGGTAACAAATTCATCTTAACAGTGGAGATTCTTCCTTGGAGAGAGACTTTAAGATTCTTCCATCTTTGAATGTCATTTTTGACCTTAACGAAAATGTTATTAAAATTGTCTCTGGCAATCTTATGAATGTTTTTATATATGGTAATGCCCAAATAGATGAAAGATTCCTTAATAGGGATAAATGAGGGAATAGAAAAATTAACCTTAACATTGTTAATTGGCATTAAAGCAGATTTGCTCCAATTTATTTTATATCCTGATAGGCTACTAAAATTATCAAATTTCTTAATTACACTAGAGACTGAAACATCAAAGTGGTCTAAATATAGAATAATATCATCAGCGTATAATGAAATACAATGATTATGGTCATGAATCTTAATCGATACTTCAGATTTCCTAATGGCTTGTGCTAAGGGTTCGAGAGATAGACAAAACAATAAGGGGAAAAGTGGACACCCCTGTCTCGTTCCCCGCTGTAAAGGGAATGAGGGGGAAATAATATTACCAGTTATGACTGATGCTGCAGGTGAGTGGTATAATGTCTTAATCATAGAAACGAAGTGTTCACCGAAGCCGAAACATTGCAGAACTGCCCACATATAATTCCACTCTAGCCTGTCAAAGGCTTTTTCTGCATCAAGTGAAAAGACCGCACAAGGTGTTGGGTGGGAGTCCGCAAAGTCAAGAATATGAAGGAGTCGACGCATATTGTCAGATGCATTGCACCCCTTGATAAAACCAGTTTGGTCCTCCTTGATCAGACTGTGA
Source organism: Schizothorax lantsangensis (assembly GCA_027422415.1). NCBI lineage: Eukaryota > Metazoa > Chordata > Actinopteri > Cypriniformes > Cyprinidae > Schizothorax > Schizothorax lantsangensis. The sequence continues at coordinate 43,511,239 of CM049841.1, forward strand.
ATTACCTTCTCCAAACGAGAAGCAAAAACTTTAGCATAGATTTTTAGATCACATGGGATAAGCGAAATCGGTCTGTAGCTGGAACAATCTAATGGATCTTTCCCTTTTTTAAGAAGTAATGAAATCAGTGATGTTTTTTGATCTCTATGAAATGCCCCATGTTCAATTGCAAAATTAAATGAGTTAAGCATAAGTATCCCTGCCAAATCCCAAATTTCTAAATATAATTCAGGGGGGAGACCATCTAGACCCGGCGATTTGCCCTTTTGAAGGCTTTTTAGAGAGACGTGAAGTTCCTCCAAACTTAATGGGGCCTCCAAAGATTCTTTATCCATCTGTGAGATCCGAGGCAGTTCCAATTTATCTAAATACTGCTTACAAATTGGTTCATCAAAATCTGTTTCAGCTTTATACAGATTTGTGTAAAAACCTTTAAATATGTCATTAATTGCCACAGGGTTCGTAGTGACCTGATCATCCGATGATTTTATTGCGCTAATATATGCCATAGACTCGCATTCTTTCAACCTAAGGGCCCATAAATGACTAGGTCTCTCTGATTCAAAATAATATTTTTGTCTAGTCCTATGTAAAATAAATTCTGCCTTTGAGTGTGAAAGTAAATCATATTCTTCTTTTAAAGAGGACAGCTGTGTAGCCTGTTGCTCAGTAAAATGTTGTTTTTGTAGGTTTTGTAATGATTGGATTTTATTTTCTAATTGTGTAAACTGGTGAGTTCTCGCTTTGGCAAGAGTAGAAGAGAAAGATATACAGAAACCTCGTATAGCACACTTAGTTGTTTCCCACAGTATTTGAGGATCCACATCAGAGGGCATATGAATTTCAAGAAAGTCCTTAATATATTCTTTTAGAGAGGTAATAAAAGTCTGATTACTTAATAATGATATGTTAAAGCGCCATCTAGGGGACTTGGCTTTGACATCGGAAAGAGGAACACTGCACAACATAGCAGAATGATCAGATAATAAAATTGGTAATATAGATATAGAGGAATTAGATGAAATTAAAGATGGGCTGAGAAATATGTAGTCTATCCTAGAGAAAGTCTTGTGTCTATTAGAAAAAAAGTGAAGTCCTTAGCTTTAGTGTTCTGAATTCTCCATAAATCGATTAAGTTGAGCTCAGTGATACATTTATTCAATAATTTAGAGGATGGATTGGCTGTTGTATCAGATTGAGACTTATCTAAAGCAGGATTTATGACAGCATTAAAATCACCACCCACCACTAGAGGGCAATCAATCTCCTCAAGTAAAGTTTTGGAAATCTGTGTAAGGAATGCACTGTCTGTCTCATTCGGACCATAAATAGAGACCAACGCTAACCTATTATTATATATTTTGCATCGGATAAAAACAAATCTACCCTTTTCATCACTACCATGTTCAATTGTTAAATTTAACTTCCTGTTAACAAGGATAAGCACCCCCTTAGTTTTATTTTGAGCGCAGGAAAAAGCTATTAATTTGTAATACTTATTCTGGAAACGTGCCACGTCAGATTGTTTTAAATGTGTCTCTTGTATTAAGGCACAGGAGATAGCAGAATTTAAACCATTCACATTGAGTGATAAAATATTTAAAGTATGCATTGAATATTCATAATCCCAAGATTGTACACAATAAATGCAAAAAAAACAAAAAAAACAAAAAACAGAAGCACTTCCATTCCGTAAATAACCCGTAAACACTGATGTGCATTTTAGATACCAAACCTCCTATATGAAAAATCCCTTTAGAAATAATGTAAAATAGATAAAAGTATAAATGTCTGCTGTAAAAAACAAAAACAACATAAAAATGTGAACAACCGACAACCATAAACAAAGAACAACTCAGACCGCACATTACCGAGAACATAGGTCTGACTGAGCAACAAAAAACAGTGATAGGTTGTGACCGATCCACCCTAAGGCAAGACATGTCTCCCGAAAGGCTCACACAGCCAAAAAAAAAATATTTTTTAGTAATTAAACCTACTCTCCATTAGTCCCCTCCAAAACAGAAAAATGGAGTGTCAGTCTTACCAGCAAAGAGATCGTTGTACCGGATAAATAAGGACAATATCCCAGTATAAGAGAAGAAAACGCAAACAATTGGTTTAGCAAGCATCTATGGCCATCCTGCTATCATCCACTTCTGGGCAGCTAGGGCCAAGTCCATCCCGGCCGTCACGCCCCTCCCGTGGAAATGGAGAAACAGCGGCTGCTGCTCCCCCGTCGTCCCCCCGAAGAGCGGTGGCATAGGACTTCTGCTGAGACATGGAACTGATAAAATCCTCCGCTTTCTGAGGGGAATCGAAGCTTCTCTGTTCTCCTTTGTGCCGTAGCTTAATCACCGCTGGATAGATGAGGAAGGGCTGGAGACCAAGTGCAGTCATCTTCTTCAAAACCGGACCAAATGCCTTTCTCCTGATCGCTGTAGCCGGACTAAAGTCAGGAAAAAACAGCAGTGTGACATTGTTCTGTGCGCACTTCACCGGATACGCCTGCCGAGCACCTTTCAGGATATCTGATCTGTCATGCCATCTCAGTACACGGAAGATGAGAGTGCGCGGCCGATCGGAGCCCCTCCCTCCGTCATACACGCGATGCGCCCGATCAATCTCAATGTCACGGCCCCTCAAGGAAGGAATCCACTTGGAAAGATTAGCTCGGAGGAAAATAGCTGCATCTGGACCTTCCATCCCTTCTGGGAGTCCCACCAGTCTAACATTATTCCGCCTGCACCTGTCCTCCATATCTGTCATCTTCTCGGTGAGTCGCTCCAGCTGATCCTTTAAGTCCGTGACTGTTCTCTTATCTTCCCGCGCCGCTGCCCGAACAGAATCAACGCGGTCACGTGTCTGCTTCGTCTTGGTAACTATGGCCTCAAACTCCTCTCTTAGCTCTTTAACAGACTTATTGGTCGCTAGTATGTCCTCACGCAGTTCGCGCAATGCTGGAATCAGCACAGAGTCCATCGCGTCTCTTACTGCCGAGTTCACAACCGAATTCAAAGTGCTTTGGTGTTCTTTAAATGCTAGTTCAATGCGGCTAGCAATAGCACTGTCCAGCTCTTCACTGGAGATGGCTGAATCTCTGAATTTTTTCTTCATTGGCGATTGCTCAATCTCCCTTTTCCGATCTCCTTTGTCTGCCTTAGCACTCATGATGGGTCTAATGCAGAGTGGTTCAAATTTCACTGACAGGATCGCAAAATATTTGGCAAAGTGAGCGGAGCGAAAAACTAAGCCTGCATCACCGTCGAGGGGTCACGTGATCCCTTGGAGATGGTAGAATCTTAAAAAAAATTCTTCTTTGGCGATTGCTCAATCTCTCCTTTCCGATCGCCCTTGACTGCTGAAATTCTCATGATGGGTCCAATGCAGAGTGGTTCGAAATTTACTGACAGGATAATATAATATTTGACAAAGTGATCAGAGCTAAAGACTACGTGTGCATCGCTGTCGGAGGGTCACGTGATCCGTCCTTTTTGAGCATTATCAACTCTGGATGATGGATAGTAAAGCCTAAAGTGTCTTCTTTCCAAAGACACCAAAATTGTGTGTGTAACACACTGAAGTCAGGAACTGTTACACTTATAAGTTAGGTTGGTCATTTTCAGCTGTGGGTCCCAAATGGGGGGTGCTGGCTAACAGGCCAATATGGGGAGTTTACCTGAGCGCTCACAGTCTGTCCTTTACATTCATTTGTCATTCATCATTCATCCAGAAAAAGAAAGAGAAAGAGAGGTGAGCACTGCATGTAAAAGTTATCACAGTGTCTAAAACAGAAAAAGTGGATTTCTTGAGAAATGGCACCACCAATTGCAGGTCAGTAAAAGTAATCTAATTAATCTGACATAAGTAATCTAGAAGTTAATCTCATTCTGGATATTCTAACAAAGCATTATTATGTAACAACAAAATTACAGTAAATGACATATTTATTGTTAAACGCCAGAAAGTTACCGAATTGCTAAAAAAATATTTCTCAAAGTACTTAATTTTTCAATAGCATAAGAAACTTTAATAACCGACTACTGGTCATATCAAGGCTAATCAGATTAAGAATGTTGTATATATTTTTTCCTTCTTTTAAATAAATATTGTGTCTTGAAATTCAGTGACATTTTTGAAAAGTTTTGGAAATTGTTAACCAAAAAGTCAACAGAAGATTTAGCATAACCTCAGTTTGTATCAAAATCTAAGGAATAAAAATTGGCTTTAGAAGAGAGAGTAAAGGAGAGGCTTCAGGAATTTTTCACTTGCTTTGTCATCTGTCAGGTGAAAATCAATTAATCTTTCAATAAATTCAGCTTTTCATCCTGAAATTGCAAAAAGACAAAAAAAAGTTAATTTTACCTTTTTAATAATGACGACATTAAGAGACAAGTGTGTATTATCCAGAGGTGTCAAGTAACAAAGTACAAATACTTCGTTACCTTACTTAAGTAGAAATTTTGGGTATATATACTTTACTGGAGTAATTCTTTTTCAGCCGACTTTTTACTTCTACTCCTTACATTTTCACGCAAGTATCTGTACTTTCTACTCCTTACTTTTTAAAAATAGCCTCGTTACTCCTATTTCATTTCGGCTTGTTTTCATTCCGGCTTTTTGTTAAAAAAAAAAAAAAAAAACCTATCCAGATAAATCGCGCCATCCGGATAGAGTGACTTTGATTGTGGTTGGATGAGAAGAATAAACATCATTCCGACACCCTATTGGTTTGTATGCGATCCATCGCACCTGCACATGACACAAATCACGTCACACTCCAGCAAGGACATAGCCAGTGTTGGGGTTGTTACTCAAAAAATATTATTTCTTAAAAGTTATTATTTGTCCAATACTGGCTCATTTATCAAACGGGTGCTTTCTCTTCGTCCTCCGCAAATTAAGCTACAGTAGGTAGTTCGGTAGAGAGACGTTTGAATAAATTAGCGTTTGCGATTGACAACGCGATTGACAATGTTGTGATAAGTAGGCTATACTAACTTTGTAACCCGTTACCCCCAACACTGGACATAGCAGACGTATGTAGCCAAGTACGAAGATGTCCGTGGCCACAGTTGCCAAGTCCGCGTATTTTACGTGACTTTGGGCTTCTTTTTTTGTAAAGTTGCGGGAAAAAATCCCTGGTTGCGGGTTGCGGTTTTTTGGGCTTATTTAAAAAAATATGGTTGCTTGTTAGGGAAATCTGACAAGCGACTTCATTTCTTTATTTATGTTCGCCGTATTCTCCAATGCATTGATTGACACTCTGTCTGCTCGCAGTTAATAGCAACCAGTGCAATAATATAAGTGCTGTAGAGTAATTTGCCATATGTTCCGCCCCTCATTGGAGAAAAATCATATTCAGAAAGAAGACGCGTGACGCTGTAATCCAAGCAATGATAGAAGTAGACGTAGAGGAGTGGGAGGACTTTCTTTTAGCCTAATTTTTACAATGTTTTTGTAATGTATTAATTATCACGGGCTGTAATAAAAAATCAAGTAGCCATGTCCTAATAGTAAATACATTTGGTTTCAATAGCCTGGTATGGCAAGATGTCTTAAAATGTATTTCTTTTTTTTAACATTTAAACTTAGACCACATTATTACATTAGCTTTTGACTTCATGAATACACATAAATGACAGCTTAATGATTTTTAAATAATATTATAATATATTTCATTTTTTAATATAATATATATTATAATTTATTATAATATTTAATATAATATTTTTTATACATTTGTCTATAATATTTATTTGGAATTTTGTTTTTTTATGTCATTTATTTGATAGTTATGTACACATTATTTTATTTTAAATGGTAGAAAAACCTGTTTTTGACCTCAAAATAAAGCACGTTCCCTCTGTACATGGCTGTGGGGATGAGCAGTTTTGTGGTGCTTGGAATTCTTTATAATTAATTAATTAATATTAATATTGCCACATTGATGGCTCAAGAAGGTGTAATTGTTCAAATAACACATTGTTTCATTTTAAAATATAAAAAATTGTAACCAAGTAAAGGCTAGGGACAGAAAAATTGACATTTCCATAGAATGACCCCAATATATTTTAGGCTATAAATATGTAGCTATGTTACAGCTCTCCTTTGAAGCTCTTGTGTTTTTCTCCTTTTCCATCTCTCCAATCCTATTCTGCTCACATGTGATTGGAGATGAGTTTTGTTCCCACTTTTGTTGCAGTTTGCTGATTTTTGTAAAATAGCTTCTGTTTTTGCTTTTCAGATAAAATAGTGGTTTCAGTTTAATATGTTGCAGGCTCATTTATTAGTTATAAATAATTGTTAATAAATAATATTGATGATAATAAATCATAAAAAAAAATATTGGGCTTGTTTTTGAAGCTGCGGTTGCTTATTTGTCTCGCGAGAGTTGGCAACAGTGTCCGTGGCAGAGACTCAAGAAGAGAACTCGAGCAAAATGTCCCAACCAAGCACCAGCGAGGAGGTTTGTAGCCAGGATCATCTTCCGCTCCATGAAACACGTTAATGCTCAGTAGTACACATATATGTTTTTTAATGTATTTGCATTGTACTAAAATGTGTTCATTTTCAATGGCATATATGCGTCTGAAACAGGTAGCCTAGTGCATCCCAAATTTTTCAACATTAACATTTTAATATAACATTATAGTCATTATGGCCTTTATATTTTTTTTTTTTTTGAGGAGGTGGGGTAGTGCACAATAGGACCCTGTGGCGCGGCCTAAGCTTTTGTCCTTAATGGCATTTTTTTCCTTACATTACTTTTACTTTTATACTTTAAGTAGTTTTGAAACCAGTACTTTTACACTTTTACTTGAGTAAAAAGCTTGAGTTGATACTTCAACTTCTACAGAAGTCTTTTTAAACCCTAGTATCTATACCTCTACCTGAGTAATGAATGTGAATACTTTTGACACCAGTGGTATTATCATTGTTCTTCAGGAGATCTGAGGATTGTTATGTTGGGTGTTACCAGAGCTGGAAAGAGTGCAACAGGAAACACCATCCTGGGCAAAGAAGTGTTTAAAGTGGAATTCAGTCCAGTATCAATTACTCAACAATCTGAGAGAAAAGACAAAAGAAATGGTAACAGAAGCATCTGGATAATGACACTCCAGGCCTCCAGTATCCATCACCAAATGAAAATGAAGTGAAGGCTGAAATAAATAAGTGTATGGAGATGTCTGCTCCTGGTCCTCATGTGTTTCTGCTGGTCATCAGAGTGGATGAGAGACTGACACATGAAAAGAAGAATGCAGTGAAATGGATTCAGGAGAACTTTGGAAAAGAAGCAGCACGTCACACCATCATTCTGCTTACTTATGTGGATCAGCTTAAGAGTAAATCATTACAGAAACATATAGAAGAGAGTCCAAACCTAGTGAAGCTTGATAGGACCTGTGGTGGCAGATATCATGGATTCAACAATGAGGACAAAAATAATCAAGCACAAGTAAACTGTCAGACCTCTGTCGTGTGTGTCTTGTGTTCCTGCCTCTTGTTTCTATATATGGTTTGTTTCCTGTCCTCGTTTCATGTCATTATTAGTTAATTCAGTTCCAGGTGTGTGTGTGTGATTATGAGTTTATTACCATGTGTATTTAAGTCCTGTCTGTTGAGTTCCATGTCGTCTGGTCTACTTGTTATTCCCGGTGTTTCTGCATTGCCCTGTCTTACCTTGATGTCGTCATTAAAGACTATTATTTTGAAGTATCTCCTCGTTTGCGTGTTCCTCGTCTCTCCCTGCTGTGTGCACCGTGACATAAACGAGCTGCTGGATAAGATGGTTGAATTGGTGAATAGAAATGAAGGCAAGCCCTGCAGTACTAAGATGTTTAATGAGGCCCAGAGAAGGCTTAACAGGTGGAAAACTGGAATTACTGTAGGAATTGTTTGTGGGGTACTAGCGGTAGCAGGAATAGCAGCCTCGAAAAAGTAAAATGAAAATCCAACATATTTTTAACTTTGCAGGTTTGTTATTTTGGAACTTTGATTAGTAGGGCATTTTATTCAAATGTTTAACAAACAGCATTAAACCAATCCTTTTTTAAAACCTAGATTATTATAACTACTAATGTATGTGTTCCACAGAACTTAACAATTAAAATATATTCTGCAAAGATGGTGAGTTTTGAACCATGGAGTGAGAAGCTAATTTAACTAATTAGAAATGAGGTGCATGTGTTATATTATCAATATAACACATGATTATCATCATCCTGAGCTGACAGTAGTGGTTGCACATCTCTGTTTAAAAATATTAAGGATTTTCTAGAAAAAAAAAAAAACTATTGGAAAAAAATAATGGATGTTAACAAATATTAAAAGACTGTACTGGTATCATCTGAATTAAATACTCTTGTTTAATGTTGTATCTTTACATTTACTCAAAATGTTAACCTAAATGTTAAAGAAAAAAAAATATATAGTTTGTAACAGATACAGTATAACATTATGTGTACAAAATAGGGCAGTGTGTATAACCTGATACATAATCTTTATATATATATATATATAGAGAGAGAGAGAGAGAGAGAGAGAAAGAGAGAGAGAATTGAATTTGAAACAGCACTTTATTTCACAATCATCTTTAAAAAACAAATTGCCAATACTAACATATACACAACTATACAACTATACACCCATATATTTTACACAGCAAAAGTTCAATAATTTTCAGAAATCATACAAATAACTCCATTACAACACCAAATATTCTCAAAGGTAAACAAATCATTCATATCTTTATAAAATTTATAATCAATTAATACTCTAGATTTTACCAGTATTAAAAATATCTCAATAATGTTTTGACAAGGTTTTTCCTACATTTTATTCCTTCTACTTACATATATTGCCATTTTTGCTTGACCAATTCTAAAATTCAGCAACTGACAAATATATTTCTTTATTTGACTGTATTTAAAACCCAAAATGAAAACCCTTTCAGAAAAAAAATAATTAAAACCATGAAAAATACCCTTTACAAAATCAAAGAAAGGTACTAGTCTAGAACATTGTACAAATACATGAAAAATTGTTTCTCTTTGAAAACAAAAAGGACAATCATGCTTAACCTCCACATTCAAAACAGAGACAAAAGAATTAACAGCTAAAATCCCATGAAGTATTCTCCATTGTAAATCACCAACTCTTTTCGATAATGGCGGTTTATATATAACTCTCCATTCTGGTTTTACATTTTCATTTAAACCAAAGAACAATCTCCATGGTGTATCTGATTTTTTTTACATGATTCTTGTTAAAAGCTATCACACAAGCTCTATACAATAGCTTTCCTTGGTAGATGGTAGATAATAAATCCAACCACTTTAAGTCCCACATTTAAACAAAAAAAACTTTAAATCCATCCAACTTTGGTGAAAGCATTAAACAAGGGAAAAATCATTTTCATCAGGCACAGATACTCCAGAAAAATAATATTTTATCATTAGGCTCTCTTCAACTGTAAAAGTAGATTTCAAAATCATTAAAAAAGAGAGACCAGTTGAATCGATCTGGTGCCTAAAAAAATGAGCCACCATTTATGCATTGTCCAAGTTCTCTCCAGCTAAGTCCAACAATTGTCTTAAAATAATAACCTTTGATTCTTTAAGCTTAGAACCCCAATGAAAAAAAAACTGCTGTTGCATCAAGACGGGCTCCAAGAATTAAAGGTTCCTCTAGAAGCCAGTACAGTGAGTAAGGATTTTCGGATTTCTGAATATGAAATAGACTTTAAAAAGACTCCCATAAAAAGATGGCAAGACAGACAAGTCCATTTTTAAAGGATTTAATAGAAAAATATGTTTGTCTAGTCCAAATCCTCCATAACTCTGCAAAATAATGTAGGCAACTGCCCTCCAGCTGACATCCACCGCGCCATCTAAAAGTCTCTGTAAGAATTGTAACCGAAACGCGGCCATTCTGCTTTGTAAATTAATCAGTCCTTGTCCTCCTTCTTCTTTTGGTAGATAAAGAATGCTCTGTTGAACCCAGTGTAATCTGTCCCAAAAGAAGTCCACAAGAATCACTTGTATTTTTCCCAATAATTGAGAAGGATGATCAATACACGCCAACTTATGCCACAATGAAGAAGCAATCAGGTTATTAATAACAAGAATGTGTACTCTGTATGACATTCTAGAAAGCAGCCATTTCCATTTCTCTAAACGTCCTTTAATTTTTTTCAAAAACTCCTTCCCAATTCTTCTGTTGAGTCATGTCATCACCTAAAAAAACTCCTAAATATTTTAAACCACCTTATCCCCAGACCAAACTTGCGGGAATTATTGGTTTACCATTATTCCATTTACCAACCAGAAGTGTCTCACATTTCTTCCAATCCACCTTTGCCGAAGAAAACAAAGTAAAATCATTGATTACATTAAATAAACTTTGTACATCTTTTTGTCCTGTCATGGTCGGTACCTCTCTCCGACTCATTCCTGCTGTTCACCTGTGTTCTATCTCTGTCAGCTACACGTGGTGGTTTGTTTTCATCCTGTCATCTGCTGCTGCACGCGGGGGAGGAATCAGCGCTAACTCGCAGCACTGCGTTCTCCATCAGCCCCACACCTGTTACTCGTTTCCCCTTCCTATTTATTCCCGTCTATGCCTTCTCTCTGTGTCAGTATGTCATTTTGTGTTACGTCTTACCTTGCATCTGTGGAGATCTCCTCTCTTCTCATCTTTTGTACTGTGTCCAGGATCCCCAGGCGAGGATTAATTAATCCACTGGATAGCGTGTCCGGATTGGGAGCGTGAGACTGAACTCCTTTCGGTCATTCCTCCCAGCCATCCGTCCAGTTGGTGTGGGCACTGGGAGCCATGTTCTTCTCCCAAACTTTGTGTTTTTGTTTTGGATGTGATCATCCGAAGTTTTTGTAATAAACTTCATTCCTCTATTTTGCACAGCACTTGAGTCTTCCTGTCCGTTTTACACAGCGTTGTGTGACAGAACATACTGACCAGACATGGACTCAGCTGGAGACCTTGAGATCCTCCACGCTCTCGCACAACAGGGGATCCTCCTCGGACGCCAACAGGAGGAGATACAGGTGTCTCATCAAGCCCTGACCAGTCTATCTCAACAACTCACCGCTATTTCTCAACGGCTCGACCAGATTCAGATGGATCCATCTATGGATCCCGCCGCTGCGGCACTTGATGTGGAGGAGGCATCTCCGCCGCGCCGATCCGAACCTCGCCTGAATCCGCCGGCTCCTTATTCTGGTGAACCCACATCATGTCGTTCATTTTTGTCCCAGTGCTCCCTGACTTTCTCGTTACAGCCTTCCTGTTTTCCCACCGATGAATCCAAGATAGCGTTTATTATAATGCACCTGGCCGGTAGCGCGAGAGAGTGGGGCACAGCTTTGTGGGACAACAAGCATGAGTGCTTCAGCTCTTACTCGATCTTCTCCCAGGAGCTACAGAAGGTCTTTGACCGATCAGCTCTGGGTAATGAGGCAGCACGAGCACTATCACTACTGCGACAGGGAACCAGAATGGTGTCGGATTACGCCCTTGAGTTCCGCATGCTTGCCGCGTCGAGCGGCTAGAACAATATGGCATTGTGGCACTTCCTCCATGGTCTGGCAGAGCAGATAAAGGATGAGATCTACTCCCTGGAGCTGCCTCTCTCACTTGATGGGCTGGTCGAACTCGCCACTCGGGTGGATTTTCGCTTGGCGCTCAGGTCGCAACACCGCAATATGGAGAACAGGCATGAGAGCTTTGATCTGCCGCCCAGCGCTAGAGGCGCTACGTCACCACGGGTTGGGTTCTCTGAAGAGGAACTCATGCAGATCGGCCGCGCTCATCTCACGGCCCGTGAACGGTGGCATCGGATCGCCCACGGGTTGTGTCTCTATTGCGGGGAGGTGGGGCATATGGTTAATTCAATTCAATTCAAGTTTATTTGTATAGCGCTTTTTACGATACAATCGTTGCAAAGCGCTTTACAGGAAATTAAGTTTCTACAATATATTTATACATTGTAGAAACTTAATATATTAACTTATGGCAAAATTTGTTAATTCTGCATGTTGTTGGGGGATCAGAGGTTGGCATCCTCTGAGGTCCTCCGAGGGGTCGGCATCATCTCTTCTCAGGTGTTTGGTCATCTCAGATCATTTAAGGGCTGGATCCAGACTGAAGCTTGTGTAATTCCTAGTCACCACGGGATGTTAATCAAAGAGACATAATTAGCGTAGCTGTTGTTCCATTCAAGCAAAAATTATTTTTTCAACCCAAGCTAAAGAATAATAATGTGCGTTTTGATCAGATATAACTGCAGTACAAGATTATGAGATGCATTATATGAATGCATTATGTGAATGCTTGGCTAAAGAGATGTGTCTTTAATCTAGATTTAAACAGAGAGAGTGGGTCTGAACCCCGAACGTTATCAGGAAGGCTATTCCAGAGTTTGGGAGCCAAATATGAAAAAGCTCTACCTCCTTTAGTGGACTTTGCTATTCTAGGTACTACCAAGAGTCCAGAGTTTTGAGGTTACTGCCTGTCCCTACAAGAGGCAGCCTCTTTCTGGAGAGAGGTCACGCACGGTGAGTGTGACTGCTGCTCTACTGCCCTCTTGTGGCCGGACTACTCTCCCGGCGGTGCTTCAGTCAGAGGGGGTCACCCACACGGTGGCAGCTCTTATTGACTCTGGAGCGGAGGGGGATTTCATGGACATTGAGCTGGCTAGACGCTGGGGTATTCCTATTTTTCCTCTAGCCGAATCTATCTCTGCCAAGACTCTTTGCGGCACTCCTCTCACCAAGATCACAGCGGTCACTGGACTCGTTCACCTGATCACATCCGGCAATCACACCAAGGAGATTAGATTCATTCTCATTCACTCTCCCTCCGCTCCAATAGTTTTGGGGCACACCTGGCTTATTAAGCACAACCCTTTCATTGATTGGGCTCACCACACTGTACTGGAGTGGAGTCCATTTTGTTTGTCTCAATGTTTGGTGTCTGTTTCATCCCCTGTCAAGTCTGTCTCTGTGTTACAGGGGGAGCCGGTTGACCTGGCAAATGTTCCAGTGGCTTACCATGACTTGAGAGCGGTGGTCAGTAAGTCCCGAGCTTCATCTCTTCCTCCGCACCGCCCGTATGATTGTGCGATAGATTTATTACCTGGCACTTCTCCACCTAAGGGGCGCCTTTATTCACTCTCCGGTCCTGAGAGGGAGGCCATGGAGAATCAGCGCTAACTCGCAACACTGTGTGCTCCATCAGCCCCGCACCTGTTATTCGTTTCCCCTTCCTATTTATTCCTGTCTATGCCTTCTCTCTGTGTCAGTGTGTCATTTTGTGTTACGTCTTACCTTCCAAGTGTGGAGATCTCCTCTCTTCTCATCTTTTGTACTGTGTCCATGATCCTCAGGCAAGGATTAATTAATCCACTGGATAGCGTGTCTGGATTGTGAGCGTGAGACTGAACTCCTTTCGGTCATTCCTCCCAGCCATCCGTCCAGTTGGTGTGGGCACTGGGAGCCCTGTTCTTCTCCCAAACTTTGTGTTTTTGTTTTGGATGTGATCATCCAAACTTTTTGTAATAAACTTCATTCCTCTATTTTGCACAACACTTGAGTCTTCCTGTCCATTTTACACAGCGTTGTGTGACATGTCCACTGACAAAAACTATTACATCATCAGCATAAGCTGATAGACATACATTTTTTGTACTTGTACAGTTTGGCAAGTGTAAACCATCAATTGTCCCTCTTATTTGTTGTAATAAAGGCTCAATGGCCAATGAGTACAGCATTCCAGATGATGCGCAACCTTGCCTTACACCCATTTTAACCTGGAATGAAGCACATAAACCACCATTTATCTTTAATACACTTTCAAACTCACTATAGAGTACTTGGACCATCTTAATAAAATCTTGTTTAAAACCAAAAGCTTCTAGAGTTTTCCACAAATAAAGGTATTCAACTCTATCAAACGCTTTCTCTTGGTCCAGTGAAATCAGTCCAAAATCCAAATTAAGCAATTTTGACACTTCCGAAGAATCACGAATTAAAGAAATATTGTCAACAATGGATCTGCAAGGAACACAGTAAGATTGGTCTGAATGAATTACTTGACTTATTACCCTAGCCAATCTATTTGCCAAAACCTTAGAGAGCAATTTGTAATCACAACAAAGAAGTGATACAGGTCTCCAATTTTTTATGTCTGTCAAATCTCCTTTCTTTGGTATTAGCGTTATCACCGCCCTCCTGCAGCTCAACGGCAACATACCTTTTGACAGACTCTGCCCAGAAAGACTTATAAAAGTCAACTGGGAGGCCATCAATCCCAGGCGCTTTTCCCGATTGCATGCCTTGAAGGGCCTTACACAGCTCTCCCAGACTCGGCGCACCTGAAAGAGCTGCATTACCCTCTTTTGACATTTTCGGTAAGGAACTCAAGAAAGTGCTTTCCACATCAACTTCTGTTACATACTCACTTCTATAAAGATTTTTGTAAAAACCAACTGCTCTCGTCCGAATATCACTAGGATTCAGCAAAGCTTGACCTTCTTCAGACCGGAGGGCCTGAATTAATCTCTTCTGTCCATTTTTTTTTCTCTAAACAGAATATTTTTTTTGACGGTGCATCCATATGACTTATGTTTTGAAATCTTGATCTGTGTTCTATATTCCAGCAGATCCGCTAACTGGGCTTTCTTTTTAAAAAAAAGCATGAAAGTGATGATTTTTCCCAGTGGATTGAGCTAGTTGTTGACATTCAGTTAATTCATTTTCCAAAATCTTTAAAGACTTTTTAAACTCTATAGTGACGTTACGAGTGTATTGTTGACACAATTGTCTAATTTGGACTTTACCAATGTTCCACCATTGTTGTCAGGGGCGTCATGCACTTATTATTTTTGAGGGGGCACAGGTGGGTGGGGAGATGGGGGTTGACACAGCAGTAGGCTTATGTTTTACATAATTTTTCCTTTTTTAGGCTATTCAAAATATTCCCAGTAATTAAACTGTAAGTAAATGCATTTTGCACCTTTATACAGTAGGCTATATCATGTTAGTTACAAATCGGTCAGGCTCGCTCCCCAGCCAATCACAGCGCACTCCCTCTCCTGAATACTGATCACCAACACCTGTCCCTCATTATCACACTCATCAAGTCTGGTACAAAAGCACACACCTCAGCAGTCATCATTGTCCGATCTCGTAAATACGTAGTGGACTCTACCCTTGGTATCGTAACCCTAAACATTCCAGTTTACCTACCTGTTTCACTTACCTGCTATCTCCTTCTCCAGTAGTGTCATCCAGCTCCAGCTCCTATCACCCGCTGAGGTGTGTGCTCCTCATCATCCTGGTCTCCATCTCCTCCGCTTCCATGAATCGCCAGTTCCATGGCCCGACCAGCGCCCTTCTCTGACGCGGCGGAGGAGTGCAATGGCTTCTTGTTACAATGCTCTCTGACCATCAAGCTCCATCCCCAAATGTTCGCTACTGAACATTCTAAAATTGCTTTTGTTATTTCCTCTCTGACAGGCCCCACACTTCAATGGGCTGAAACAATCTGGAACCAGGCCGGTCCAGCCACCCAATCACTCACTAGTTTCATTGCCCATTTTCGAAAAGGTCTTTGGCAGAATAGCAGGAGATTCGTCTATCGGTGAGCAACTATATCAGTTAAGACAAGGTTCTATGTCCATTAACCAGTATTCGCTCAAGTTCAGAACTCTAGCGGCCGCCAGCAGTTGGAATGAGCAAGCTCTCATTACTGTCTATCATCAAGGACTGGATCCGAAACTTCGACTGCACCTAGCGGCCTATGATGATACACTAGGACTAGAGCAATTTATTCAATTGTCCATTCGATGCTCCAACCGCATGCAATCTTGCTCACCTGACTTCCCCGCAGCCATTGTCACTCCTCCCTATCACCGGCCAGTGATCAGTAGCCCTCCAGAACCAATGCAAACAGACTCTAATTGGCTATCTTCGGCTGAGCGGCGGAGAGGGCTTATGCAGGGGCTGTGCCTATATTGCGGAGCTAGTGGACATATGATCATGGCGTGTCCCCTTCGCCCTCCACGGCCAATGGTGAGTGCCATCCAACCTTCTCTTATGAAAATGAATCCTCTCTCCACATGCGCTCAACTTACTGCCTCCAACCAAGAAGTCAGTTAATTCTCAGCACATAGAGACTCCTTCACCTAGATATCACACTATAGAGATTGTGTCTGTTCCCCGAGCTAGAAGATACAGAAAACGTCAAAAACTATTTATGAGTAACCATTTAATTGATGTTCAACAAATAAAAAATGTTTACAATACACAGAAATAATTGATAAAACTTGGTTTACTGAATATCAGGTCCCTTTCTACAAAAGCACTTTTTGTAAATGATTTGATTAATGATCATAACCTAGATTTGCTCTGTTTGACAGAAACATGGCTAAAACCAGATGAATACATTATTTTAAATGAGTCCACCCCCCAAGATTACTGTTACAAAAATGAGCCGCGTCCAAAAGGTAAAGGGGGAGTTGTTGCTACAATTTATAACAATATTCTCAGTATTTCTCAGAAGACAGGCTTTAAGTATAACTCCTTTGAAGTAATGGTGCTTCATATAAAATTATCTAGAGAAAAAAGTATTAATGATAAATCCCCCGTGACGTTTGTACTGGCTACTGTATACAGGCCACCAGGGCACCATACAGACTTTATTAAAGAATTTGCTGATTTTCTATCAGAGTTAGTGCTGGCTGCAGATAAAGTCTTAATTGTTGGCGATTTTAATATCCATGTTGATAATGAAAAAGATGCATTAGGATCAGCATTCATAGACATTCTGAACTCTATTGGGGTTAGACAACACGTTTCAGGACCTACTCATAGTCGAAATCATACTCTAGATTTAATACTGTGACATGGAATTGATGTTAATGGTGTTGAAATTCTGCAGCAAAGCGATGATATATCAGATCATTATCTAGTCTTGTGTAAACTCCATATAGTTAAAGCTGTAAATTCAACTCCTTCTTATAAATATGGTAGAACGATCACTTCTACCACAAAAGACTGCTTTGTAAGTAATCTTCCTGATTTATCTCAATTCCTCAGCATATCCAACAGCTCAGAACAACTTGATGATGTAACAGAAACTATGAACTCTCTCTTTTCTAGCACTTTAGATACAATTGCTCCTTTACGCTTAAGGAAGATTAAGGAAAAGAGTCCAACACCGTGGTATAATGAGCACACTCGCACTCTAAAGAGAGCAGCCCGGAAAATGGAGCGCAGCTGGAGGAAAACAAAACTAGAGGTATTTCGTTTAGCCTGGCGGGAAAGTACCCTATCCTACAGAAAAGCTTTAAAAACTGCTAGATCTGATTACTTTTCGTCTCTTTTAGAACAAAACAAACATAACCCCAGGTATTTATTCAATACAGTGGCAAAATTAACAAAAAATAAAGCATCAACAGGTGTTGACATTTCCCAACAGCACAGCAGTAATGATTTTATGAACTACTTTACTTCCAAGATTGATACTATTAGAGATCAAATTGTAACCATGCAGCCGTCAGCTATATTATCACATCAAATAGTGTACTATAGATCCCCTGAGGAACAATTCCACTCATTCTCTACTATAGGAGAGGAAGAATTGTATAAACTTGTTAATTCATCTAAACCAACAACATGTATGTTAGACCCTATTCCATCTAAACTACTAAAAGAGGTGCTTCCAGAAGTCATAGATCCTCTTTTGGCTATTATTAATTCATCATTGTCATTAGGATATGTCTCAAAAACTTTAAATTGGCTGTTATTAAGCCTCTCATTAAAAAACCACAACTTGACCCCAAAGATCTAGTTAATTACAGACCGATCTCGAATCTCCCTTTTCTGTCAAAGATATTAGAGAAGATTGTATCCTCACAATTATATTCCTTCTTAGAGAAAAATGATATCTGTGAGGATTTCCAGTCAGGATTTAGACCGTATCATAGTACTGAGACTGCTCTCATTAGAGTTACAAATGACCTACTCTTATCATCTGATCGTGGTTGTATCTCTCTATTAGTTCTACTGGATCTTAGCGCTGCGTTCGACACTATCGATCACAACATTCTTTTGAATAGACTAGAAAACTTTGTTGGCATTAGTGGAAGTGCATTAGCATGGTTCAAATCGTACTTATCTGACCGCCATCAATTCGTAGCAGTGAATGAAGAGGTATCATATCGATCACAAGTGCAGTATGGAGTTCCTCAAGGCTCAGTACTAGTGCCGTTACTTTTCACGCTTTACATGTTACCCTTGGGAAATATCATTAGGAAACACGGGGTTAGCTTTCACTGTTATGCTGATGATACTCAGCTCTATATTTCTTCATGGCCTGGTGAAACACACCAAATTGAGAAACTTATGGAATGCATAGTCGATATAAAAAACTGGATGACGAGTAATTTCTTACTGCTAAATTCTGAAAAAACAGAGGTGTTACTTATCGGACCTAAAACCCCCACAAGTAATAACCTAGAACATTGTCTAACACTTGATGGCTGCTCTGTAAATTCTTCGTCATCAGTCAGGAACCTAGGTGTGCTACTTAATAGTAATCTCTCCTTTGACAGCCACGTTTCTAGCATTTGTAGAACTGCATTTTTTCATCTTAAAAATATATCTAAACTGAGACCTATGCTCTCAATGTCAAATGCAGAAATATTAATTCATGCGTTTATGACCTCAAGGTTAGATTATTGTAATGCTTTATTGGGTGGTTGTTCTGCATGCATAATAAACAAATTACAGATGGTTCAAAATGCAGCAGCTAGAGTTCTTACTAGAACCAGGAAGTATGAGCACATTAGCCCGGTTCTGTCAACACTGCACTGGCTCCCTACTAAACATCGTATAGATTTTAAAATCTTGTTAATTACTTATAAAGCCCTGAATGGTTTAGCTCCTCAGTACTTGAGCGAGCTCTTATCGCATTATAGTCCTTCACGTCCGCTGCGTTCTCAAAACTCTGGCCATTTGATAATACCTAGAATATCAAAATCAACTGCGGGCGGCAGATCTTTTTCCTATTTAGCTCCCAAACTCTGGAACAATCTACCAAACACTGTTCGGGAGGCAGACACACTCTGTCAGTTTAAATCTAGATTAAAGACCCATCTCTTTAACCTGGCGTACACATAACACACTAATACACTTCTATTATTCAAATCCGTTAAAGGATTGTTAGGCTGCATTAATTAGATCAACCGGAACCGGGAACACTCCCCATAACACATGATGTACTTGTTACATCATAAAAATATTGACATCTACGCTAATATTAGTCTGTTTCTTTCTTATTCTGTTTCTCAGTCCGTGTCTGGATCAGATGGTGGATTGGCGCCGGGAGATGATGTCTGCGGCCCAGATTGTTGGCGGAGGCCGGACCCCTGGATGAGCCCCGGGGACATAATCCCAGTGAAGACCTCGACTTAAAATACAATAAAACTAAAAATAAAACAAATAACTAAAAATATAATAAAATACCTAACTACATAATACTATTATTGTTAGAAATTGCAACAATATTACAATAGAAATATAAAACATTTAAAGTCTTAATTAAAACAATAAATAAACAATAATATCCTGGCCAGAGCAGAACTGGGCCCCCGACTGAGCCTGGTTTCTCCCAAGGTTTTTTTCTCCATTCTGTCTCAGAGGGAGTTTTGGTTCCTTGCCGCTGTCGCCTCTGGCTTGCTCAGTTGGGGACACTTAATTTCTAGCGATTATCGTCAATTGGATTTCACAGATACTATTTAAACTATACTGAGCTAGACAATGACAACTCTGAATTCAATAATGAAATGCCTTTAACTGAAAATTGAGTGTTTAATCTTATTATTATACATTACTGACACTCTATCCTCCAACTTGATACTGTTAAGTGCTTTGACACAATCTGTATTGTTAAAAGCGCTATATAAATAAAGGTGACTTGACTTGACTTGACTTGACTCCAATGTTACAATTCCATTATCTGTCCTCCTTGACTCCGGCTCAGCGGGCAACTTCATTGCCGGAAGCCTCTGCCGCCAGCTCCGTCTCCCGACCTCAGCAACTGAAACCGTATACCAAGTCCAATCCATAACTGGAAAGCCGCTTAGCCGACGCCACGTCCGACACAGTGCGGGTCCAATTCAACTCCGCATAGGCCAACTTCATCTAGAGACGTTACATCTTCTGGTACTGGAGGGTTCCACTGTGGACATCATTCTCGGGCGTCCCTGGCTTGTGCAGCATGACCCCATCCTCTCCTGGAGAACTGGTGAAGTCCTAAAGTGGGGTGACAGCTGCTTCTCTCAATGTTTCCCGGATCTCCCTCAACCATCACCATCGCCCCCGGTCCCGTTGGCCATTAATTCCACCTCCATTGAGAGCCCCGTTGAGAAGCAGTCTGTCGAAATTCCATCATGTTACACCCCCTTTAGCGATGTCTTCTGCCCCAAGAGAGCTGCACAGCTACCGCCACATCGGCCATGGGACTGTGCCATCGACCTCTTTCCGGGTGAGCCAGTGCCCCGCGGGAAAATCTATCCACTGTCACTCCCCGAACAGAAGGCCATGGAGGAGTACATCGAGGAGGCTTTGAGGCAAGGTTACATTGTTCCTTCAATGTCCCCTGCTGCTTCCAGCTTCTTCTTCATGGCTAAAAAGGACGGAGGCTTGGGACCATGCATAGACTACAGAGCACTCAACAATATCACAGTGAAGTTCCGGTATCCTCTTCCCCTCGTCCCAGCAGCCCTGGAACATCTACGTGGTGCCACCATCTTCACTAAGTTGGACCTCCGCAGCGCGTATAACCTCATCCGCATTTGTCAAGGGGACAAGTGGAAGACTGCTTAATTGACCCCAACTGGCCACTATGAATACAGGGTTATGCCGTATGGGCTAGTCAACGCTCCCTCGATCTTCCAAGACTTCATGCACGAGGTGCTCCGGGAGTTTCTCCACCGATATAGTGTATATAGATGACATCCTCATCTACTCCCGGAGCCCGGCCGAATATCACCACCACGTTGCGGAGGTCCTCAAGCAGTTACGGAAGTTTCACCTGTTTCTCAAAGCAGAGAAGTGTACATTTCACCAACCCACCATTCAATTCCTCAGATACATCATCGACAGTGGTGGCATTCGCATGGACGAGGGGAAGGTGGAAGCCATCTCATCCTGGCCCATTCCAACCACCATCAAGGAGTTACAGCGATTCCTCGGATTCTCCAATTTTTACCGCCGGTTCATTCTAAATTACAGTACCATCACCAGTCCACTCACCAATCTTCTCCGAGGAAAGGCTAAGTCTCTGTCCTGGAACCCCACAGCCACAGAAGCTTTCCACACCCTCAAGAAGGTATTCACCAGTGCACCTCTCCTCATCCATCCCAACCCTGAACTCCCTTTCATCGTAGAGGTCGACGCATCGACCACGGGAGTAGGAGTGGTGCTTTCACAGCAGCAGGGGACTCCTCCCAAACTCCATCCATGCGCCGCCTTCTCCCGGAAACTCAGCCCGGCGGAAAATGATTATGACATCGGTAACCGAGAACTGCTAGCAATCAAACTCGCTCTAGAGGAATGGAGGCACTGGTTGGAGGGAGCTGCACATCCCTTTCTGGTTCTTACTGACCATAAGAACTTGCAGTACCTCCGGGATGCAAAACGTCTCAATCCACGTCAGGCTAGATGGGCTTTGTTCTTCACCCGGTTCAATTTCAAAATTTCCTATCGTCCAGGCCCAAGAAATGTTAAGGCGGATGCTCTGTTCCGTATCTACGCACCTGAGGAGGTGCAGGAGGAACCAGAGAGGATCATCCCTGCAGAGCTCATCGCCAGTCCATTCAATGGATGTCTCCACCAGTCGTCTCCGAAAACCCACCTGCCATTCCGCCGGGCTGTCCACCTGATCATCAGTATGTACCCAGGACACAACGCACGCCCCTCATTCACTCCACTCACACATCACTAGGCACTGGCCACCCAGGGGTCAACAACACTCTTTCGTTGCTACGAGACCGCTTCTGGTGGCCCAACATGGCCAGGGATGTGAGAAGGTTCGTGCAGGGCTGCCCTGACTGCACCATCTCCAAGAGTCCCCGTCATCTTCCAGCCGGTAAACTCCTTCCATTACCCATACCCAACCGCCCATGGTCACACCTAGGAGTAGACTTCATCACAGACCTACCTGCCTCAGATGGTAACACTTGCATCCTCGTCATCATTGACCGCTTCTCAAAGTTTTGCCATCTCATCCCCCTCACAGGCCTTCCCACAGCACTTCAGACAGCAGAACTTCTTTTTAATAGAGTTTTCAGATATTATGGCATTCCTGAAGACATTGTGTCAGACAGAGGTCCACAGTTTATTTAACGGATTTGGAAGGCTTTCTTTTCTCTCCTAGGTGTGACCGTAAGCCTCTCCTCAGGCTATCACCCGCAGTCAAATGGGCAAACCGAGCGCAGAATCCAGGAGGTAGGGCGCTTCCTGAGAACCTTCTGCCACGGCCACCAGGACTCTTGGAACCAGTTTCTAGGCTGGGCCGAGTACGCCCAGAACTCTCTACGACAGCCCTCCACTGGACTCACTCCCTTCCAGTGCGTACTCGGTTTCCAGCCTCCTCTATTCCCCTGGTCGGGGGAACCATCGGATGTCCCCGCGGTCGACTACTGGTTCCGAGAGAGCGAGAGAGTCTGGGACGCAGCTCACCATCAGCTGCAGCAGGCAGTGCGCAGGCAAAGGATGACGGCAGACGTCCGGAGATCAGCTAAACCCACATATCAGCCGGGACAAAAGGTATGGCTGTCTACCCGGGACATCAGACCGCTTATCTTGGCTTATCAAGTTGATTTCATAATGACCCGAAAGTTCTAAAAGCTGATCTTTAGTCAAATCATTTAACAACTCTTCAGACGGAGCACCAATAAATTCCTCAACCTTCGAGGCCATACTAAAAGACAAATATACGGCTACTTACATTTCCACAAAAAAAAAATACTTGAGGAAAAAAGATTGGACTAGCAATTCCCTCTAACTAATTTTTTTTTTTTTAAAAACAAACAAAACAAACTAATTTAAACCAACCGCTATAATCCTCCAGAAGAATTTCAAAACAATTTTCTCAACAAATAGTGTTCGAAAAAAAATATATTTAACGAAATAATCCTGAAATTAACGAACTTAACCATTTAAATTAAGTACTCAAATTTTAAGGACGAGCCCCCACATTTGTCACGACCGGCTCAAAGCCGTAACAAATGAAAGGAGGACATGCGGTTGGTAAGGTTGCAACTAAATATTTATTAACATAAAGGAAAAGTATATAACTAAGGAAACAACGAAAAAGAATTACAATTTCTGTCTGACACAAGATGGTATAGAGCCAGACAGAATAAGTCTCACAAATGATAACCAAATCCAAATAAACAATCGGGAGAACACACGACACCACCACACCAACGAGGCCAAGGCTTTTATATAGGGAAGAACAGGTGGACATCGTTCCCTTGATGAGTCTCCTAGCCACACCCACTGGCCGGCAATAGTAGGAAGAGTAGGAGACTCGTCACAGTGGCGATTCCAGTATTACCTCGACAAAATGATCTTGTGGCCACGACATATTATCAAGCTCCCACAAGTTAATATGTCGTGGCCACGACAAAACTAGCCTAAGTGAACCGAACATATCCCCTCCTGGTCGCAGTAAATGCTTCGTTCGACTTTTCGGAGATCATCTACTCTTCCCTGTGGATGACCTCTGACCTACTTTCTGTACGATCTGAATTTCTGCGCTTTGAATTTTAAATATTTAATTTGATGTTCCGAATTTCTTCTTCATCTTGAAAACTTGAAGCTGTATTTTTAAAAACTAGATATTTGCAGTCAAAGAATTCAGAACAAAAAATATGCTGTTTGAAAATACGTCTACTAAAAAACTGCCATCAAATTTGTCAATTGTTAAATTTCAAATGTTCAATATTCAAGTAAAAAAAAAATCTAAAATTCAGAACTATGTTAAATAAAGATAAAAAGATAAAGGGAATTTTTTTTTTAGAACAAGTTTAGGATGAAGTCAAATAGTGCCGAAAGAGATGAGTTTTCAGTTGTTGCTTGAAGATTGACATGGATCCAGAATTCCGGATAGGGGTGGGAAGGGGTTTTTCCCCCGTTTATTTTCTCCCGTTTTTGAAATGTTTTTTTTTGTTTCCCAGTTTTCTCCCGCGGCATGGAAGCCGCCCTCTGTTTCACCGCCATGGCCCGTCTTGATCTCCCGTTATATGAGTACGCCGGGGAATTCTGCAGACTTGCCGCAGGGACGGCGCTGGACGATGCGGCCATCAATCCTCTGTTCTGGCTCGGGGCCAATTACTATCGCCCCGTGTACTGGGAAGTGTCCGGGCCCGAGCCAGAACCAGCCCGCCGCTCGTGGCCAATGCAAGCCCGCCGTCCACTGAGAAATTCATGCTGCCGTCCGCAGTTCCCTCAAGCCCGCCGCTGTCCACGGCTCTCCCAAGCCTGCCGCTGTCCGTGGCTCTTCCAAGCCCGCCGTCCGTGGGGAAATTCACGCCGCCATCCGCGGCTCTCCCAAGCCCGCCGTCCGTGGGAAAACTAATTTTCCCCTCTTGAGTTCTGTCTATTTATAGTGTGTTCTGCCCCTTGTTCCCTGTCTGCTGTTAAACGTCCTACCTCGTGCTATTTGAGTGTCTCCTGGTTTCCTGTGTTCTCTCCTGTTTTGAGTAAATAAAGTATATTCTGTATGAAGCTCCATCGTCTCCACGCTCCTGGGGCCTCATTTATAAAATGTTGTGCAGAAACCATCCTAAATTTGTTCTAAGATCATTTCGCAAAAGTGCGTAAGTGCGATTCAGAGAAAACGAACGTGCGCACAAAAACACGTGCGTACGCCTCTCTTCTAGATGTGACATTTATAAATCGCAAATGATCTTGAAATTGTGCGCAGCTGACTGGTGTCAGATCTCCGCCTTGTAAATGCCCCCTAATTAATATCATTATCATATAAAAGAGCACACGCCAATATCCAAATTTCTATGCTTGAGAATGACGAGCACTAAGAAAAAAAAAACTTTACTGAGTCTGAAATTGAGGTCCTGCTGGCGGAGGTAGAGGTGTGTGCGGGGATGCTTTTTGGGAGTCTCTCCAGTGGGCTTTCACACAAAACAAAATTTGTGGCATGGCAGTGTATAGCGCAGGCTGTGAACGAGGTAGGAGGGGCAGCAAAGGTCCCTAAAAGACGTAAAAAAAATAAAATAAATGAAATTACAGTCCAAAAAACGCATTGTCTTCTCATTGCACGGTTTGCAATATCTACAAGAAGCGCTAATGCTGCCATTCTGCTTCTTGCAAACTACTACTTCATAGGCCATTTTAGGTTCTTTATTATTTGTCACATACACAATCATACAGGGTATAATCAGTAGTGAAATGTAGGTCAGGACGGGTCCGCTCAATGGACAGTGCAAAAAATAAAATACAAAATGAAACATAACACAAGAGAATATATATAAATATAGGTAAGAGTAAGATAAAAAAATAAAAAATAAGAAAAAAATAAAAAAATAAATAAAATAAGGAGTAGAATGTGCAATGAAAAAAATAAAATGTAAAATCTACTGTGGATTTAATAAATATTAATATAAACAGGGATTTGCAAGAGGAATGTGCAAAACGGGTTGTACCGGGTATGTACACATAGCAGCAATGCGGATGCTGGAGAATAATGAATGTTTTTACAGTTTATTAAATTGAGTCCTGTAGATGTTATGAGACTGAGTTTAGGAGCCTGATGGCCTGAGGGAAGAAGCTCCTCCTCAATCTCTCAATTTTTGCCATCATGCTCCTGAAGCGCTTGCCAGATGGCAGCAGAGTAAAAAGACGGTTACCGGGGTGATTTGAGTTCTGGACTATTTTTGCAGCTCTGCTTTTGCAGCGTTTGAGGTAGATGCCCTGCAGAGAGGGGAGGGCAGACCCAGAGATGCGCTCAGCTAAGCGCACGACTCTCTGCAGAGCTTTGCAGTCCTGATTTGTGGTGTTACTATACCACACTGAGATGCACTGAGTCAATACACTTTCTATGGCCCCTGAATAGAAAATTTTCAGGATTGCTGGTGAGACCCTGAATTTCCTCAGCTGTCACAGATGGTACAGTCTTTGCCTGGCTTTCTTGACCTTTGTTTGAATGTGTGCAGTCCAAGTCAGGTCCTCGGAGATGTTTACACCGAGGTACTTGAAGCTGCTCACCCTCTCCACAGGGGTCCCGCTGATCATAAGAGGAGTGTAGGGCCACTGCTGTCTCTTCCTGAAGTCTACAATCAGCTCTTTAGTTTTGCTCACGTTCAGAGAGAGACAGTTGTCCTGGCACCATGATGTAAGTCTCTCTACCTCACCCAAGTATGCGGTCTCATCATTGTTGGAAATGAGGCCCAGAACCACAGTATCATCAGCAAATTTAACAATAGAAGTGGAGCTGTGAGAGGACACACAGTCGTGTGTGTAGAGAGAGTAGAGCAGGGGACTCAGGACACAGCCCTGCGAGGCTCCTACGTTCAGGGTGATGGAGTTGGAGGTGAACTGGCCCATTTTCACCACTTGTGGTCTACCGGTGAGGAAGTCTTGAATCCAGTCACAGAGTGAAGTGTTTAGGCCGAGGTCTGAGAGTTTGACAGCTAGCTTGGTGGGGACTGTGGGATTACAAATTGTATTTAAATGTTTAACTTAGATTATTATTATCCACTTCCTGACTCGATGTATACCTGTGCTTTGTCTCAATCAAGTCATGTTGATTGGCAGAGATTCAAAGCACCCAGACGTGGATTCAAAGAACCCCTGGCCCAGACGTTGATTCGTTAGGTTGATTGGATTAGTGTCTATCTTTCTGAGCCCCCTGGCCCAGACGTTGATTCGTTAGGTTGATTGGATTAGTGTCTATGCATTTGATTATGTTGATGAGATTAGAACCACGGGAAGTAGCAACAAACTAGCGCCTCCCTCATGTGCTTGCTTTGTTTGGGTTTGTCTCCACCTCCAAGAGTCCCTCCTCCAGAAATGCTTATAAAATTACCTTGTAAAGTTGCTTGAGTTTGAGATTTCGATGACTACAGACCAACAGCTTGTGTTCTCAATAAAGAATCCTACTGACGATCCAATCCGATTTCTCCTGGTCTTCTCTTCTGAGTTTTCTACACTTTAGAAGAACCAAGTTCACAACAGATGGTGCCGTGACTCGGATAGAGCTCCTCACCTGAATCCAGATTGAAACTTCAAGCTAAACAAAGATCTGACTTCATTCCAGTCTGAATCTTTCTGTACAACCAAGGGTTGGTGAGTGTCATTCTATCCAAAAGAACCTTTAAGACCAGTACAAATTTGTTATCCTCTGCGCCGTCAGAGAAGAGTTAACAGACAGCTGTAGGGTTTGTTTAACTAAGTTTATCCTCTAAAAAAAAATATTTTTAGAGATGAAGTTTATCCTCTGTTCAGGCAGGGAAGATTAGCATTACGTGCTAATATTTGTTATCCTCTGTTTCAGCAGGGAAGAACTGGTTACCCTCTGTTTTAGCAGGGAAGATTAGCGTAAAGTGCTAGTAATTTGTGTTATCCTCTGCTTTGCCAGGGAAGGTTAAAAATAGTTGATGTGTTAACAAGCGTACCCCCTGTTGATCAGAGAAGTTTTAGTGTTTTGTTTTGTTTTTTGTTTAGTGTTTGTTTGTGTGGTACAGAAGAAACTTACAAAATGGTTAGAAGGAATGCTAGGCTGATTCCAACCACAGAAAAGAGTGGTCTTGCGACTCCTTTGTGGTCAGATAGTGAATTCAAAACGCTGTTAGGGGAACAAATGAACCTAATAGTCACTGAGAAAGTTAGACAAGAACTAACTCAGAAATATGAGATCCATCCAGACAAGACTTGGTCTGTAGAAGAGTGTAAAAAGGTACTAGGAGCATGTATTCGCAAGAACAATGTGAAAGGCATTATCTGTTGTCACAGAGAATTCAGTTTAACATTAGCCACACAACAGTCTCAGCGTAACACAGAGCTAGAGAAACAGAACAAAGAGCTCCGTGCTAGAGTATCCTCTTTAACTAAGAAATTGAACCGCAACAAAGCTTCAGAAAAAACTGATGTGGAAGAAGTTAGTCAGCCTGATAACAATTATCTTGACTTACAAGCTTTTTTTGAAACAGATGTAGCTCTCCAATCAGTAACTGATGTGCCTGTAAATTCCGTCAATGTGTGTGGTGCTAGGAGGAGATCTCAGGGAATTGAGGGAATTGAAAGTGTTCCTCCCAACTCTTCTGTTGTCCAAGTACAAACTGTTGCCAAAGCGCTAGGACCTAAAGATATAGTGAGACTATCCCAGAGCTTACCCTCAGCACGCACAAATTTTTCTGAATTTAGAAGAGCATTGATCAGCAAAATGCGTCTCTATGACATGTCGTTAACAGAAGTCACACAGCTGATGTCACAAATTCTAACTGAATCTGAATTCAACAGTTTTGAGTCTGCTGTTACTTCTGAACTACAACATGCCAGTAAAAGCGATTTGAGAGAAGGTGTTTTGAAAATTCTAAAGAATATCATGGGACCCAAAATAGACTGGTCCAGAATCACTAACTGTGTGCAAAGGAAAGAAGAATCTGTGAGTGAATATACTGAGAGATTTTGTCAGTCAGCTGTAATTTACAGTGGAATTGTTGATGACCCTGAAAGTGTGCTAGAGGACAAGGGACCCCTGGTTCGTATCTGGTCAGATGGCCTTGTAGCCGAATACAGAAAAGCTTTACCATTTTTAGATCTAACTTGGTCTAACAGAACTCTCAGAAGTAACCTAGACAGGTTAGCTACATGGGAAAGAGATGCTGATGTCAAGGCAAAAGTAAGAGTAGCAGCAGCTACGTTTAACACAACGAAACAAGACAATAGATGGTCTAAAAGAGAAAGCAAATGCAAATACTGTGAAAAATTAGGACATTGGGAGAAAGAGTGTAGGAAGAAGTTGCAAGATAGTAAAAGAAATGATATGCATAATTCTGCTCCTTCTCAGCCTGCACACAACCCTGAAGTAGTTCCGCCAGTGACCACTGAAACTGTAGGACAGCTAGTTCAGGCTCTTCTAAGAGCACAACAAGACCAAGAAAAAAACTAATTGTTGGGGCTGTGAGTAGCTACCTTTCCCCTGTAATCCAACACAATGACCAAATAATTTTTGTGAAAGGTAGCATAAAAGAGAAAGAGATTGATTTTTTGCTTGATACAGGTGCAGAAATTACAGTAATCCCTACAAAATTAGCACAAGGTTTAAACATCCCATACAAGAAAACCAAACTTTGTTTAACTGGTGTAATAGGTGAAGATTCTGTTTTGTATGAAACTCCGCCCATAGAGGTACAATTTGGCCCAAAAACTCTGACTACAAAATTGCTATGCGCTCCATTAAATACAGGTGCAATTTTAGGCATGGATCTTCTGAGACAAATAAATCTAACTTTAGACATGTCCTCAGAATCTACTAGCATAAAAATTTCCTCAGCACAGATTTCTACCAATAATGCAACCCCTCCCGAGTATGCTTTCTTACAGAACCATCCAATTTGGGCTAAAGACAAGGATGATTGTGGGTTGTTGACAGGTGTAGAACCAGTTAAATTGACAGGAACTCCACCTCCGGTCACCAAACAATATCCGATTAATAAGGAAGCTATACAGGGAATCAAACTTATTGTAGAAAATTTGCTGACGCAAGGAGTGCTAGTTAAAACCAACAGTCCATGTAATTCACCCATATGGCCCATCAAGAAATCTAATGGGACATGGAGACTTACAATAGACTACAGAGTAGCCAATAAAAATATTGATAAAATCACCCCCCTAGTGGCAGATCCATCTACAATTTGTAATGGCTTACCATTAGATTGTAAGATTTTTTCAGTAATTGATATGTCTAATGGATGTTTTTCTGTACCGTTGCACTCTGACAGCCAGCCATGGTTAGCTTTCACAGTTGACTATGAACAATACCAGTGGACACGATTGCCACAGGGATTGCAAAACTCCCCAACCATATATCATCAGGCTGTCAGACGTGATTTGTGTGACCCAGAATGTCCGGTAAAACAGTCCACTATGATCCAATATGTCGATGATATTTTGATTGCCTCAACAGATCATGAGGTACATCAAACTGAATTGGCATCATTGTTGGACTATTTGCATAAAAAAGGACACAAATGCAGCTTTCACAAAGCTCAAATCGCTAAAAAGCAAGTCACATTTCTGGGGCAAACAATTGGTGCAGGAAATAGATCCATTACACAGGATCGAGCGGCTTCAGTCAAAGCCATACCTCCACCTACTACCATTAAAACACTCCGCTCATTTTTAGGAACAACAGGTTATTGTAGACCTTGGATTGAAGACTATGCCTCGATTGCTCAGCCTCTCTATGATTTGTTGAAAGGCCATGGTAAAGATTCAGATACTGTTTGTATGGAAGAACTTCATCTCAAAGCTTTTAATGATTTGAAGAGAGCACTAGGTCAAGCACCAGCATTAGGAATTGCCCAATCTGATAGACCCTTTGTGCTTTATGTCCATGAACACTTAGGCTTTATGACTGCATGTCTAATGCAAGATCATGGGGGCAGCTTACGCCCAATTCATTAATATTCCGGTAAACTTGACATAGTCGCTCAAGGTATGGGCCCATGCCTCAGAGCAGTACAGGCAGTTCATCTAGCGCTTCAGGCTTCATCAGGAATGGTGTTAGGTCAGACTGTAAACGTAAAATGCCCTCACGCAGTGTCCGCACTAATGAATCAAGCAAAAGTCACTTCTGTCACCTCCTCCCGTTGGGGAAATTGGTTAGCAACTCTCACAGCCCCGAATATTGTTATACAGCGTGCACCAGTCACGAACCCATCCTCATGTATGATGTCTGCAATGACTGAATTTGTGTTAGAGGATGAAGGCGAAATGACTCATGATTGTGTTACGCTTACATATGCAGCGACAAGTGAAATAGCAGAAACTCCCATAGAGAACGCAGAATTGGAGTTGTTTGTTGATGGTTCAGCTCAAGTTATTGAAGGTAACAGACGAGCAGGATATGCAGTAACTTCCACCACTGAAGTAGTTGCTTCAGGTCGTCTTCCAGATCATTTTTCAGCTCAAGCTGCAGAACTAGTAGCCTTAACTAGAGCATGCACGCTAGCTTCAGGATCGGTTGCAAATATCTACACAGATTCCAGGTATGCTTTTGGGGTAATTCATGATTTTGGTGTCATTTGGCAAACCAGAAAATTTCTAACTTCTGCTGGATCCCCCATTAAGCATGCTGGATTAGTGAAAGATTTAATGTTTGCCATGAATCTCCCAAAGAAATTAGCGGTGATCAAAGTGAAAGCACATCTCACAACTAATACTACGGAAGCTAAAGGTAATGCTCTCGCTGATGTAGCGGCTAAACAGGCTTGTTTCTATGCAACTGTACAAGTGTGTTCAGGTAGTACAGCACAGAAGACAATTCTACCTCCTGAATCAATTGTTAATCTGTACAAAGACGTTCCTCTATATGAAGCATGGACATGGTTAGACAAAGGGGCCACTGTGGATTCATCCGGCTGCTGGACCAAAGGGGGAAAGTATGTTGCTCCCGAATCACTGTTGCCATATTTGGCTCAACAAATACACAATTTAGGTCATAGTGGTCCAGCAACGATGAATCACAGGTTCTCAAATCAATGGTGGAATCCAAAATTCAGAAACGCAGCCACTGAAACAGTCAAGAGATGTGTTACATGTCAGAAAAATAATGATGTACCAGCAGCCACTACACCAGCAGCACATACCCCAGCTCCACCAGGGCCATTTCGTCACCTGCAAGTTGATTACATATCGTTGCCCCCTTGTAAAGGAAAAACTGACGTTTTGGTATTAATAGACAAGTTCTCAAGATGGGTAGAAGCTTATCCAACAGGGCGTGCTACAGCTGCACATACTGCTAAATGTCTTGTCACTGATTTCATTCCCAGATGGGGATTACCAGATTGCATTGACTCAGATCAAGGTACCCACTTCACAGGACAGGTAGTCAAGGAAGTGTCTAGAATGTTGAAGATTAAGTGGAACCTTCACTGTCCCTATAGGCCACAAGCATCAGGACAGGTTGAACGATCAAACAGAACAATCAAAACCAGGCTAAGCAAAATGCATCAGGAAGGAGTACCATGGGTGGAAGCACTGCCCGCAGTACTGTGTAGTGTGAGAGCATCACCTAACAGATCAGTAGGACTGAGCCCTAATGAGATTATTACTGGACGCCCAATGCAGATGCCAGGTGTGATTGATCTTAGAAATGCTGATGTGCACATTGCTTCAGATGCCCTGATCGCTTACTGTGAAAACCTCACAAAGGCAGTGCAGAGTGCCAAAGAGAGAGTTGAGTCGTGTTGGCAGACTCCACCAGAAGGTGGACACACAATCATCCCAGGTCAATGGGTCATGATAAAGGCGTTCAGAAACAAGCCATTAGAGCCTAAGTGGTACGGACCACATCAAGTGATGTTGATTACAGCTGCTGCAGTGTTGTGTCAGGGAAGGAAAACCTGGACTCATGTGTCACACTGTAAAGTTGTTCCCCCACCTACAGGGATAGGATAGGACACACGGACCAGTGAGGAGCCCAGGGAAGAACCGAATGCAACAGGCTTCGGGGGCAAACCCTGCGGTGAAGACTCCCTCATAGGCCTTCCCCATCCACTAGTCCATCCTTACCTCACTGTTCTTTAGGTGTCGCAGGAATTGAGAAATAGGGAAAGAAGGAACAACAATAGCAGACTATATTTGAACAGAGGATACAACCCTAATGTTTGCAGACTCTACAACAAATACTGCTATGTGCCGTTGTTCTCGTTTGTTTTGGTTTTGTTTTTTTGCTTCCTCTGTGCAGATACCACTTGATGGCTGTCCTGAGATCCATATGCACCGCCCTTCTCACCTGCGGATGAAGCCACAACCTCTAGAAAACAACTAGACCCATTGCCGAGCCAACTATCACACAAGAAAGAGAAAAGAAAGAAGAAAGAAAAAAATACACAACGCAGAGACTCACATACGGGAACTTCAGTCATCCATCAACATGATCAAGATTTTCGTACTATTAACCATCATGGACATCACGCAAAGTGTAGACCCCAGAAACAACATATTCTTAGAGCTGATGAATATGTCAAGAAATGCCTTGTTTGCTGGAAAGAACGTTTGCACATTCTTGGTCTTTCAGCAAAATTACACCAGATGACTGAAGATAATTATTCATGGTTCGGAAACTTGTTAGGTAAACCCTGGCTGTGGATCAAGGAAATAGCAATTCTGCTGTTGTTTCTCCTACTTGCGTACTATCTATGCATCCACAGTATCAAGTGTTTCGTTCAGCAAATGACGCCCGCCTCTCACGAGGAAATGACAGTCCAACCAGAAAAGATTATTACCTGTAAAAACTTCACGGACCCTAATTGCATGTTTTGTTTCTGTGTCAGCATGCAATTACATATAAGCAACACAGAACATGTACAATGTGCCTGTAACGGTTACAAGTTACAAGAATTAACTTTCAAGTGTCTAAATTTGTATTTTGTGAGAGTTATTAGAACTCTCAAAGGGGGAATTGTGGGATTACAAATTATATTTAAATGTTTAACTTAGATTCTTATTATCAACTGTGCTCTGTCTCAATCAAGTAATGTTTGATTGGCAGAGATTCAAAGAACCCAGACGTTGATTCAAAGAACCCCTGGCCCAGACGTTGATTCGTTAGGTTGATTGGATTAGTGTCTATCTTTCGGAGCCCCCTGGCCCAGACGTTGATTCGTTAGGTTGATTGGATTAGTGTCTATGCATTTGATTATGTTGATGAGATTAGAACCACGGGAAGTAGCAACAAACTAGCGCCTCCCTCATGTGCTTGCTTTGTTTGGGTTTGTCTCCACCTCCAAGAGTCCCTCCTCCAGAAATGCCTATAAAATGACCTTGTAAAGTTGCTTGAGTTTGAGATTTCGATGACTACAGACCAACAGCTTGTGTTCTCAATAAAGAATCCTACTGACGATCCAATCCGATTTCTCCTGGTCTTCTCTTCTGAGTTTTCTACACTTTAGAAGAACCAAGTTCACAACATCTTGCATTAGACATGCAGTCATAAAGCCTAAGTGTTCATGGACATAAAGCACAAAGGGTCTATCATATTGGGCAATTCCTAATGCTGGTGCTTGACCTAGTGCTCTCTTCAAATCATTAAAAGCTTTGAGATGAAGTTCTTCCATACAAACAGTATCTGAATCTTTACCATGGCCTTTCAACAAATCATAGAGAGGCTGAGCGATCGAGGCATAGTCTTCAATCCAAGGTCTACAATAACCTGTTGTTCCTAAAAATGAGCGGAGTGCTTTAATGGTAGTAGGCGGAGGTATGGCTTTGATTGAAGCCGCTCGATCCTGTGTAATGGATCTATTTCCTGCACCAATTGTTTGACCCAGAAATGTGACTTGCTTTTTAGCGATTTGAGCTTTGTGAAAGCTGCATTGGTGTCATTTTTTATGCAAATAGTCCAACAATGATGCCAATTCAGTTTGATGTACCTCATGATCTGTTGAGGCAATCAAAATATCATCAACATATTGGATCATAGTGGACTGTTTTACCGGACATTCTGGGTCACACAAATCACGTCTGACAGCCTGATGATATATGGTTGGGGAGTTTTGCAATCCCTGTGGCAATCGTGTCCACTGGTATTGTTCATAGTCAACTGTGAAAGCTAACCATGGCTGGCTGTCAGAGTGCAATCTAATGGTAAGCCATTACAAATTGTAGATGGATCTGCCACTAGGGGGGTGATTTTATCAATATTTTTATTGGCTACTCTGTAGTCTATTGTAAGTCTCCATGTCCCATTAGATTTCTTGATGGGCCATATGGGTGAATTACATGGACTGTTGGTTTTAACTAGCACTCCTTGCGTCAGCAAATTTTCTACAATAAGTTTGATTCCCTGTATAGCTTCCTTATTAATCGGATATTGTTTGGTGACCGGAGCAGGAGTTCCTGTCAATTTAACTGGTTCTACACCTGTCAACAACCCACAATCATCCTTGTCTTTAGCCCAAATTGGATGATTCTGTAAGAAAGCATACTCGGGAGGGGTTGCATTATTGGTATAAATCTGTGCTGAGGAAATTCTTATGCTAGTAGATTCTGAGGACATGTCTAAAGTTAGATTTATTTGTCTCAGAAGATCCATGCCTAAAATTGCACCTGTATTTAATGGAGCGCATAGCAATTTTGTAGTCAGAGTTTTTGGGCCAAATTGTACCTCTATGGGCGGAGTTTCATACAAAACAGAATCTTCACCTATTACACCAGTTAAACAAAGTTTGGTTTTCTGGTATGGGATGTTTAAACCTTGTGCCAATTTTGTAGGGATTACTGTAATTTCTGCACCTGTATCAAGCAAAAAATCAATCTCTTTCTCTTTTATGCTACCTTTCACAAAAATTCTTTGGTCATTGTGTTGGATTACAGGGGAAAGGTAGCTACTCACAGCCCCAACAATTAGTTTTTTTCTTGGTCTTGTTGTGCTCTCAGAAGAGCCTGAACTAGCTGTCCTACAGTTTCAGTGGTCACTGGCGGAACTACTTCAGGGTTGTGTGCAGGCTGAGAAGGAGCAGAATTATGCATAGCATTTCTTTTACTATCTTGCAACTTCTTCCTACACTCTTTCTCCCAATGTCCTAATTTTCCACAGTATTTGCATTTGCTTTCTCTTTTAGACCATCTATTGTCTTGTTTCGTTGTGTTAAACGTAGCTGCTGCTACTCTTACTTTTGCCTTGACATCAGCATCTCTTTCCCATGTAGCTAACCTGTCTAGGTTACTTCTGAGAGTTCTGTTAGACCAAGTTAGATCTAAAAATGGTAAAGCTTTTCTGTATTCGGCTACAAGGCCATCTGACCAGATACGAACCAGGGGTCCCTTGTCCTCTAGCACACTTTCAGGGTCATCAACAATTCCACTGTAAATTACAGCTGACTGACAAAATCTCTCAGTACATTCACTCACAGATTCTTCTTTCCTTTGCACACAGTTATTGATTCTGGACCAGTCTATTTTGGGTCCCATGATATTCTTTAGAATTTTCAAAACACCTTCTCGTAAATCACCCTTACTGGCATTTCGCAGTTCAGAAGCAACAGCAGATTCAAAACTGTTGAATTCAGATTCAGTTAGGATTTGTGACATCAGCTGCGTGACTTCTGCCAACGACATGTCATAAAGACGCATTTTACTGATCAATGTTCTTCTAAATTCAGAAAAATGTGTGCGTGCTGACGGTAAACTCTGAGATAGTCTCTCTATATCTTTAGGACATAAAGCTTTGGCAACAGTTTGTATTTGCACAACAGCAGAATTGCTATTTCCTTGATCCACATAAATCAGACCATAACTCGATTTTCGTACTATTAACCATCATGGACATCACGCAAAGTGTAGACCCCAGAAACAACATATTCTTAGAGCTGATGAATATGTCAAGAAATGCCTTGTTTGCTGGAAAGAACGTTTGCACAATCTTGGTCTTTCAGCAAAATTACACCAGATGACTGAAGATAATTATTCATGGTTCGGAAACTTGTTAGGTAAACCCTGGCTGTGGATCAAGGAAATAGCAATTCTGCTGTTGTTTCTCCTACTTGCGTACTATCTATGCATCCACAGTATCAAGTGTTTCTTTCAGCAAATGACTCCCGCCTCTCACGAGGAAATGACAGTTCCAACCAGAAAAGATTATTACCCGTAAGAACTTCACGGACCCTAATTGCATGTTTTGTTTCTGTGTCAGTATGCAATTACATATAAGCAACACAGAACATGTACAATGTGCCTGTAACGATTACAAGTTACAAGAATTAACTTTTAAGTGTCTAAATTTGTATTTTGTGAGAGTTATTAGAACTCTCAAAGGGGGAATTGTGGGATTACAAATTGTATTTAAATGTTTAACTTAGATTCTTATTATCCACTTCCTGACTCGATGTATACCTGTGCTTTCTCTCAATCAAGTCATGTTGATTGGCAGAGATTCAAAGCACCCAGACGTGGATTCAAAGAACCCCTGGCCCAGACGTTGATTCGTTAGGTTGATTGGATTAGTGTCTATCTTTCTGAGCCCCCTGGCCCAGACGTTGATTCATTAGGTTGATTGGATTAGTGTCTATGCATTTGATTATGTTGATGAGATTAGAACCACGGGAAGTAGCAACAAACTAGCACCTCCCTCATGTGCTTGCTTTGTTTGGGTTTGTCTCCACCTCCAAGAGTCCCTCCTCCAGAAATGCCTATAAAATGACCTTGTAAAGTTGCTTGAGTTTGAGATTTCGATGACTACAGACCAACAGCTTGTGTTCTCAATAAAGAATCCTACACTGTAAACCCAACAAGTTACAGTAACTCAAACCGTTTGAGTAAACCAATTGCCTTAAAAACCCGACAATTTAGGTTAACTCAAACCGTTTGAGGAAACTGATTGCCTTAAACCATTTAAGTTTTTA
The DNA here is from genome assembly GCA_027422415.1 of Schizothorax lantsangensis. Lineage (NCBI taxonomy): Eukaryota > Metazoa > Chordata > Actinopteri > Cypriniformes > Cyprinidae > Schizothorax > Schizothorax lantsangensis. Next base: position 43,548,917 of record CM049841.1, read on the forward strand.
AAACTAATATTTATGAGTACTCTGAACTTATTTCTGTTGAGTTCACTAAAAGAATATAATACCCGACAAGTCACGGTAACTCAAACCGTTTGAGTAAACAGATTGCCTTAAAAACCCAAGTTAGGTTAACTCAAACCGTTTGAGGAAACTGATTGCCTTAAACCATTTAAGTTTTTAAAACTAACAGTTATGAGTGCTCTGAACTTATTTCAGTTGAGTTCACTAAATAATTAAGTGATTAATTTAGTGCTGATTGAGCATTAGTGATGAACACCTGCTGTTATCAACCATTATCACTGAAAGAAAGAGAAACAAAAGAACAACAACTAACTGAAATCAACTGAAATAAAATACATTAAATCTCAAGATCTAAACAACCCCACAAACAGCATCACCATGCAGCTCCACTTATTAATAACCAGACTAACTTTGTTTCCGTCAGACATCTGCAGAACATCTTATTGAGAATTAGCTAAGGTTTAGATGTTGATGTATTGTTTCATTTGACGTAACCATGTTAGAGATCAGTGTCTGCTTTAGTTGTGCTCTTGACCCTTGACGTTAGCATTAGTTTTTTTTTTTCGTTCTTACTTTTCTCTGGCTGTTGTAACCATGTGTTATTCAAACATATTTGTTATAACTCAAAAGCCCAGAGCAAGTGATCAGTAGTTGGTTGTTATGTGTTTATAATAACAATCAACTATTAGATAACTGATCTCATTGAGCATGAGCATAGTTTTATTGTGTGTCTAATCTCTGATTAAATGGATGTTGGATTGATTATAGTAAAAGTGATTTTAAGAGCCAGTGGTTGTGACAGTCAGTTAATATAAAGGACTTTCCAAACAGTTTGCCCACATAAAGTTTTCATCTATGGTAGCACTTAGACTCACACCGACATCAAGAATCAGCTTATGAACCTCAACAATGGTGATCAATAAAAAAAAGAAAAATCATGCAGCAATGCATGCTGGGAGCCATGGATGAGTTTTGTACTATGCTAGTACCCAGCATGCATTGCAGCATGATTTTTTTGTTTGTTTGTTTTGTTTAATGGTCACCATTGTTGAGGTTCATAAGTTGATTATTGATGTCTGTGTGAGTCTAAGTGCTACCATAGATGAAAACTTTATGTGGACAAACTGTTTGGAAAGTCCTTCATATTAACTGACTGTCACCGAATCACTTTTACTGTAATCAATAAAACATCCATTTAACCAGAGATTAGACTCTCAATGAGATCAGTTCACTAATAGATGATTGTCATTATAAATATATAACAACCAACCACTGATCATTTTCTCTGAGCTTTTGAGTTACAACAAATATGTTCGAGGAACACATGGTTACAACAGCCAGAAAAAAAAACTAACATAGAAGTCAAGGGTCAAGAGCTCAACTAAAGCAGACACTGATCTCTAACATGGTTACTTCAAATGAAACTAAATCAACATCTAAACCTTAGTTAATTCTCAATAAGATCGTCTGTAGATGTCTGACAGAAATAAAGTCAGTCTGGTTATTAATAAGTGGAGCTGGTGATGCTGTTTGTGGGGTTGTTTAATCAGATTTTGAGAGATTTAATGTATTTTATTTCAGTTGATTTCATCTAAGGCTGTGTCTGAAGTCAGTTGTAGTAGTTCTTGTGTTTCTCTTTTCTTCAGTGATTCTGGTTGTTAACAGCAGGTGTTCATCACTAATGCTCAATCAGCACTTAATTAATCACTTAATTACTTAACTGCAAGTTTTAAAACTTACATGGTTTAAGTCAAGGGGAATTTGTTTACTCAAACGGTTTGAGTTACCCTAACTTGTTGGGTTTTACAGTGTACTGACGATCCAATCCGATTTCTCCTGGTCTTCTCTTCTGAGTTTTCTACACTTTAGAAGAACCAAGTTCACAACAGGACTATAGTGTTGAAAGCTGAGCTATAGTCAATGAATAGCAGTCTGACATAGTTGCCATTTTTGCTGTCAATATGTGTGAGGGAAGAGTGCAGTACCTGAGAGATGGCATCATCAGTAGACCTATTTGGGCGATAGGCAAACTGGAGAGGGTCCAAAGTAGCAGGGATGGAGTAGCATATGTTTTTCTTTAAAAGTCTCTCAAAAACCTTCATGACTGTTGATGTGAGGGCAACTGGGCGATAGTCATTCAGGCAAGAGGGTTTACTGTTTTTAGGCACAGGGATGATGACAGATGATGACAGATTTTATAGGCCATAGATGCATAGGAATTATTAACATGCGTGGATCCAAATTATTTCATAATGTGTAATTATTCTTTGGACAAACAATGTGTGTGTGGTTATATTTTTTTCTATTGACTATTATTAAAATGACTACTAGAAACAACATAAATAATAATAATAGTAGTAGTGGTAGTAGTAGTAGTAATTATTAAACAATAAGGTTTCCAAAAGTAAGAATAAACTACGAATTCAAGTAAGATTTTCAGTCATCTTATATAAAGTGAGCCATCCTACTTTTAAAATCACTTGCTATGACAACTAATAAAAAGTGTAGTATTACAAAATTCTAGCAAAACTTAAAAAAAAACATAGAAAGAAAAATTGGATGTTTCATATCATAATAAAATAAATTATTACACGATTATGGTCTCAGGTCTGAAAAAACCTGCATGTGATTAGGAATTTCTTTATATTTACAGTTTACTAATGCTGCTCAAATGTGCCATTAATGTACTGACACAAAAATATCTAGTGTATTTTATACAAATATAACTGATGTAAATGACAAAAACAATGTTTAAGGCTGATATCTCTATTCATTTTCACAGAAGCAAAGCAGCAGATGTTATAAATAAAAACAGTTAACAATGTTATTGAATATAATATATAAAACCGTTATTGAACGACATATTCTTATAGGCTACACAGACAAAACAGTTGGAGATGTGTTCATGCATTTTATTTTATTTTTTTATTTTATTTTACGCAATAGTAGTAAAACAAGACGTCACAAGTTCTCTTGTAAAATAAAATAATAAAAAAGAACAACAAGGAATAAACTGTGTAGCCTAGAATGCGATTAAAGAACTCTCAACATTAGGCTACTAAAAAGGTCAGTTTAATCTCGCAAAAACCCCCTTTAATAAAAAATCTGACTACACTGCACAATTAATCTCTCACACTGCATCTTTGTTGTTTATGATGAATTCGGTGCTTGCTCGTACACTGCTTTTATTAGATATTCAAATAGCTATAGTACTCCGACTTTGCCACAAGGAAAAGTGCGTACGCCTGCTCAGACCTTGACGTGGCGGTAAGCACTTTTCCACGTCAAAGACCGTCTTTATAAATATGAGCTTTGGCGTGGATTTAAGCGTACGCACACTCTAAGATCAAATCTGAGCGTACGCAGGCTTTATAAATGAGGCCCCTTGTTTCCTCTCAGTAGCAGCACATAAACCCATTTTAAATAATATAATAATTTATACTTCTGACTCGTCCCTTTTCTTAAAAAATGGTTTAAAGTTTCAATTGTGAGGTTTATCATTTTATAATTTATTTAGTTTTTTGTTAAAACTTTTATCTCAATGGTAAATCAATTGCTATTTCGTGGTCTACAACATGAAAAAATAAAAGTGTCTGCTAAATGAATAAATGTAAATGTAAATGTAAATTAAAGAATCCCATTATAACATGTACATGGAAAATGTAGAAACATTGGACTCAACTATGGGGCACCATTGTGCAGCAGCAAGCATCACAACAAAAAAGGAACCTCAAGGTTGATCTAGGTAAATGTGTGCAAATGTATAGTGCCCCATTCCTATATTTGCCTGGGGACCCCAATTCACTAAATCCACCCCTGTGTGTGTGTGTGTGTGTGTGTGTGTGCGCACACTTGGATGGGTGAAATGCAGAGCACAAATTCCACAATACTTGGCCACACGTCACTGTGACGGAGCTGACGAGACGTGAGACATGCGGATCCAAATGCAAGCTTTTTATTATAAAACATGGTCAATACAGGCAGGGTCGGGCAGTAGCAAACAGGTATGGCATGGGCAAGACACAAGAGTAGTCCTTAGGCAAACTTAATCCAGAGGGCTAGGCAGAGAGAATAATCCAGGAGCACGGGCAGAATCAGAACACAGGAAATCAAACTAGGAATACTTGGGAAACGCTTTGTATGTCGCAAGGCTAAACAATACTCGGCCGAGAGCAAGAGAATGTCCAGAGTTTATATAGTGTGTGTGATTGGGTGATGGTGATGTGAGATTGTTCTCAGGTGTGTGCGTGATCAGTGCAAACAGCTGTGTTGGTGCAGTGGATGATGGGAAATGCAGTCCTTGAGTGATCTGTAACTGACTGTGTGGTGTGAAAGTCCATGTGATGGGTGAGTGACCTCTGGTGGTTAATGAACAGAAGTTCATGGCCAGGATTTGTGACACAGCCCCCCCCCCCCCAAGGAGCGGCTTCCAGACGCTCCTAAACAATCCTAGGTGGGCGGTGGAGCGGAGGTGGAACAGGGGGAGGGACGGAGGGCCAGGTCCATGTGGAAGCCAGGGCGGAGAGGATGGAACTGGAACCCACCAGGGCAGAGCAGGCGGATCTGGAGCCCACCAGGGCGGATGGACTGGAGCCCCCAGGGCAGAGGCAGACTGTGGAGCCCCCCAGGGCAGAGCTTGAGCCCCCCAGGGCGGAGCAGTGGAACCAGGGCGGAGCAGTGGAGCCCACCAGGGCGGAGCAGATGGACGGAGCCCACTGGAGCCCACCAGGGCAGAGTGGAGCCCCCCAGGGTGGAGCCCCCCAGTTGAGCCCCCCAGGGCAGTTGAGCCCCCCAGGGCGTGACAGGAGCCCCCCAGGGTGGAGCAGACAGGACCAGAGACCACCAGACCGGAGTAGGACCGTAGACCAGGCAGGAAACCATGTCTGAGTCTGAGATCAGGGGGAAAACAGAGACAGACAACACAGAGAGAGCAGAGACAGACAACACAGGGAGAGCAGAGACAGACAACACAGGGAGAGCCTTCCTGGTCTCAGGGCCGTGGCAGAGCAGGTCTGGGAATCACAGGCGGCCACCTTAGCCGTGACAGGGCAGGACAAGGATTCATAGACCGCCTCCATGGCCGGGGCAGGAGAGGGCGAGAGTTCATAGACAGCCTCCATGGCCGGGGCAGGACAGGGCGAGAGTTCATAGACGGCCTCCATGGCCGGGGCAGGAGAGGGCGAGAGTTCATAGACGGCCTCCATAGCCGTGACAGGACAGGATGAGAGCTCACAGACGGCCTTCCTAGCCGTGACAGGACAGGGTGAGAGCTCACAGACGGCCTCCATAGCCGTGACAGGACAGGGTGAGAGCTCACAGACGGCCTTCCTAGCTGTGACAGGACAGGGTGAGAGCTCACAGACGGCCTCCATAGCCGTGACAGGACAGGGTGAGAGCTCACAGACGGCCTCCATAGCCGTGACAGGACAGGGTGAGAGCTCACAGACGGCCTTCCTAGCCGTGACAGGACAGGGTGAGAGTTCACAGACGGCCTCCATAGCCATGACAGGACAGGGTGAGAGCTCACAGGAGGATACCACCGACACCTCTGGAGGTTCTGCAGCTAACGCCGCCACCTCTGGAGGTTCTACGGTGGTAACATGACCGGGTGAGAGTATATTGCTGGGCGCCACCACCTTGCAAAAGGCTGAGGCGAGCACCACCGCTTGGGGAGGTTCTGCAGCAGATGCCTTCCCCTGGGGCAGTACAGTGGTGGTGTATGTGGCCCAAATGCAACATAGTGCGATCCCCACCCTGGGAAGTGCTTCAGACAGGGTAATCAGTTCATGGACAGGAGGGTCAAAGTGAGTGGATTTGGGGATACCAGCAGTGCGTACAGACACCAGCGGTGCATCCCTCAAGCTGGATATCAACCGGAGAACTCGAAGGACTGACCTTAAATCTCTCGGTGTGACAGATTCTGGCAGTTCCGCTGAGACGTGAGGAGACTCTGGCAGTTCGGCTGAGACGTGACGAGACTCTGGCAGTTCGGCTGAGACGTGACGAGACTCTGGCAGTTCGGCTGAGACGTGACGAGACTCTGGCAGTTCGGCTGAGACGTGACGAGACTCTGGCAGTTCGGCTGAGACGTGAAGAGACTCTGGCTGGTCCGCTGTGACGTGGTCTGACTCTGGCTGGTCCGCTGTGACGTGGTCTGACTCTGGCTGGTCCGCTGTGACGTGGTCTGACTCTGGCTGGTCCGCTGTGACGTGGTCTGACTCTGGCTGGTCCGCTGTGACGTGGTCTGACTCTGGCTGGTCCGCTGTGACGTGGTCTGACTCGTGACGATCAACTGTGGCTTGGCTTGACTCGTGACGATCAACTGTGGCTTGGCTTGACTCGTGACGATCAACTGTGGCTTGGCTTGACTCGTGACGATCAACTGTGGCTTGGCTTGACTCGTGACGATCAACTGTGGCTTGGCTTGACTCGTGACGATCAACTGTGGCTTGGCTTGACTCGTGACGATCAACTGTGGCTTGGCTTGACTCGTGACGATCAACTGTGGCTTGGCTTGACTCGTGACGATCAACTGTGGCTTGGCTTGACTCGTGACGATCACTGGTGGCTTGGCTTGACTCGTGACGATCAACTGTGGCTTGGCTTGACTCGTGACGATCAACTGTGGCTTGGCTTGACTCGTGACGATCACTGGTGGCTTGGCTTGACTCTCGGAGATCACTGGTGGCTTGGCTTGACTTGTGACGATCAACTGTGCTTTGGTTGGAGTCGTGACGATCAACTGTGGCTTGGCTTGACTCGTGACGATCAACTGTAGCTTGACTTGACCTTTTAACATAGGCTGTGACTTGACTTGGTTCTTTAACATCAGCGGCGACTTGACTTGGCTTTTTAACATAGGCTGGGGTTTGACTTGGCTCTTTAATGTCAGCTGGGACTTGACTTGGCTCTTTAACGTCAGCTGGGACTTGACTTGGCTCTTTAACGTCAGCTGGGACTTGACTTGGCTCTTTAACGTCAGCTGGGACTTGACTTGGCTCTTTAACATTAGCTGGGACTTGACCTGGCTTGTGATTGGCAGCAATGACGCTATGGGGTGTTGTTGTTGCCGCCATTTGGTGAGCGTGCTCTAGCGTGGCTGTGTTCACACAATTGGGTGCGGTGTCTCGTTCCTCCGCGACTCCCACAGTGAACGTTGACCCAACAGTCAGTAAAGCATAGTCCAAAAACTGAGCGAGTGAAGCACGCGTACCCTCGCGTCTAAACTCCGATCTCAGTGGTTGATGAATGCCATCGCAAAAAAATCTCAATCAGCGTAATGTCCGGCAAATCTGAATAGTTCGCGATGGCTAAAAACTCTCTGATATGTTGCTCCAGTGATCGAGGACCCTGTTTAAGGGCAAACAGAATTCTTGTCGTGTCCATACCTTCTGAATGACCGTCTGAGAAGCTGCTGGATCCTAGTGGGCCGAGTATTCTGTGACAGAGCTGACGAGACGTGAGACATGCGGATCCAAATGCAAGCTTTTTATTATAAAACATGGTCAATACAGGCAGGGTCGGGCAGTAGCAAACAGGTATGGCATGGGCAAGACACAAGAGTAGTCCTTAGGCAAGCGTAGGTCGGCGATCGGCAAACTTAATCCAGAGGGCTAGGCAGAGCGAATAATCCAGGAGCACGGGCAGAATCAGAACACAGGAAATCAAACTAGGAATACTTGGGAAACGCTTTGTATGTCGCAAGGCTAAACAATACTCGGCCGAGAGCAAGAGAAAGTCCAGAGTTTATATAGTGTGTGTGATTGGGTGATGGTGATGTGAGATTGTTCTCAGGTGTGTGCGTGATCAGTGCAAACAGCTGTGTTGGTGCAGTGGATGATGGGAAATGCAGTCCTTGAGTGATCTGTAACTGACTGTGTGGTGTGAAAGTCCATGTGATGGGTGAGTGACCTCTGGTGGTTAATGAACAGAAGTTCATGGCCAGGATTTGTGACAGTCACATCCTTACCTTTCCCTTTTCTTCATGATTGTTTGCACTCATAATATATTATCAATTACAGAGCATTTTAATTTAATGTAACTTAAAACAATCGTCACATAAACCATTATAATAAATGTCTTATTTATTTGTGTCTATTAATTGTGTGTAAAAATAATGCATTTGGTATAATCTAATATTTTTATGTGATGATCGATTCTCTTGATATTTTCTGAAACTTGGATCAAACTGAGACTTGGATCAAACCTGAGGACACTGCCACTCCTGCAGCTCTCTCCACTAATTTCACTTTTTCCCACACCCCTCGCACGATTGGGAGGGGTGGAGGCACTGGTCTCCTTATTTCAAATGAATGGAAATTTGATCTTCTACCCTCTCCTACAGGCAACAGTTCATTTGAATCTCATGCAATTACTATTACCCACCCTGCTAAAATCCACTTTGTAGTTGTGTATCGTACCCCAGGTCAACTGGGTAACTTCTTGGAGGAGTTGGATGTGTTACTGTCAAACTTTCCTGAGGATGGTACTCCTCTGGTACTGCTCTGCAACTTCAACATCCACCTAGAAAAACCCCAGGCTACTGACTTCAACACTCTTCTCACTTCATTTGACCTCAAACGAGTGTCTACTACGGCTACTCACAAATCAGGTAACCAACTGGACCTCATCTACACACGCTACTGCTCCACTGACAACACATTAGTAACTCCACTGCACACCTCAGACCACTTCCTCATCACTTCTAACCTCACACTAACTCCTGACATAGCACATGCTCCTCCGCAGGTCACCTTACGGCGTAACCTACGCTCGCTCTCTCCCTCAATATCCTCAATGGTTTAATCCGCACTACCTTCACCCTCTCAGTTTTCAGCACTTGACACAAACAGTGCTACTGACACTCTTTGCTTCACTCTAACATCTTGCTTAGACAACTTTTGCCCCCTTTCATCCAGACCAGCACGCGCTACCCCCTCTGCCCCCTGGTTGTCCGATGTTGTCCGTGAACATCGTGCTAAACTAAGGGCTGCAGAGAGGAAATGGCACAAATCCAAAAACTCTACCGACCTTAGTGTGTATCAGTCACACCTCTCTTCCTTCTCTGCAAATGTCTCCACTGCTAAAATGACATACTACCACAACAAAATTAACAACTGTTCCGACTCTCGCGCACTCTTCAAAACTTTCTCTTCTCTTCTCTGTCCTCCTCCCCCTCCTCCTTCATCAACTCTTACAGCTGATGACTTTGCAACTTTCTTCACAAATAAAACAAAAACCATCAGTGACCAATTCCTCACACCACAAACTAATAATAACTTCATAACGACAAATACACAATCTCTCACCTCCTTTTCTCCTCTCTCGGAGATGGAGGTTTCCAAACTCATCCTTTCCAATCATCCCACTACTTGTCCACTAGATCCTATCCCCACTCACCTCCTTCAAGCCATTTCTTCTTCAGTCATACCTACGCTTACTCACATTATCAACACCTCGCTTCACACTGGTACATTTCCCACAGCATTTAAGCAGGCTCGGGTAAGCCCACTGCTTAAAAAACCTGCTCTAAATCCAGCACTTTTAGAAAACTACAGACCGGTATCCCTTCTTCCATTCATTGCAAAGACACTTGAGGGAGTTGTGTTCAACCAACTCTCTCTGTTTCTTGCACAGAACAACATTCTTGACAACAACCAATCTGGCTTCAGAAGTGGCCACTCAACTGAGACTGCCCTACTCTCGGTTACAGAGGCCCTGAGACTGGCAAGATCAGCTTCCAAATCCTCTGTACTCATCTTGCTGGATCTGTCTGCTGCCTTTGACACAGTTAACCACCAGATCCTCATGTCCATCCTCAGAAAGATGGGCATCTCAGGAACCGCCCTCCTGTGGTTCGAGTCTTACCTCTCAGATAGGTCCTTCAGGGTGTCTTGTAGGGGTGAGGTTTCAAAGTCACAACTTCTTGCTACTGGAGTTCCTCAAGGCTCAGTGCTTGGACCACTTCTCTTCTCCATCTACATGTCGTCATTAGGATCGGTCATTCAGAAGCATGGCTTTTCTTACCACTGCTATGCTGATGACACTCAACTCTACTTCTCATTCCAACCAGATGATCCGATGGTAACTGCTCGCATTGCAGCCTGTCTGAATGACATTTCTAGCTGGATGATGGACCATCACCTTCAGCTCAATCTTGCTAAGACAGAACTGCTTGTGGTCTCAGCCAACCCATCACTTCACCACAACTTCTCTATACAGCTGGGTTCATCAACCATAACTCCTTCCAGGAAAGCCAAGAACCTTGGAGTTGTGATCGATGATCAGTTAAGCTTCACAGACCATATTGCTACAACGGCCCGGTCCTGCAGATTTGCCTTAGACAACATTAGGAAGATTAGGCCCTTCCTCTCAGAGCAAGCCGCACAACTCCTTGTCCAAGCTCTTATTCTCTCCAGACTGGACTATTGTAATGCTCTCTTGGCGGGCCTTCCTGCATGTACTATCAAGCCTCTGCAACTGATCCAGAATGCAGCAGCCAGAGTGGTCTTTAATGAGCCGAAAAAGCTCACGTTACCCCTCTCTCCATCAGGTTACACTGGCTACCAATAGCCGCTCGCATCAAATTCAAGGTACGGATGTTTGCCTACAAGACCACAACTGGCACTGCACCAATATACCTAAACTTGCTAGTTCAAACTTATGTGCCCTCCAGAAGCTTGCATTCTGCAAGTGAACAACACCTTGTGGTGCCATCCCAAAGAGGTACCAAATCACTCTCACGGACCTTTTCCTGGACTGTGCCCAGCTAGTGGAATGACCTCCCGATCTCAATTCGAACAGCTGAGTCTTTAGCCATTTTCATTTTTTTTTTCGCCAGCACCTGACTAACTAATACTAACACTTACCTATTCTATTTAAAAAATAAATATTAAAAAATAAAAATAAAAATGCTAGCTACGTGTACTGTGCTAGACTAACTGAGACTTGTCATGGCACTTGTATACTGTTGCTCTCTCGATGGTCTGATTGCTTCTATTGTTCTCCTCATTTGTACATCACTTTGGATAAAAGCGTCTGCTAAATGATTAAATGTAAATGTAAATGTTGATATAGCATCAGCATTGCAAGTATTCACACTTATTTCCAAACGGCATGTAGTAATCATTGAGACAAGCACATTAAATGACAAGATCAAAAGCAGCTAGCCATGCTTAGCTTGCAGCAAGCGAGCGTCCTACAAATGGGTCTCACATGTTGCTCCCATCAGCCACCAAAGAGGAGGATGTGGAGGTGAGCGCAACTTCATGAGGACCAGGTGGCTGCTCTCTCTCGCTCAGTGGAGCTGTGAGCAAAACTCAGGTAAAGTGATTATATACTGTAACACTAGCCAGGGCCATAGCTGGGGTTTTCGGGGCCCCAGTGCAGGTTGTACTTGTGGGCCCTATTTGAAATTGTGCATTTAAGTAGCACAAACAAATAAACAGGACAAATATACAAATTAAACAATCATTTTTTTCCCCAGGTTTGTCATGTTCAGGTACAGAAATTGAATAGTCAAATGTAAAACAGCTTTGCATAGCCTTCACTGTTTAAATTAAATATAGATTAATCATTTTTAAAGCTACAAAAGTTATAGAAGAGTGAGTGATTTTCTCTCTCTCTTAACATAAAGGACACCGACAACAGCTTTTGAGGATACTCACCAAGATTTTGGCATAATTTTGTATGTGTTTGTCCTTTCAAGCACAACAAGACACAGAAGAGAACTCTTTGCAGTGTTTATGGCTGAGACGCGGCTCTCTGTGTGCATGCTGTGCACACTGAATTAATGTTGTTTGCATATTGCGCTTGAATGGTTTTAAAATCACAAAACAATTCAAAAGCAAGCGTTTAAATTGAGAGCTGGCTTCTTTGTGCGTGTTTGTTCCACGTGTTTTACTTTGTTTTGTGTTTAAGTGTTTACTCATTCATTTTGGGTGGGCATTTAGAATAAATATTATTTATAGTGAATGGGGCAATAATTTCTGATTGTTTTATACTTATATTTTTTGTTCCTTTTTCTGTTCTGAGTAAATTATAAAGGATTTGTTGTGGAGTGAGAGCAACAAAAATACATTTGTAAACGTTTCATTTATTTTACTTTATTTTTGAATTAAATGATAAAATGTGACTTATACATAAATCAATTTATATATGCTAATTTTATGCTCATAAAAAACAAGGTAGAGACAAGTGTACAAGTACACATAAAGTACAGTAGTAACTGGGTATCAATTTAGAATAAATAAATACAAAGCTTCATTTGTCATACATATACTATGCGGCCCCACACTTATATTTAAAAAACTTGATGTGGCCCTTGATTCAATAGTTTACCCACCCCGATATAATGGCAGTAACATCAGTGGCTGGCACTCACAGTTCTACGACAGTCAGTTTACCTTTTATGTTGCACAGTTTCTTGTGTACAGTTTGCTCATCTTGTGAATATATACTGTATATATATATATATATTAGTGCTGTCAATCGATTAAAAAATATAATTGCGGGGGATCACGTGACCCTTCGACGGCGATGCAGGCTTAGTCTTTTGCTCTGCTCACTTTGCCACATATTGTGTGATCCTGTCAGTAAAATTTAAACCACTCTGCATTGGACCCATCATGAGTGCTTCGGCAGACTAAGGGGATCGGAAAAGAGAGATTGAGCAATCGCCAATGAAGAAAAAATTCAGAGATTCCACCATCTCCAGAGAGAACCTCGACGATGCTATTGCTAATGGTGTTAAGCTAGCACTTAATGAACAGCAAAGCACTTTGAATTCGGTTGTGAATTCGGCAGTAAGAGATGCGATGGACTCGATGCTGATTCCAGCATTGCGCGAACTGCGTGAGGACATGCAAGCGACCAACAAGTCTGTTAAAGAGCTAAGAGAGGAGTTTGAGGCCATAGTTACCACGGCGAAGCAGACACGTGACCGCGTTGATTCTGTTCAGGCAGATGCACGTGAGGATAGAAGGGCAGTCACGGACTTAAGAAATAAGCTGGAGCGACTCACAACTCAGAAGATGACGGATATTGAAGATAGGGGCAGGAGGAAAAATGTTCGTCTGGTGGGGCTGCCAGAGGGAGCGGAGGTTTCCTCCAAATGCAGCTGGTTTCCTCCGAGTTAAACTTTCCAAGTGGATTCCTTCCTTGAGGGGCCGTGACATTGAGATTGACCGGGCGCACCACGTGTATGACGGAGGGAGGGACTCCGATCGGCCGCGCACTCTCATCTTCCGTGTACTAAGATGGCATGACAGATCGGAAATCCTGTAAGGTGCCAGGCAGGCTTAACCGGTGAAATGCATACAGGACAATGTCACACTTCTATTTTTTCCCGACTTTAGTCCAGCTACAACTATCAGGAGAAAGGCATTTGGTCCGGTTTTGAAGAAGATGACAGCGCTTGGTCTCCAGCCCTTCCTCATCTATCCAGTGGTAATTAAACTACGGCACAAAGGGGAACAGAAAAGCTTTGATTCCCCTCAGAAAGCGGAGGATTTTATCAGCTCCCTGTCTCAGCAGCAGACGTATGCTGATGCTCTGCGGGGGGGCGGCGGGGGAACAGCGGCCGGCGGGAGGAGCTTGATGGCCAGGATGGACATGGTCCTAGCTGCCCAGGGGGGGATGGTGGCAGGATGGACATGGACACTTGCTAGACCTGTTTTTTGCTTTTTCTTCTCCCCTCTCTCCTACTGGGATATTGTCCCTATATATCCGGTACAACGATCTCGTTGCTGGTAAGACTGACACTCCTTTTTTTCTTTTGGAGGGGACTAATGGAGAGTAGGTTTAATTTAAAAAAAAAAAAAATTTCGGCTGTGTGAGCATTTCGGGAAACATGTCTTGCATTGGAGTGGATCGGTCATGAACCATCACTGTTTTTTGTTGCTCAGTCAGACCTATGTTCTCGGTAATGTGTGGTCTGAATTGTTCCTTGTTTATGGTTGTCGGTTGTTCATGTTTTTATGTTGTTTTTATTTTTTACAACAGACATTTATACTTTTATTTATTTTACCTTATTTCTAAAGGGATTTTTCATCTAGGAGGTTTGGTATCTAAAATGCACATCAGCGTTTACATGCTATTTACAGAATGGAGGTGCTTCTGTTTTTTTTTCATTTATTGAATACAATCTTGGGATTATGAATATTCAATGCATACTCTAGATATTTTATCACTGAATGTGAATGGTTTAAATTCTGCTGTTAAACAAACCCGTGTGTTAGAATATTTACACCGTAAATCTATTTCCTGTGCCCTAATTCAAGAGACACATTTAAAACAATCTGACGTGGCACGTTTCCAGAATAAGTATTATAAGTTAGCAGCTTTTTCCAGCGCTCAAAATAAAACTAAGGGGGTGCTTATCCTTGTTAACCGGAAATTAAATTTAACGATTGAACACCTTGGTAGTAATGAGAAAGGTAGATTTGTTTTTATCTGATGCAAGATATATAATAATAGGTTAGCATTGGTCTCTATTTATGGTCCGAATGAGACAGACAGTGCATTCCTTACACAGATTTCCAAAACTCTACTTGATGAGATTGATTGCCCTCTAGTGGTGGGTGGTGATTTTAATGCTGTCATAAATCCTGCTTTAGATAAATCTCAATCTGATACAACAGCCAATCCATCCTCTAAATTGCTGAATAAATGTATCACTGAGTTTAACTTAATCTATCTTTGGAGAATTCAGAATGCTAAAGCTAAGGACTTCACTTTTTTTTTCTAATAGACACAAGACTTTCTCTAGGATAGACTACATATTTCTCAGCCCATCTTTAATTTCATCTAATTCCTCCATCTCTATATTACCAATTTTATTATCTGATCATTCTGCTGTGTTGTGCAGTGTTCCTCTTTCCGATGTTAAAGCCAAGTCCCCTAGATGGCGCTTTAACATATCATTATTAAGTAATCAGACTTTCATTACTTCTCTAAAAGAATATATTAAGGAATTTCTTGAAATTAATATGCCCTCTGATGTGGATCCTCAAATACTGTGGGAAACGACTAAGTGTGCTATACGAGGTTTCTGTATATCTTCCTCTTCTACTCTTGCCAAAGCAAAAACTCACCAGTTTACACAATTAGAAAATAAAATCCAATCATTACAAAACCTAGAAAAACAATATTTTACTGAGCAACAGGCTACACAGCTGTCCTCTTTAAAAGAAGAATATGACTTACTTTCACACTCAAAGGCGGAATTTATTTTACATAGGACTATGCAAAAATATTATTTCGAATCAGAGAGACCTAGTCATTTATTGGCCCTTAAGTTGAAAGAATGCGAGTCTAAGGCATATATTAGCGCAATAAAATCATCGGATGATCAGGTCACCACGAAATCTGTGGCAATTAATGACATATTTAAAGGTTTTTACACAAATCTGTATAAAGCCGAAACAGATTTTGATGAACCAATTTGTAAGCAGTATTTAGATAAATTGGAACTGCCTCGGATCTCACAGATAGATAAAGAATCTTTGGAGGCCCCATTAAGTTTGGAGGAACTCCACGTCTCTCTAAAAAGCCTTCAAAAGGGCAAATCGCCGGGTCTAGATGGTCTCCCCCTGAATTATATTTAGAAATTTGGGATTTGGTAGGGATACTTATGCTTAACTCATTTAATTTTGCAATTGAACATGGGGTATTTCATAGAGATCAAAAAACATCACTGATTTCATTACTTCTTAAAAAAGAGAAAGATCCATTAGATTGTTCCAGCTACAGACCGATTTCGCTTATACCATGTGATCTAAAAATCTATGCTAAAGTTTTTGCTTCTCGTATGGAGAAGGTAATTCATAGTCTGATCAAGAAGGACCAAACTGGTTTCATCAAGGGGCGAAATGCATCTGACAATATGCGTCGACTCCTTCATATTCTTGACTTTGCGGACTCCCACCCAACCCCTTGTGCGGTCTTTTCACTTGATGCAGCTTTCCTGTAGCTCAAATGGTAGAGCATGGCGCTAGCAACGCCAAGATCATGGGTTCGATTCCCAGGGAAAGCAAGAGCTGATCAAATGTAAAAACTGTAACTTGAATGCAATGTAAGTCGCTTTGGATAAAAGCGTCTGCTAAATGCATAAATGTAAATGTAAAATGCAGAAAAAGCCTTTGACAGGCTAGAGTGGAATTATATGTGGGCAGTTCTGCAATGTTTCGGCTTCGGTGAACACTTCATTTCTATGATTAAGACATTATACCACTCACCTGCAGCATCAGTCATAACTGGTAATATTATTTCCCCCTCATTCCCTTTACAGTGGGGAACGAGGCAGGGGTGTCTGCTTCCCCCCTTATTGTTTTGTCTCTTGAACCCTTAGCGCAAGCCATCAGGAAATCTGAAGTATCGATTAAGATTCATGATCATAATCATAGTATTTCATTATACGCTGATGATATTATTCTATATTTAGACCACTTTGATGTTTCAGTTTCTAGTATAATTAAGGAATTTGTTAATTTTAGTAGCCTATCAGGATATAAAATAAATTGGAGCAAATATGCTTTAATGCCAATTAACAATGTTAAGGTTAATTCTTCTATTCCCTCATTTATCCCTATTAAGGAATCTTTCATCTATTTGGGCATTACCATATATAAAAACATTCATAAGATTGCCAGAGACAATTTTAATAACATTTTAATTAAGGTCAAAAATGATATTCAAAGATGGAAGAATCTTAAAGTCTCTCTCCAAGGAAGAATCTCCACTGTTAAGATGAATTTGTTACCTCGATTTTTTTTTTCTTCTCTATGCTACCACTTTCTCCCCCTCCAGGTTACTTTAAGGAGATCAACTCCATAATTTCTAAGTTTATCTGGAATGATAAATGTCCCAGAATTAAACTTACCACATTACAACATCCTAATAGCGCAGGAGGACTGGCTGTACCAAATTTTGAATTATATTATTGGTCGTTACAGCTTAAAGCTCTTCATAATTGGGTTGATCCTCAATCTACAATTTCATGGAGGGTGATTGAAGCTGACAAGGTTAAACCAAATAGACTTCAAGATATTTTATTTACTGGCACAGGAACAAAGGGGATAATTATAAATTTGGTCTGGTTGTGGCTAACTCTATTAAAATCTGGAAAACGGTTGAATGTCGGATAGGTGGACCCTTCAAATTTTGTAACAGTACTGCTTTATGGCACAATTTTAATTTTGTATGTGGAAATCGTCCATTTGTCCAACCCTCTTGGTCTTCTTTAGGTGTAAACACGTGCGGTGATATATATGATAACCAGGGCCTCTGTTCATTTCAGACATTAAGAACCAAATTTTGTCTACCAGCATCCGCATATTTTGTCTTTCTTCAATTACGTTCTGCTTTCAAAGCATATGGCGTTCCGTGGGCATCTTCTATTTCCTCTCATCCTATGCGGGACTGGATTGCGCCATCTGCTGGTCGGCCATCTGTTTCCTTAATATATAATAAAATTATTGATTGCATTACAAAACCTCTTTCTATTAAAACTATTTGGAATAGGGAATTATCTGGCCTTAATTTATCTGTCGACTGGGAGAGAGTGTGGTCTAATCTCAGTTTAACATCTAAAAATCTGGCTCATCGTCTTATTCACTTCATAGTCATTCACAGAGCATACATAACTCCTTACAAAAGATTTAAAATGAAACTACAGTCAAATTTTAACTGCCATATATGTAACACTTTGGAGACGCTTTGGATAAAAGCGTCTGCCAAATGACTAAATGTAAATGTAACACTACATCATCAGGCACTTTTCTGCATATGTTTTGGGAATGTCCTGTCGTCATCAGTCTATGGACACATGTAAACCTGGTTTTGTCATCATTACTGCGAATTGATTGGTCTGTTAACCCAAGTTTGTGCCTTCTTAATGATGATTCTGGTCTCTGTATTAGTTCAATGCAAAAGAAAATGTTATTTGCTGGTTTTACAGCTGCAAAGAAGACAATAATACAGAACTGGTTTACACTACACATGTGTAGAAAAACATATTTGATCTGTAGCCTCCTGCAAATAGTGACGTGTGAATGTACAACGGCACGAGTCGGTGGGGCCAGGCCTTTGACCATTGATGCTTGGCAGTGTTTTTTGTTAGATATACGTGATTGTATAAAGGAGTGACTTTTGTGTTCTTGTTGTCCTTCCCTCTCTCCCTCCCTTTTGATTGGACCTTGAGATGTTGAGTATGTGTCTGTTGTTTAGTTTTGCTATTTTTTGGATGCTATGTTGTGTTATGTGTGAAAAATATAAAATAAAAAATTGTTGATAACAAAAAAATAAAATAAAAATGTAATTGTGTTAATCACAGTCATGGTCTGTGATTAATCATGATTAATCACAAATTTAAAATACTAGGATTTACCTGAAAGTGTGTTGAAATAAAGAAATGCATGACAAGCTAGTTTAAGGAAACAGAACCTTTCACACCTCCGCAAAGTATGAGACTGTCAGTCCTCTGTCGTGTGTGTCATGTGTTCCCGCCTCTTGTGTCCATATTTGGTTTGTTTCCTGTCCTTGTTTCATGTCATTATGAGTTAAGTATGTTCCAGCTGTGTTTGTCTCGTTATGTGTTAATTACCCTGTGTATATTAGTCCTGTCTTTTGAGTTTGATTTTGTCTGGTCTACTCGTTGCAGGTCTGAATGACAGGAAAGGATGTATATTTACAAATGTCATGAAGTTGACCAGACAAAACATGAAATATTTTGTGTTCATATTGTCTGCAATGAAATACAAGTCAAAGTAAATTTAGAAATTACTACTTTCTATTTTAATTTTCGTTTTCCATACTGTCCCTACTTTTTCTGATTTGGGGTTGTAGTTTCTAAATATATCATGTATTTGTTGAAATCTGGAAACCACGGAAATATTTTTTTTAATCATTAAAATATTTAGTTTTTACCTTTATTCATTAAAAGCAGAAGTCACAAGTCATTACATTTCAAGTCTATTTATTGAAACTTGGAAGCCATATGAAAAACATATTGCCATTAAACAACATGCAATATAATGCAATATTTTAAATTATTCGTGTCCTTTATTCATTAAAATGCATTATATCAACTGTCACGAATCCTGTCCATGCACTTCCGTTCATTCACCACCAGAGGTCACTCACTCACCACATTGACTCTTGCACTACACGAACTGTTGCACACCATCACAAAATACAATTCCCATCATCCATTGGCACTGACGTCACACAGCTGATTACACTGATCACGCTCACACCTGAGAACTCTCACACAATCACTATCACCCAATCACACACGCTTTATAAGCCTTGGACTTCCTCTTGCTCTCTGCTGAGTATTGTATTGCGTTTATCACTCTCATAGCGATAGCTACCTTACGGAGCCCTCTCAGTAATTATAGTCTTGCCTTGTTAGTTTTCCCGTGTTTGACATCTGCCCGTGTTTCCTGGATTAACCCTTTGCCTTACCATTCGGACTCTGTTTGCACCTCGTTTGGATTATTGCTGTGTACCTGGATTATCTCTCTTTGCCTTGCCCTTGTTGGATATTGTTCGCCGATCGTCGACCCACGCTTGCCTTAGGACTAATCTCTGCCTTGTCTGTGTTATACCTGTTTGCCACTGTCCGACCCTACCTGTGTTTTGACCATGTCTCAAAATAAAGCCTTGCAAATGGATCCCCATGACTCACGTGTCGTAACAATCAACATTAGACACAATCATAATGGTTATTACAATTTAAAAAAAACTTAAAATCAAACCTTAAGGTAAAATCTTAAAATCAAAGAAAGAATACACTGATAAGTTTAGACAATACACAATTTTACACATCTATTATTAAATAGCAATGCAACACATTTGCTTAGTAATGTCGTAAATTAGTTCTACCTGTCATGACATTGCCTACACTGCCTTCTCTTAAAAATATTTTTTTTATGAAGGTAAAATCTACATGTAGTTCCTAACGAAAGTATTGTTTAGTGTAAAACATATTGAAGATTCATCAAATGATAAGCTATTTATTAAGCATAATGAAGCATCTCCTCCTGTTGGCATCCCTGCATACTGCCAAAGCCGCAGCGGTAGCGTTAGCCTGTATGCTTTTTTTGGCTAAATGTTGCAGGCTTGCCTTCCAGTGGCTTTGATGTGAGAAGAAAAATGTTGCATAAATAGTAAGCTACTGAGTTGTGGCCACTGGAAGGTTTTTACCCATTAAAATTATTCTGTGTTGCTGCTGCTGCTACTGCTCCCACTGCAGCAATAACTGCTGCTACAGCTGCTGTGGTTCCTCTCCCCCCCATAGCTACAACTCCTGCTACACCTATTACTGCTGCTGCAGCTGCTAGTCCTACCTTCCCAGCATCTCTTTGCATCTGCCTGTTTTTAATCTTTTCTTGGGCTGCTTTATACTTTATGGCAGTGTAGGGCTCCTTTCCATTGAAATTAATATTTTTTTCTATCATTTTCAGCAGTTCTGTAACCTGATCTCGATTATCTCTGTTCTCATTGTTGAATGAGTGACATCTGCCATAACATGTCTTAATTAGTTCCTGTAGCTCATTGCTTTTGCTGATATATTCTTCTAGAGATATACCCTTCAGTGCATCAGCATGAGTGAATAAAATGATGGTGTACTTCAGAGCATCTTCCCCAAAGTTTTCCTCAATCCATTTTACAGCTTTTTTCTCCTCCTCTGTGAATTTCACACCCAGTCTTATAACAAGCAAGAACGTCTCGGGTTACTTGACTGTAACCCTGTTCCCTGAAAAAGCGGGAACGAGATGCTGCGCTTAAAGCGCTATTGGGAACATTCTTTTGTTCGACCGGTTGTTGAAGCACGTGTGTCAAAAACGCCAAACTTTGGCTTAAATAACCTCGGTTAGGTGACGTCACTCGATTACGAACACCTGGAGGTTATAAATAGATGTGACGCGGAAACATCCTCAGGTCAAACTTTTGTCTGAAAGGACGTCCAGTCACGCTTACAGTGCGGCGTCGAGGCGCAGCATCTCGTTCCCGCTTTTTCAGGGAACAGGGTTACAGTCAAGTAACCCGAGACGTTCCCTTATCAAAAGCTACTCTCGATGATGCGCTTAAAGCGCTATTGGGAACGAGAATACCAACGCCGCCGCACTGGAAGTGTCTGGACCCCCAACGTTGTGTAGTGTGTGCACAAACATTGAAGAGGTCTCAGACATGACTCTGGGATGTCGACTCAAGGATGTGCGAGCCCGGAGTAGCATGAACATCCAAACTATAGAATCTAACAAATGTGTGCGGAGAGGACCAACCTGCCGCATCACAAACTTGCTGCAAGGGGGCACCTCTTGCCAAAGCCATAGAAGATGCAACCCCCCTGGTTGAATGGGCCCTAACTCCTAGAGGCGAAGCTTGACCATGCGCCTCATAGGCTAGGGCAATAGCATTCCTCACCCAATGAGATACAGTATGCTTCGTGGCAGCCGCCCCCCGGTTGCGGCCCCCATAGCATATGAAAAACTGCTCCTACTTACGCCACTGGCTAGTGCGGTGGACGTAGATCTGAAGAGCACGTACTGAACACAGTAAGTGAAGTCTTTCCTGCTCCGGTGTCGTGAACGGCGGAGGGCAGAAAGCTTCAAGAACGACTGGATTCATGGTCGAGAATGGAACTTTTGGAAGATAATTCGGGTGAGGATGCAAAATAACTTTGACCAGCCCAGGGGCAAAGTCTAGGCAGGATGGCGAGATTGACAGAGCCTGCAAATCCTCTTAAGAGAAGTAATGGCCATTAAAAAAAACATCTTTAGAGTCAGAAACCTGATAGGCGCTGACTCTAGTGGTTCGAAAGGGGTCATGACCAGACCCTCGAGCACAATAGCTAAATCCCACGAAGGGACTGTCGCTCTGGTGGGCGGCCTCAACCGCTTAGCTCCCCGAATGAAGCGGGCAACTAGAGGGTGCTTTCCCACAGAAACCCCGTCAATGAGAACATGGCAAGCCGAAATGGTGGCCACATAGACTCTGAGAGTACCAGGACATGTGCCTGAGGACAATTTCTCTTGAAGGAACTCCAGCACTGAAACAACTTGGCAGTGAACTGGGTCTATATGGTGTGCCATACACCAATTCTCGAAAATGTGCCATTTGAAAGCATAACTCCTTCTAGTGGAGGGAGCTCTAGCGCTTAGAATAGTCTCTACTACGTCGGGCGGAAGCCCTGCATCTCTCAGTTGGTCCCCCTCAGGGGCCAGACATGAAGGTTCCAGAGGTCAGGCCGGGGATGAAATACTGTCCCCTGTGCCTGAGATAGGAGATCTCTCCTGACCGGAATCGCCCACGGCGAGCCGTCGAGGAGGGATATTAGATCTGAGAACCATATTCTGGTCGGCCAACGGGGCACTATCAGTAAGAGGTGAGACCCCTGTTGACAGACCTTGGCCAGGACTCCCGGGAGCAGAGCGATCGGGGGAAATGCGTAAAGACCCCGTCTTGGCCATGTATGGGCCATAGGGTCCAGACGCAGGGGAGCTGGAGGAGTCAGAGAGAAGTAGAGGGGACATTGTGCTGTCTCCTGTGAAGCAAAGTGGTCCACCTCCGCTTCGTAAAATCTCTCCCAGATTTGACTGACTACTTCGGGATGGAGTTTCCATTCCCCATTTGTCACAGCTTGTCTGGACAGCAAGTCTGCTCCCACATTCATATGCCCGGGGATGTAAATCGCCCTGAGGGACAGGAACTTGTCCTGTGCCCAAAGTAGAACCTGCTGCGCTAGCCTGTTCAGGCGGCGTGAACGCAGTCTGCCCTGGTGATTTATTGAAGAGACTACCGCTGTGTTGTCCACTAGGACATGGTGGCCTCTCAACTGCTGGAGGAAGTATTTCAGGGCCCGAAATAGAGCCATCATTTCAAGGCAATTGATGTGCCATTCGAGAAGATGGCCTCTCCAGATCCCTTGGGCTGGACGGCCATCCAAGACCGCACCCCAGCCCGTGAGGGAAGCGTCTGTCGTTAGCATCTTGTGACGACAACACGGACCTAGAGTGGGACCCAAAGTCAGAAACCGGGGTCTGAACCACATAGAAAGCATGCGAAGCCCCTGGCGCTTAACCCTTATTTGCCTCTGGGGATTGGCCCTTGGATGAAATCCCCTGGCTCTGAGCCACAACTGAAACGATCTCATGTGCAGGAGGCCCAAGGGTATCACCGTGAATGCCGCTGCCATGAGACCTAGAACCCTCTGAAGTTAATGAACAGTAATTCTCTGGCCTAGCTTGATGTTCTTTAGGGCATTTAGAATGGATGCAACGCGTACAGGAGACAGCTGTGCCTGCATCGTGATCGAATCCCATACAACCCCCAAATACGTTGTCCTCACAGCAGGAGAGAGAACGCTTTTCTTGGCGTTGAGTCTCAACCCCAGAGATTCGAGATGAGCTAGGACGACATCTCGATGTCGAAGCGCAAGCTCTTGAGTCTGTGCCAGAATCAGCCAGTCGTCTATGTAATTTAAAATGCGGATGCCCTGGAGTCGCAGAGGAGCCAGTGCTGCATCCATGCATTTCGTGTATGTGCGGGGTGACAAAGCTAGGCCGAATGGAAGAACCCGATACTGGTAAGCTTCGCCCCCGAAAGCGAACCTCAGGAACTTCCTGTGTTTTGGCAATATTTCTACGTGAAAATATGCGTCCTTGAGATCGATTGTCACGAACCAATCCTCCGATTGGATCTGAGACGCAATCATCTTGATTGTCAACATTTTGAACTTGTAAGTTCTGAGGTAGCGGTTCAATCTGCGAAGATCTAAAATTGGACGCAACCCCCCATCTTTCTTGGGAACCAGAAAATGCTGGCTGTAATAGCCTGACTCTCTGTCTGGCAGGGGAACATGTTCTATGGCCCCTTTGTCCAGCAGAGCTTGCAATTCCTGTGTCAACAAATGCACTTGTTCCGGTTTCACGGAAGTGGAGACCACACCGTTGAAACGCGGAGGCCGATATGCAAACTGAATCCTGTAGCCTTTCTCTACAGTCCTTTCTACCTACGGAGATATATTTGGCAGTAGCTTCCACGCTGCCAGCTTCTCTGAAAGGGGCACTAGTTTTGACACTTCGCTTTGATGGGGGGATGTTAGATGTGCGGTGTCCTGAAACGTGGCAGGAAGCAACCGAACATGTAACATTTCGCTGGAGACCGCTGCTCCCCGAAACACCAGTGGCGACGGAGATTGAACCTCCTGAGGGTTCCAGGTAGGAGTTTTTATTCTCTGTTGGAATTTTTCGCGCCACACCCAGGGGGTCCTGGGCGCGGGGTCCTGGGCGCGCAAGTCTCAGGACTTTTTCCTGGAGGAGATGATGCTTCTCAGGTCCGGTCTCTTTGAGGCGGACTGTGAAGCGTGGCGAGTCGCACCCCAGTCTCTACGAAGGTCTTTGTCCTTGATGCCCGTGAGGTTGAGCCACAGATGTCTCTCCTTGGAAACCATGGCAGCCATAGAACGGCCGATGGCACGGGCCGTCTGCTTGGTCGCACGGAGAGACAAATCTGTGGCCCGGCGAAGTTCTAAAAATGCCTCTTCGTCAATTGACCCGCCTGTGCTCAAATCTTTCAGCAGGTCAGCCTGGTATGCTTGCAAAACCGCCATAGTGTGCAAAGCAGCACCAGCCTGACCCGCTGCTTGAAAGGCTTTCCCCACCAGTGAAGATGTTACTCTGCATGGCTTGGTGGGGAGAGTTGCTTTCTTTAATGATGATGAACTCCCAGGAGAGATATAGCCCGCGAGCGTCTCTTCAATCTGGGGCATCATCATATAGCCCCGTGCCTTTGCATCAACGATAGTCGAGTAGATCGAAGTCGATGGCACAAAAACACGGGACGAATACAGTCTGTTCCATGAACGAGCTACGTCGTCATGGAAATCACCGAAGAAGGGGAGAGACCGTCGCTGAGGCCCCTCCCCCTGGCCACCCGACAGATATCTGTCGTCTAACTTTGAGCGTTTGGAGGTCTCTTGCTCCTGCAGCCAGTCTAGATGTAATCGATCGACTGCCTGAGTAACCACCTCGAGTAACTCCTCATAAGCTTTTTCATCACGAGAGGAGCGCTCTGAGGTGGCACTTTCCACCTCCCCAGAAGCAAGAGATGAAGTCTCCTCGGCCCATTCAGAAGAAACGCTGGAGCGCGCTTGAGAAACGGACGCGAGGGCTTCATGATCCGGCGAGAGCGCGAGAGAAAGGGGCGAGTCCGTCTCACGCGCCGCTGCCAGATCGACACGCGATCCCCACGAGCTTCTAAAGAAGGTGAGCCGTGCGCGAAGCACTTTGATCGAGAGGAGATCGCAGTGCTCACACTCGCCCTTGAGCCAGAGGACCGTGTGCTCTTCCCCCAAACACTCAAAGCAGAAAGCATGGAGATCTTCGTCAGAGAGCTGCCTCTGACAAGGAGGTAAACATTTCCTGTCCTGATCTGCCATAGTGAGTAGCTGTTTACTTTCTTTATCTACTCGCTTCCTGCTTTGCTTCCTTTTTTTAATTTTTTTTATATAGTTTCACTTTTAAGCGTGCTTTTTTTCTCTCACACACACACACACACACACAATGCGGTCCTTGAAGACAAAAGACCTGAGGATGTTTCCACGTCACGTCTATTTATAACCTCCAGGTGTTCGTAATCGAGTGACGTCACCTAACCGAGGTTATTTAAGCCAAAGTTTGGCGTGTTTGACACACATGCTTCAACAACCGGTCGAACAAAGAACGTTCCCAAAGCGCTTTAAGCGCAGCATCGAGAGTAGCTTTTGATAAGGGAACACAAGAGACACAGGAGGATCAGGAAGCTCAGGAGCAGATGGGTCAATACACATCTCTATTAAAATATGTAGTTCTCTATTACCATCTGAAGCATCGAACAGGCCGGGACAGTCAGTAACTGATACAGTTTTTCCACTCACAACTGCTTCTTGTTTCTCACAGGTCATTGTAACTGACTCCAGAGAGTTCCTCATTTTAAATGCTTTTCTGCCCAGGATGGTGTTTCCTGCTGCACTCTTTCCTGATCCCGATTTACCCAGAAGAATGATCCTCAGATCTTCTACAATATAAAGAAATGCCTTTTGTTGTTGTTGTTGGATTAAATTGTTTATTTATCTATTCATTGCATATGTCTTTTTTTCTGCACTGGAAACAATAGTGTGTTATAATATGTGATTAAATCAGGTGCATCGGTTCCACATGAATCTAGCGAAGTTCTACACTTAAAAAAAATATATCTGAACTTAAATTAAGGAAAACTTGTCCAAGCAATTAGTAGATTAATACAGTAGGTTAGTATAGGTTACAACAATAAGAGTGAAACAAGTTAATTTAAACAAATAATGAGCTAACTTCATAAAAGTTTCTGTGTCATACTAACTAGACATGTAATATTGCTAATGCAGTTTCATTCATCATTATTTGCAATATATAGAATAAACAAACAGGACGAGACTGGTGTCTAATGACTAACAATAGCACATAGTAGCATGCTAAACATATATTTACATTACATTTAAGCCAAAGTTTGGCGTGTTTGACACACGTGCTTCAACAACCGGTCAAACAAAGAATGTTCCCAAAGCACTTTAAGCATGTAACATATATTTAACATCCATTCAGCAAAGTAATATAAACATCCTCTTCATGCATCCATCCTTCTCCTAAGCATAAGCTTCACTCTTCCTCACAATGCTAACCCAGTGTAATTCAAATTGTTCTAAATCCCTAAAATAAAGCAATAAGCCCCAATTGTCAGGGTTCTGTTGTGTGTCATCTGTTCCTGCCTCTTATGTCCATATTTGGTTTGTTTCCTGTCCTTGTTTCATGTCATTATTAGTTTATTCTTGTCCAGCTGTGTTTGTCTAATTGTCTATCATTATACCTTGTATATTAGTCCTGTCTTTTGAGTTTGATTCCATCTGGTCTACTCATTACTTCCTGGTGTATCTTGTCTGTAAGCCTTGCCTTGTCCTGCCATGTCCTACCTTGATGTCTCCATTAAAGACTATTATTTGAGTTTACGTCCTAGTCTGCGTGTTCCTGTTCCTCCCTCGTGTGTGCACCGTGACACCAATAAGCTCACCTGTACTTTTACCTGCCATTTCTCAGTCTGTCCTTTCTTTCAGTCTCTACCTGCAAAATACCTGAATGGAATGAGAAAAAATATTACTGATTTAAGCAAAGGCTTGGCAGACATTTGCATGATCCATATAATTAATATATATATATATATATATATATATATATATATACATATATGTGCTATTATTTATTGGTGTACATGGTATACTCGTCCAGTGTTGGTTCTGTAGTAAAAAAATGTTTTTGTTCAAACTAAATTCACATAGCAGAGAACTGTGCTAAAAGTGAAACTATCTTCACGTTTGGGCAGACTGAGTCTGACTGCTCAGGCAAACTCAAGGTCTCAAGCTAGTATTTAAAAAGCAGCAAAACACTTCTGATTCGGCTATGGCCTCGACAGTAAGAGATGCTGTGAATTCCGTGCTGATTCCAGCATTGCGTGAACTGCGTGCGGACATACAAGCGGACATACAGGCGACCAACAATTCTGTTAAAGAGCTGAGAGTGGAGCTAGCACAACGAAGCAGACACGTGACCGGGTCGATTCCGTTCAAGCAGCTGCACGTGAGGATAGGAGGACAGTCACGGACTTAAGAAATCAGCTGGAGCGACTCACCGAGAACATGACGGATATTGAGGATAGAAGCAGAAGGAATAATGTACGGCTGCTGGGGTTGCCAGAGGGGGTGGAGGGTTCCGATGTGACTGGTTTCCTCAGAGTTAATCTTTCCAAGTGGATCACTTCCCCGGGGGGTCGTAACATTGAGATTGACCGGGCACATCGCGTGTATGATGGAAGGAAAAATTCTGATCGGCCGCGTACTCTCATCTTCCGTGTACTAAGATGGCATGACAGATCGGAGATCCTGAAAGGTGCTCGGCATGCTTATCCGGTGAAATGCACGCAGGACAATGTCACGCTACTATTTTTCCTGACTTTAGTCCAGCCACAGCCGGCAAAAGAAAAAGCTTGGTTCTGGTTTTGAGGACGATGACGGCACTTGGTCTCCAGCCCTTCCTCGCTTAGCCGGCGGTAATTAAGCTACAGCATGGGGGTGAGCAGAAACGTTTTGAATCTCTTCGGAAGGTGGAGGATTTTGTCAGCTCCCTATCACAGAAGAGGGCATTTGCTGTAGATCCACAAGGCAGCGGCCCAAGGCAGGCGGGATGGGCTTGATGGCCGGGATAGAGAAGATGTCCGCTGCCCGGAAGAAGATGGTGGCGGGAGGGATATGGATGCTTGCTAGATCTCTTTTTTTCTTTCTTCTTTCCTCTCTCCTCCTGGGATATTGCTCATATTTATTTGATACAATTGTCTCTTTGCTGGTAATACTACCCCACCCCCCCACTTTTCCCTTTTCCCTTTTCCCTTTTCCTTTTTCCTTTTGTTTTCTCCTTCTTTCTGGAGGGGACTAATGGACAGTAGGTTTAATTACAATAATTTTTTGGTTATGTGAGCCTTTTGGGAGGCTCGTTTTTGCGCTGAAGTGGATCGGTCACGGATCATCACAGATTTTTGTTGCTCAATCAGACCTATGTTCTCGGTAACGTGCGGCCTGAGCTGTTTATTGTTTATAGTTGTCTTTGTTTCAGTCTCTGTGTTATTTAAATTTTTTACAACAGACATTCATACTTTTATTTACTTTATCTTATTTTTGGGAGGATTTTTCATCGAGGTGGTTTGATATCTAGAATGCACACCAGTGATTACATCTCATTTGCAGAATGGGAGTGCTTTTGCTTTTCTTCATTTACTGAATACAATTTTGGGTTTATGAATATTCAATGCATGCTCTAAATATTTTGTCACTGAATGTGAATGGTTTGGATTCTGCCGTTGAACGAGCCCACGTGTTGGAATATTTGCACCGTGGATCTATTTTCTGTGCCCTGATACAAGAGACATACTTAATATGCGGGACTGGATTGCGCCATTTTCTGGTCGGCTATCTGTTTGTAACACTGCATTCGCAGTGTTTTTCTTTTATTTATTTTTTATATATATTTTTTTTCTTTAACATTCATGATTATATAAAGGAATGACTTGTTTGGTTTTTTCTCTCTCTTCCTTTGGACTGGACATTTAAGGTGTTGATTATGTGTCTGTTGTTTTGTTTTGTTTGTTTGTTTTGAGTGGATGTTATGTTGTGATGTTGTGTGTTAAAAGAAATAAAAAAATGTTGATCAAAAAAAAAAAAAGACAAACACTCACAGATAATAACCAGATTGATTTTTTGATAAAGGGATAACAATTTAATTAAAAATACCAGAATATGCTTAAATTCAGTGCATATGTAAGTAGTGTAGGTTTCTTGCATTATACATCGTACTTGAACATTTTGACTGGCTTAGGGCCAACAAAATGTGAAATATTTACTGTGAAACTTCGCTTTGCATGCTAGGGAATGGTCCTGGAGGCAGATTTGTGAAGGTTTCTTGTTTCAAATTCTAAGCACAGTAATTAAAACCACATTCCAGTGTATCCCTCCAGTGTTGCAATGTAAGCGATGTAAACGCCTGCGTGAGAGGAGTTAGCTGTCTATTTCAGCAGCTATCAATAGTAAATATTCGTTATTCAAATGGCGAAACCGAAACAAAGATATACGAGATAAACGCAGATATATGAAGCGTAAACGAAGCAGCGCTTGCTTACCATTTTGAATATCAGTAACATTGATAACTTTCATTATTTTGAGCAGCTCATGTTGTTATGAAAACATTCGCATATTGGAATGCTTGGGCAAGATCATGTCACATCAAAAAACAGCCTTCTGTCTGTACCGCCTTCATTTACTTGCCCATTTACATTTACATTTACGCATTTAGCAGACGCTTTTATCCAAAGCGACTTACATTGCATTCAGGCTATACATGTTTTATCACTATGCATGTTCCCTGGGAATCAAACCCACAACCTTTTGCGCTGCTAACGCAATGCTCTACCACTGAGCCACAGGAACACCTTGCCCGTTTTCATCACTTTCGCTTTAATTCTCCTGCACGGACTCGTTCGCTAAACT
Organism: Schizothorax lantsangensis; assembly: GCA_027422415.1. Classification (NCBI taxonomy): domain Eukaryota; kingdom Metazoa; phylum Chordata; class Actinopteri; order Cypriniformes; family Cyprinidae; genus Schizothorax; species Schizothorax lantsangensis. The sequence goes on from CM049841.1 coordinate 43,579,041, forward strand.
GAACATTCAATCAGAGTTCTCTCTCTCACTGACGGTCCGCGACAGCCATCACGTTGAATCGGGCAAACTACCGACATTAGCCAACGGCCGACCGTCGGCTTGGTGTGTACCGGGCTTTAAATGTATAGATAAATGTAGATGATAAATTTGTGTGTGCTTAAAATGTATATCTCCAACTATATTTTGAGATCTCATTTTGAGACTCATTTCAGTTGTATTTACTAAGAAATACTTCAACTAGATAAATGTAGTTATTTGAACCTATAGGGCGTAGTTGGAATAACTTACGATTGTAAGGTGAACTTATATTTTTAAGATTTCAATACCAAAGTTCATGTTCATTTAACCTAATTTGGCTTAAGAGCCAGTAAACTACACTTTTTGTTCCATTGACTCCCATTCATTTGCATGAGAATGCAGGAAAGCGGAAATGAGAGCTCACGCAAAGCTGTTTTTTTATTTTGTTATCATTTAATTTGTTTCATAAGTCGTTTTTGAGCCAGGGATGCAAAAAACATTTGCTGTTTTTAATTCAAAATGGGTCATTTGTGTGATTTGTGTAGATCCGGTGAGGTTTTATTTTTTATTTATTTATTATTTTTTTGATGAGGGTGTGGGATGTACCAGTAGTACCCATTTAATTCTATGCCCGCTCAAAATCTCCAGCTTTCCAAATGTTCTTGTTTATTTTTGTGTGCAGCCTCTCTGGTTTTGAGACAAAAAAAACAAACATTTCTCTTTACAATGTGTTTTTGCAGCGTTGATTATTGTAGCCAATCTCAGGCATCTCTGTTGAAAGCAATGGCCAATCAGAGGTGTACTGTAGGCTAGTCAGAATCCACTTTGATCTCATTTTAGTTTTCGCAAGTTTACGGAGTTCTACACGCTCAAAGCTCTTCCTACTATAACAAGAAAAAAGTAGTAAGTAGTAAGAGTTAGAGAGGGTTAGTAAGAGTTCCGGCTGTAGGGGCCGGGCCGAGGGGACTGAGGCCAAGGCCCCGAAGTCCATCTGCCATGGCCTCCTGAGCTCCCTGCACCGCCATGGCCTCCTGAGCTCCCTGCACCGCCATGGCCTCCAGATCTCCCAGCTCCGCCATGGCCTCCAGAGCTCCCAGCTCCACCATGGCCTCCAGAGCTCCCAGCTCTGCCATGGTCTCTGTGTCTGTTCCGCTCTGGAGGTCCCCGTCCTGTGTTCCTGTCCGTGTTTGTCCTGAGGGGCCACCAGAGCACCCACCCCCCCTCCCCGGTGGAACTGTTACAGCGTGGGACACGCCTTCCGGGAGGGGGGAGTTATGTCAGGGTTCTGTTGTGTGTCATCTGTTCCTGCCTCTTGTGTCCATATTTGGTTTGTTTCCTGTCCTTGTTTCATGTCATTATTAGTTTATTCTTGTCCTGCCGTGTTTGTCTAATTGTCTATGATTATCCCTTGTATATTAGTCCTGTCTTTTGAGTTTGATTTCATCTGGTCTACTCGTTACTTCCCGGTGTATCTTGTCTGTAAGCCTTGCCTTGTCCTGCCATGTCCTACCTTGATGTCTCCATTAAAGACTATTATTTGAGTTTACGTCCTAGTCTGCGTGTTCCTGTTCCTCCCTCGTGTGTGCACCGTGACACCAATAAGCTCACCTGTACTTTTTCCTGCCATTTCTCAGTCTGTCCTTTATTTCAGTCTCTACCTGCAAAATACCTGAATGGAATGAGAAAAAATATTACTGATTTAAGCAAAGGCTTGGCAGACATTTGCATGATCCATATAATTAATATATATATATATATATATATATATATATATACATATAGGTGCTATTATTTATTGGTGTACCTGGTATACTCGTCCAGTGTTGGTTCTGTAGTAAAACATTTTTTTTGTTCAAACTAAATTCACATAGCAGAGAACTGTGCTAAAAGTGAAACTATCTTCACGTTTGGGCAGACTGAGTCTGACTGCTCAGGCAAACAAGGTTTGTGATTGGACAGGGTTACATGGTGCCACATCAGCATATTCAAATATGTCTGAATAATATGTAATTGTAATAAAAAATTGACTTTTAATTCCACTTTAAATAATCAAAAAGATTTTGTCTTAAAACATTCATACCAAAATGCACTAGACTAAAAAAAAAGTATAATTCCTCCACCTCCGATCACGTCCTACAGTTCTTACTTAAGCAGACAAGACAAACACTCACAGGGAGAACACGTGACCCTTCGACTTCTATGCACGCGTAGTCTTTCGCTCTGCTGACTTAGTCAAATATTTTATAATCCTGTCAGTAAAATTCAAACCACTTTGCATCGGATCCATTATGAGTGCTTCAACAGTCAAAGGCGATCGGAAAAGATAGATTGGGCAATCACCAATAAAGAAAAAAATCACAGATTTCACCATCTCCAGAGAGGCTATCGACGATGCTGTCGCTAAAGGTCTCAAGCTAGCATTTAAAAAGCAGCAAAGCACTTCTGATTTGGCTATGGCCTCGACAGTAAGAGATGCGGTGAATTCCGTGCTGATTCCAGCATTGCGTGAACTGCGTGCGGACATACAAGCGGACATACAGGCGACCAACAATTCTGTTAAAGAGCTGAGAGTGGAGCTGGAGGCACTAGCTAGCACGATGAAGCAGACACGTGACCGGGTCGATTCCGTTCAAGCAGCTGCACGTGAGGATAGGAGGACAGTCACAGACTTAAGAAATCAGCTGGAGCGACTCACCGAGAAGATGACGGATATTGAGGATAGAAGCAGAAGGAATAACGTACGGCTGCTGGGGTTGCCAGAGGGGGTGGAGGGTTCCGATGTGACTGGTTTCCTCAGAGTTAATCTTTCCAAGTGGATCACTTCCCTGGGGGGTCGTAACATTGAGATTGACCGGGCACATCGCGTGTATGATTGAAGGAAAAACTCTGATCGGCCGCGTACTCTCATCTTCCGTGTACTAAGATGGCATGACAGATCGGAGATCCTGAAAGGTGCTCGGCAGGCTTATCCGGTGAAATGCACACAGGACAATGTCACGCTACTACGTATTTTTCCTGACTTTAGTCCAGCTACAGCCGGCAAAAGAAAAAGCTTGGTTCCAGTTTTGAGGACGATGACGGTGCTTGGTCTCCAGCCCTTCCTCGCTTATCCGGCGGTAATTAAGCTACGGCATGGGGGTGAGCAGAAAATTTTTAATTCTCTTCGGAAGGCGGAGGATTTTGTCAGCTCCCTATCACAGAAGAGGGCATTTGCTGTGGATCCACAAGACAGCGGCCCAAGGCAGGCGGGAGGGGCTTGATGGCCGGGATAGAGGAGATGTCCGCTGCCCGGAAGAAGATGGTGGCGGGAGGGATATGGATGCTTGCTAGATCTCTTTTTTTCTTTCTTCTTTCCTCTCTCCTCCTGGGATATTGCTCATATTTATTTGATACAATTGTCTCTTTGCTGGTAATACTAACCAACCCCCCCCCCCTTTTTTTTCCTTTTTTTCCTCCTTCTTTCTGGAGGGGAATAATGGACAGTAGGTTTAATTACAATAATTTTTTGGTTATGTGAGCCTTTTGGGAGGCTCGTTTTTGCGCTGAAGTGGATCGGTCACGGATCATCACAAATGTTTGTTGCTCAATCAGACCTATGTTCTCGGTAACGTGCGGCCTGAGCTGTTTATTGTTTATAGTTGTCTTTGTTTCAGTCTCTGTGTTATTTTATTTTTTTACAACATACATTCATACTTTTATTTACTTTATCTTATTTTTGGGAGGATTTTTCATCTAGGTGTTTTGATATCTAGAATGCACACCAGTGATTACATCTCATTTGCAGAATGGGAGTGCTTTTGCTTTTCTTCATTTACTGAATACAATTTTGGGTTTATGAATATTCAATGCATGCTCTAAATATTTTGTCATTGAATGTGAATGGTTTGGATTCTGCCATTGAACGAGCCCGTGTCTTGGAATATTTGCACCGTGGATCTATTTTCTGTGCCCTGATACAAGAGACATACTTAATATGCGGGACTGGATTGCGCCATTTTCTGGTCGGCTATCTGTTTGTAACACTGCATTCGCAGTGTTTTTCTTTTATTTATTTTTTATATATTTTTTTCTTTAACATTCATGATTATATAAAGGAATGACTTGTTTTGTTTTTTCTCTCTCTTCCTTTGGACTGGACTTTTAAGGTGTGGAGTATGTGTCTGTTGTTTTGTTTTGTTTGTTTGTTTTGAGTGGATGTTATGTTGTGATGTTGTGTGTTAAAAGAAATAAAAAAATGTTGATAAAAAAAAAAAAAGACAAACACTCACAGATAATAACCAGCTTGATGTTTTGATAAAGGAATAACAATTTAATTAAAAATACCAGAATATGCTTAAATTCAGTGCATATGTAAGTAGTGTAGGTTTCTTGCATTATACATCGTACTTGAACATTTTGACTGGCTTAGGGCCAACAAAATGTGAAATATTTACTGTGAAACTTCGCTTTGCATGCTAGGGAATGGTCCTGGAGGCAGATTTGTGAAGGTTTTTTGTTTCAAATTCTAAGCACAGTAATTAAAACCACATTCCAGTGTATATGTTGTGTGTTAAATGAAATAAAAAAATGTTGATCAAAAAAAAAAAGACAAACACTCACAGGTAATAACCAGCTTGATTTTTTGATAAAGGAATAACAATTTAATTAAAAATACCAGAATATGCTTAAATTCAGTGCATATGTAAGTAGTGTAGGTTTCTTGCATTATGCATCGTACTTGAACATTTTGACTGGCTAAGGGCCAACAAAATGTGAAATATTTACTGTGAAACTTCGCTTTGCATGCTAGGGAATGGTCCTGGAGGCAGATTTGTGAAGGTTTCTTGTTTCAAATTCTAAGCACAGTAATTAAAACCACATTCCAATGTATCCCTCCAGTGTTGCAATGTAAGCGATGTAAACGCCTGCGTGAGAGGAGTTAGCTGTCTATTTCAGCAGCTATCAATAGTAAATATTCGTTATTCAAATGGCGCAACCGAAACAAAGATATACGAGATAAACGCAGATATATGAAGCGTAAACGAAGCAGCGCTTGCTTACCGTTTTGAATATCAGTAACATTGATAACTTTCATTATTTTGAGCAGCTCATGTTGTTATGAAAACATTTGCATATTGGAATGCTTGGGCAAGATCATGTCACATCAAAAAACAGCCTTCTGTCTGTACTGGCTTCATTTACTTGCCCGTTTTCATCACTTTCGCTTTAATTCTCCTGCACGGACTCGTTCGCTAAACTGAACATCCAATCAGAGTTCTCTCTCTCACTGACGGTCCGCGACAGCCATCACGTTGAATCGGGCAAACTACCGACGCTAGCCAACGGCCGACCGTCGGCTTGGTGTGTACCGGGCTTTAAATGTATAGATAAATGTAGATGATAAATTTGTGTGTGCTTAAAATGTATATCTCCAACTATATTTTGAGATCTCATTTTGAGACTCATTTCAGTTGTATTTACTAAGAAATACTTCAACTGGATAAATGTAGTTATTTGAACCTATAGGGCGTAGTTGGAATAACTTACGATAGTAAGGTGAACTTATATTTTTAAGATTTCAATACCAAAGTTCATGTTCATTTAACCTAATTTGGCTTAAGAGCCAGTCACACTACACTTTTTGTTCCATTGACTCCCATTCATTTGCATGGGAATGCAGGAAAGCAGAAATGAGAGCTCACGCAAAGCTGTTTTTTTTATTTTGTTATCATTTTATTTGTTTCATAGGTCGTTTTTGAGCCAGGGATGCAAAGTTGTCACCTTTCGGTGAAATTTGCTGTTTTTAATTCAAAATGGGTCATTTGTGTGATTTGTGTAGATCCGGTGAGGTTTTATTATTTGTTTATTTATTATTTTTTTGATGAGGGTGTGGGATGTACCAGTAGTACCCATTTAATTCTATGCCCGCTCAAAGTCTCCAGCTTTCCAAATGTTCTTGTGTATTTTTGTGTGCAGCCTCTCTGGTTTTGAGACAAAAAAACAAACATTTCTCTTTACAACGTGTTTTTGCAGCGTTGATTATTGGTAGCCAATCACAGGCATCTCTGTTGAAAGCAATGGCCAATCAGAGGTGTACTGTAGGCTAGTCAGAATCCACTTTGATCTCATTTTAGTTTTCGCAAGTTTACGGAGTTCTACATGCTCAAAGCTCTTCCTACTATAACAAGAAAAAAGCATACACTTGGTTTAAATAAGAGATTGATTGTGTAGTGATTAATTATATCAGGAGTTTTCATGTGAGTAAGCTCAGTCAACTGTGCTGTAAATGTAGTGCTCTTTGCTCTTTTCTCTACATAATCCATTTACAATTTGAAGAAAGGTATTCTTTGTCTAAGAGTACCAAAAGTCCATGTATAGTCCATGTATACTGTTTCAGAAATGACAAACTGACAAAAATATGTGAGTGAAGTCATTACTATTATTGACTGTGATAAATGTAGCAATGGACCTAACAAACTATCTGACAAGCTGTGCATTAATTCAGGGTAAATTCAGAATAACACAACTACAGCAGCAGCAAGTCTGTGTTGGCTGAATATATTTAGCAGCTTCTACTGTTAAAAATAAATCTTAAGCCACGCTTTTTTGATGTGTCCTTTTTAAGTCAATGTTTAAACAATTTTAGTTTTTAAATTAAATCTAAAAATATTTCAAAATATTGAATACATTATTGTTTAAATGTACTTGCTATATTATATACTTCCGTATAGTGAAAGTACAAACATTTGTTATAGTAGTAATTTTATTATAAATCCAAAAGCAAGATGTGAAAACTATGAAGTGGAAATAATGACTAATGAGCTAATGAGTGATCCTCTGCTGCCATCTACTGGTTATAATGCTTATTATATGTAATTTTCATCTTAAATGTCTTTGTTTTCCACTAGGACTTTTGGCAAAAAAAAATAATGTTATCTTCATGAATAAAAAGTAAATTTCATTGTACTTTACTGTACAACTGTGGAATTAAAAATAATAAAGGCTTTAAAATATGTGTTTAAAAAATGTGTGTTTTTTTTTTTTGGTCGTGGTGGTGGGGGATGTTATGGGGTTATGCTTCTTTGTTACCTTTTTCACCCATTATGAGTTTGCATCCCTGTAGAGAATTAACAGAGATTTAAGCTGTAGTTATTGTTGATTATTTTTTTTTAATTGAAAAGGTTTTAAAGGGCTGGTTGACTTTTTTTTTTTTCTAGGCTTGATTGTGTGTTTGGGGTACAATCTAACATGTGTTAATGCTTTGTTTAAAAAAAACCAAAAAAAACCCCATTATTTTTCATATAATTTACCTTTATTCTACACCGCTCTGTCCCTTCTGTTATGAATGTGCTGATGATTTCCTGCTTTTATGAAGCCCCTCCCTCAGAAATACGCAATGGACTCTGATGTGTGCTCTGATTGGCTAAACCACCTCTAGTGCATGTCTGAACATCCTGCCCCTCAGCTCAGTGGCATGTGCTCTGGTTGTATTGTAAACAATGGCGTCGTCTATATTGCTTATCAATTTGGGCCCGATTGAGACACAGAAGATATTAGTGAAGAGGATCGCACAGAACCTGTGCAAGCACGGCTCTCAATGGTATGTTTTTTTGTTTGTTGTTGTCTCATACTTTTAGATACACAGTTATTTGTAAATGCTACTGCTTCTATTAGTTTTTAATATACGGTTTTATCCTGATTAAAGCTTTAATACAGTACAAATACAGTATGCTGCAGTGCATGCTGGGAGAAATTGATGGGTTTTGTTGGAGCGAACGCTGAAGTATCACACGATCTGTAGATAAAAATGTAATTACATTAATAACACTAAACATTAACGATGAGTGATTAAGATATAGATGTGATCAGTAAATCAAACCAATTTATGACAATTACGTCATCATCAATAGCTAACCAACATCACATAACCTCATCTTACCCTGTCTTTCTTTGCCACAACAAATATGTTTTATAAACAGACTGTTACAGCAGTCAGAGAAAAAGTCAAGGACCAAGAGACCAACGGAGCACTGATCACCATAATGGTGACTTCAAACAAAAATACTCAAGAAACAACAAATTATAAATACATATTTATAATAAAGATACATACAAGCAGATTAGACTAGACAATATTAGACAAATAGTTATGTTGGTTTAAAAATACAGAAAATCACAAAAAAAAACTTTAACAGGAAATTTGCTGTCAGCCATAGCTAAAATACTCCAATGGCCTTTTTAGGTTTAATTTATGTTAATTTTGTTTTATTTCTTTCCATTTCAATTGTTCATTTGTTAATGTGTACAGAAGTAAGCCCTTAGCACAAAATTAGTTTCTATTAACTAATTTAAAAAAGAAAGTAATAACTTTTCAAAACACAACTGTCAATCAAGTGTTTTTATAAGAACACTTGATTGACAGCTGTGTTTTGAAAATATGACTATAAATAAAATGTTCTTAACAGATGCATTCTTGTCTTATGAAAGAGTTTCAAGCTGCGAACAAAGGGTTTTAGGGTGTGGAGTATAGCGTAAGTACTAATGCTTCATGGGAATTCAATGTAAAGTGAATGCTGCCAAGCTGTTCTGACCAGTTTAGGTATTAGTTCAAACCTGTTTTACTGGATTCTATGACCTCAAAATAAGTTTTCATAATTATTTTCTGAACTAAGTCACAGTTTACTTAACTTTTTGACTCTTTTACATTGATTCAGTGAAGTTGAATTTACTTAGAACTTTAGGTATTTTCATCTTTAGTTGGAATAACTTTACAAAAGTAAGATTAACTTTTATTTATTTATTTATTTGTTTATTTAGTTGTTACTTTTTATGATTTTAATACCAAAGTTCATGTTAATTTCACCAAATTTGGCTCATTTTCTTAGTTCAAACAAATACATAAATATTCTATTTTAGTTATTGTATTTCAATTGTTCTTTTATTTCAAAAGTTTCTGTCATGTTTTGGTTGACAACCTTTTCATTCTCGCATTTAAATTAATTTCCACTTCAAATAAAAAGCACTCTGATGTCAGTCATTGAAACACATCAGCTTCAAATCAAATTAAATTAATTTGTCAAGTTTGACTTTATACCATCTTCACTTAGGTGAAAATAATAGTTTAAAAATGCAATGACATCTGTTTGGTCTTGATTTAATGTAACAAAATTACAACTCATCCAATTGTCAATTTCATGAATTCACAGGTAATATGTTCAATTTGCTGTCAGGGACTGGTCAAGAAACTCTTGAAACTGAGGCAAAGTTCAGTATTTTCACATTATTGTTATTTTTATTTATTTATATATTAATTTATTCTCCAGGGTCCTCATTTATAAAATGTTGCGCAGAAACCATCTTAAAATTGATCTTACGATCATCTCTCAAATATGTGTACGGGTGATTCATAAAATGAACGTACGTACAGAAAATGCACATATGTGTCTCTTTCAGATGTGAAATCTATGAATCGCAAATGATCTTGAACTTGTGCACAAATGAATGGTTTCAACTCTCGGCTTGTAAACGACTCCTAATTAATGTCATTAACATGTAAAATATCGCCAGTCATCATCCAAATTCTTTAATTTAGAACAGCGAGCTGCAAGAACAGCTTATATTTTCAAAAACCTGCAATACTCGAACAAGAAAAAGTGAGGCACCAGATCACTTGTTCTAGGGTGAGATGAGTGGTTAAAATTTGCATAATTTACAACTAAAACTGTAAATTAATTTATGATTAGTTAGGCTAAAAGCCAACAAGATTATTGGTGAAGTTATATTTAACATTACCAACTGGTTTAACAAGGATTTGAGCATTTATTTGACACGTTATGCATATAATTAGTGGTGTTGATGTTTGGTGAATGAAGAGAAACCACAGAAATCTAGACTGAAACAAGTTAAGAAACGGAGAAGGGCAGACTCTTTTTTTAAACAGACTGTTGTATTTATTCACAGATTGGTCACAGAGATATATCTGTCTTCACCCTGTATGTAATTTTGCATGAGAAAATACAGTACATTTGGCCTCCATTTTTCACAGGGTCTGAGTCTGAACAGTAACATAGTTTTGCTTATAATGCAAAATCTTTGATAACTGCGCATTGTCTGTATTTAAATTACACAGTCCTGATCATGTCCTTATGTACTAAAATGTATCACATATCTGCTGTATATTTGTTTCCTATGAAGAAACCTAGTCATACTGTATAATTATATATATATATATATATATATATATATATATATATATGAAGACCATGGGTAGCATGATTTTAATTAGGTTCACAAAATCAAATATAAAAAAGCAGGGGAAAATTGCAAAAATGTGATATGTGTATAAACTTTCAAAAAGAGTAAAAACTAAATACATTGTTATATTTTATTCAAACAAGCACAAAATTGAACATTGTACTTGCACACAGTACTACTTAGCAATATATCAACTAATTTATCATGCAGTATGCGGTAACAAAATGTCTGTTGCCATTGGTTGGTGTCTGTTGGTGCCGTGAGAATTAGTCATTACCAGATAAACTACCATTTTGTTGCTTTTAGTGCTGATATTAATGCAGCAGTTGCTCTTCTAGCTGCTGCTGCTGCTGCTACAGCAGCTACTCTTCCTGATGAGGCCACTTTCCCTGCAGCTACTGCTGCTGCTGCTGCTACTGCTACTACTGCCAGAACTGTAACCGTGTCTTGTGCTGTTACCCCTGTTCCTGTTGCAACTGTCTGCACTGCTTCTCCTGCAGTTTCGGCTGCTTTTTCTGCAACTGTTTGCACGGATTCTCCTGCAGTATTAACTACTTTTTCAGCAACTGTCTGCACTACTTCTCCTGCAGTTTCAGCTGCTTTTTCAGCAACTGTCTGCACTACTTCTCCTGCAGTTTCAGCTGCTGTAGCAGCAACTGTCTGCACTGCTTCTCCTGCAGTTTCAGCTGCTTTTTCAGCAACTGTTTGCACTGATTCTCCTGCAGTCTTAGCTGCTTTTTCAGCAACTGTCTGTATTGCTGCTGCTGCACTCTCGGCTGCTTTTTCAGCAACTGATTGTGCTGCCTCTACAGCAGATACTGCACATTCTCCTGCTGCTCTGCCTGTAATTGCTGTTGCTATCTTGCCTGCTATTTTCACTGTTCCTAGAAGTCCAATTCCTAGCAATGCAACTGAACATGCAATCTTTACTTTTTTTTCTTTATTCTTTTTCTGAGTGGTTTTAAACATCTCAAGAGTGTAATGATTAATTTCATTTTGCTCCATCATTGAGTTGATCTTCTCCAGCAGTTCTGTGACCTGATCTTGGTGGTTTCTGTCCTCATTGTTGAATGAGTGATATCTGCCTCCACAACTGTCAACTATTTCCATTAAATAAATGCTTTTACTGATGTACTCGTCCAGAGGTTTTCCCTTCAGAAGATCAGCGTGAGTGAACAAAATGATGGTACGGAGCAAAGCTTCTTCTCCAAAGTTCTCCTCAAACCATTTCACCACGTCTCTCTCCTCTTTTGTGAATCTCACACCCAGCTTTAGCACCAGCAGAAACACATGAGGACCAGGAGAGGACATCTCTACACACTTTTCTATTTCAGCCTTCAGTTGCTGTTTCTTCATAGCTGTGTTAAACAGTCCTGGAGTATCAATTATAGAGACGGTCTTTCCACCCAGTTTTCCTTCCTGTTTCTCACACAGTTTATTGGTTGATTTTATAAAATCAACAACTTCAAAAGCATTTCTGCCCAGGATGGTGTTTCCTGTTGCACTTTTTCCTGATCCAGTTTTACCCAGAAGAACGATCCTCAGATCACATGCTAAGAATTAAAAAAAAAAAAAGTCTTAATGTGTTCACACAAATATACATTCATAAAGTCATGTGAAAAATCTAATGAAATATTACATTTGTGTTCAGAACATTCTAGTAATCTTTTCTGATTCATTTCAAAGTGAAAACTCAAAGTGGCTGCAAACTAAATTTATGGGATGAAAAGTTGTGGGCCATGTTTTGTTCCAATTAAGTCTCTAGAATGTTTTAATGATACAAATATGATAATTTATTCAATTATTAATAAATAAATAGAATATTGTTTAGCCTTTTGTTACAGTTAACAAACTCCTTCCTCAGTCTGGCAATTTAAACCTGTTCAGCTGGTTCAAGTTCAACAGCTCAACACAAGAGATTTGTTCAGTTTATTTGAAAAGTCAGTTAGAGTGTTTGTGTGTGTGTGTGTGTATGTGTGTTTGTGTGTGTGTGTGTTTAATTAATCTGTCTAAACTAATGAGACTTCACTATAGTTTATCCCTTACAAAATACAAGAAACATAACTTCTGTCTGAAGCTGATAAAACTTTACCTTGAAACTTAACGTCATACTGCATATTTAGCTAGTTTTTTTTTTCTCTCTTTAAATGTCCTATAATCTTCTTTTCAAAACTCAATATAATGGCAGCATGAATATCCCACCAGATTGTTACAGGACTACCAGTCATATACTTTATTTTGCATGACTTTCTCGTTTTGTCATATCAGGTTTATCAAGATATATAAACATTTATATTGAAAGATATAAAGCATTGCAGACTTGTTACTGTTAATTATGAAGTGTAAAAAATGCACGAAAAAAAGAAAATCAGACAACAAAAATTGCTTGATATTTACTAAAAACACCAAATACAAAATATTATTTTATTGTTTTAAATTCAAATGATCAAATCCAAGCACAACAACTAATAAAAAGCACTTTAAATTGTCAGTTTTTATTATTCTATTTGCATTCATTAATCATTAATAAAATGTCATATGATTTTTATAGAAGATATATAGATTTTGTTTCACAAACCCGTATTTGTTGAAGTCATTGTTATTGTCATCGCTCGTGTTTCTCTGCCGTCTTCTCGCTGAGCTGCACAGAGTCAAAATGCTGCAGCTCCTGCTGACACCAGTCAAATCCTTTCATTCAAACCATGATCACATGACTAAAGTCTTCCTGGGAGCTTTTAGTTTCTCTATTCATTTACTAATGATATGCTCACAAACTTCAAACTTCTCAAACACATATAATAGACAATGACCTATGAAAACTTCATACTTAAATATTTGATGGTAACATTTAGCAGGATTGTTGTTTCCGTTTGAATACAGCTTTCTGTACCCGTTTACACAAGAACATTGCACAGATAATATTGCTGCTGCATATACACTGTATGACTAGTAAAACATGAATAAACCATAACATGCTATAACAGTATAGTCACCTTGATAAACCATTCATTTTTGTACACTGATATTGTGAAGGAGCTTGGCGTATTGTAAATGCCACTTGAGGGCCCTATAAAAGTGCATTTGAGCAAATCTTGAAGGTCTTAGTTACTTGCTCACGTCATCTCACTTGTGATTTCTGACACATTGCTTGCATTTACATAACAGATGGCTATAAGTGGTATAGCTGAACATTATCATTATCATGGTGAATTGCAGAGTAACAAAACGTGTAACCTTTTGAACTATTACTATAAATGTAAAGTACTAAGATAAATTGTAATTTAACAAAAAAAATGAAACCTTTGTAACTTTTTGAGCTAAATCAGAACTAATTTTACATAACCAGAATGCATAAAAAAACAGAGGGAAAAAACAAGTTAACAAGTTTTACGATTAAAAAAATTGTAAAAAAATATATATCAAAAATATAAACTTGCTTGTTGATGGACCAAATCAAATGGACCATTATAAGCTAAATATTATATCCCTTACAAAAATTACCCATGTTTTTTACTACACTAACCATATTTTAGCCATATTGTGGGATTACAAATTATATTTAAATGTTTAACTTAGATTCTTATTATCAACTGTGCTCTGTCTCAATCAAGTCATGTTGATTGGCAGAGATTCAAAGAACCCAGAAGTTGATTCAAAGAACCCCTGGCCCAGACGTTGATTCGTTAGGTTGATTGGATTAGTGTCTATCTTTCGGAGCCCCCTGGCCCAGACGTTGATTCGTTAGGTTGATTGGATTAGTGTCTATGCATTTGATTATTGGGTTTGTCTCCACCTCCAAGAGTCCCTCCTCCAGAAATGCCTATAAAATGACCTTGTAAAGTTGCTTGAGTTTGAGATTTCGATGACTACAGACCAACAGCTTGTGTTCTCAATAAAGAATCCTACTGACGATCCAATCCGATTTCTCCTGGTCTTCTCTTCTGAGTTTTCTACACTTTAGAAGAACCAAGTTCACAACAGATGGTGCCGTGACCCGGATAGAGCTCCTCACCTGAATCCAGATTGAAACTTCAAGCTTAACAAAGATCTGACTTCGTTCCAGACTGAATCTTTCTGTACAACCAAGGTTGGGTGAGTGTCACTCTATCCAAAAGAACCTTTAAGACCAGTACAAATTTGTTATCCTCTGCGCCGTCAGAGAAGAGTTAACAGATAGCTGTAGGGTTTGGTTAACTAAGTTATCCTCTAAAAATTTATTTTAGAGATGAAGGTTATCCTCTGTTCAGGCAGGGAAGATTAGCATTACATGCTAATATTTGTTATCCTCTGTTCCAGCAGGGAAGAATTGTTTATCCTCTGTTCAGGCAGGGAAGATTAGCATCACATGCTAATATTTGTTATCCTCTGTTTCAGCAGGGAAGAACTGGTTACCCTCTGTTTTAGCAGGGAAGATTAGCGTAAAGTGCTAGTAATTTGTGTTATCCTCTGCTTTGCCAGGGAAGGTTAACAATAGTTGATCTGTGTTAACAAGTGTACCCTCTGTTGATCAGAGAAGTTTTAGTGTTTTCATTGTGTGGTAACAAAGAAACTCACAAAATGTTCAGAAAGAATGCTAGACTGATCCCCACAACTGAAAAAAGTGGTCTCGCGACTCCTTTGTGGTCAGATAGCGAATTCAAATCACTGTTAGGAGTGCAAATGAACCTAATAGTCACTGAGAAAGTTAGACAAGAACTAACTCAGAAATATGAGATCCATCCAGACAAGACTTGGTCTGTAGAAGAGTGTAAAAAGGTACTAGGAGCATGTATTCGCAAGAACAATGTGAAAGGCATTATCTGTTGTCACAGAGAATTCAGTTTAACATTAGCCACACAACAGTCTCAGCGTAACTCAGAGCTAGAGAAACAGAACAATGAACTCCGTGCTAGAGTATCCACTTTGACTAAGAAATTGAACCTCAAGAAAGCTGCAGCAAAAACTGATGTGAAAGTTAGTCAGCCTGATAACATTTACCCTGATTTACAAGCATTTTTTGAAACAGATGTAGCTCTCCAATCAGTAACTGATGTGCCTGTAAATTCAGTCAATGTGTGTGGTGCTAGGAGGAGATCTCAGGGAATTGAGGGAATTGAAAGTGTTCCTCCCAACTCTTCTGTTGTCCAAGTACAAACTGTTGCCAAAGCGCTAGGACCTAAAGATATAGAGAGACTATCCCAGAGCTTACCCTCAGCACGCACAAATTTTTCTGAATTTAGAAGAGCATTGATCAGCAAAATGCGTCTCTATGACATGTCGTTAACAGAAGTCACACAGCTGATGTCACAAATTCTAACTGAATCTGAATTCAACAGTTTTGAGTCTGCTGTTACTTCTGAACTACAACATGCCAGTAAAAGCGATTTGAGAGAAGGTGTTTTGAAAATTCTAAAGAATATCATGGGACCCAAAATAGACTGGTCCAGAATCACTAACTGTGTGCAAAGGAAAGAAGAATCTGTGAGTGAATATACTGAGAGATTTTGTCAGTCAGCTGTAATTTACAGTGGAATTGTTGATGACCCTGAAAGTGTGCTAGATGACAAGGGACCCCTGGTTCGTATCTGGTCAGATGGCCTTGTAGCCGAATACAGAAAAGCTTTACCATTTTTAGATCTAACTTGGTCTAACAGAACTCTCAGAAGTAACCTAGACAGGTTAGCTACATGGGAAAGAGATGCTGATGTCAAGGCAAAAGTAAGAGTAGCAGCAGCTACGTTTAACACAACGAAACAAGAAGATAGATGGTCTAAAAGAGAAAGCAAATGCAAATACTGTGAAAAATTAGGACATTGGGAGAAAGAGTGTAGGAAGACGTTGCAAGATAGTAAAAGAAATGCTATGCATAATTCTGCTCCTTCTCAGCCTGCACACAACCCTGAAGTAGTTCCGCCAGTGACCACTGAAACTGTAGGACAGCTAGTTCAGGCTCTTCTAAGAGCACAACAAGACCAAGAAAAAAACTAATTGTTGGGGCTGTGAGTAGCTACCTTTCCCCTGTAATCCAACACAATGACCAAAGAATTTTTGTGAAAGGTAGCATAAAAGAGAAAGAGATTGATTTTCTGCTTGATACAGGTGCAGAAATTACAGTAATCCCTACAAAATTGGCACAAGGTTTAAACATCCCATACAATAAAACCAAACTTTGTTTAACTGGTGTAATAGGTGAAGATTCTGTTTTGTATGAAACTCCGCCCATAGAGGTACAATTTGGCCCAAAAACTCTGACTACAAAATTGCTATGCGCTCCATTAAATACAGGTGCAATTTTAGGCATGGATCTTCTGAGACAAATAAATCTAACTTTAGACATGTCCTCAGAATCTACTAGCATAAAAATTTCCTCAGCACAGATTTCTACCAATAATGCAACCCCTCCCGAGTATGCTTTCTTACAGAATCATCCAATTTGGGCTAAAGACAAGGATGATTGTGGGTTGTTGACAGGTGTAGAACCAGTTAAATTGACAGGAACTCCACCTCCGGTCACCAAACAATATCCGATTAATAAGGAAGCTATACAGGGAATCAAACTTATTGTAGAAAATTTGCTGACGCAAGGAGTGCTAGTTAAAACCAACAGTCCATGTAATTCACCCATATGGCCCATCAAGAAATCTAATGGGACATGGAGACTTACAATAGACTACAGAGTAGCCAATAAAAATATTGATAAAATCACCCCCCTAGTGGCAGATCCATCTACAATTTGTAATGGCTTACCATTAGATTGTAAGATTTTTTCAGTAATTGATATGTCTAATGGATTTTTTTCTGTACCGTTGCACTCTGACAGCCAGCCATGGTTAGCTTTCACAGTTGACTATGAACAATACCAGTGGACACGATTACCACAGGGATTGCAAAACTCCCCAACCATATCAGGCTGTCAGACGTGATTTGTGTGACCCAGAATGTCCGGTAAAACAGTCCACTATGATCCAATATGTCGATGATATTTTGATTGCCTCAACAGATCATGAGGTACATCAAACTGAATTGGCATCATTGTTGGACTATTTGCATAAAAAAGGACACCAATGCAGCTTTCACAAAGCTCAAATCGCTAAAAAGCAAGTCACATTTCTGGGTCAAACAATTGGTGCAGGAAATAGATCCATTACACAGGATCGAGCGGCTTCAATCAAAGCCATACCTCCGCCTACTACCATCAAAACACTCCGCTCATTTTTAGGAACAACAGGTTATTGTAGACCTTGGATTGAAGACTATGCCTCGATTGCTCAGCCTCTCTATGATTTGTTGAAAGGCCATGGTAAAGATTCAGATACTGTTTGTATGGAAGAACTTCATCTCAAAGCTTTTAATGATTTGAAGAGAGCACTATGTCAAGCACCAGCATTAGGAATTGCCCAATCTGATAGACCCTTTGTGCTTTATGTCCATGAACACTTAGGCTTTATGACTGCATGTCTAATGCAAGATCATGGGGGCAGCTTACGCCCAATTCATTACTATTCCGGTAAACTTGACATAGTCGCTCAAGGTATGGGCCCATGCCTCAGAGCAGTACATGAACTATCTAGCGCTTCAGGCTTCATCAGGAATGGTGTTAGGTCAGACTGTAAACGTAAAATGCCCTCACGCAGTGTCCGCACTAATGAATCAAGCAAAAGTCACTTCTGTCACCTCCTCCCGTTGGGGAAATTGGTTAGCAACTCTCACAGCCCCGAATATTGTTATACAGCGTGCACCAGTCACGAACCCATCCTCATGTATGATGTCTGCAATGACTGAATTTGTGTTAGAGGATGAAGGCGAAATGACTCATGATTGTGTTACGCTTACATATGCAGCGACAAGTGAAATAGCAGAAACTCCCATAGAGAACGCAGAATTGGAGTTGTTTGTTGATGGTTCAGCTCAAGTTATTGAAGGTAACAGACGAGCAGGATATGCAGTAACTTCCACCACTGAAGTAGTTGCTTCAGGTCGTCTTCCAGATCATTTTTCAGCTCAAGCTGCAGAACTAGTAGCCTTAACTAGAGCATGCACGCTAGCTTCAGGATCGGTTGCAAATATCTACACAGATTCCAGGTATGCTTTTGGGGTAATTCATGATTTTGGTGTCATTTGGCAAACCAGAAAATTTCTAACTTCTGCTGGATCCCCCATTAAGCATGCTGGATTAGTGAAAGATTTAATGTTTGCCATGAATCTCCCAAAGAAATTAGCGGTGATCAAAGTGAAAGCACATCTCACAACTAATACTACGGAAGCTAAAGGTAATGCTCTCACTGATGTAGCGGCTAAACAGGCTTGTTTCTATGCAACTGTACAAGTGTGTTCAGGTAGTACAGCACAGAAGACAATTCTACCTCCTGAATCAATCGTTAATCTGTACAAAGACGTTCCTCTATATGAAGCATGGACATGGTTAGACAAAGGGGCCACTGTGGATTCATCTGGCTGCTGGACCAAAGGGGGAAAGTATGTTGCTCCCGAATCACTGTTGCCATATTTGGCTCAACAAATACACGATTTAGGTCATAGTGGTCCAGCAACGATGAATCACAGGTTCTCCAATCAATGGTGGAATCCAAAATTCAGAAACGCAGCCACTGAAACAGTCAAGAGATGTGTTACATGTCAGAAAAATAATGATGTACCAGCAGCCACTACACCAGCAGCACATACCCCAGCTCCACCAGGGCCATTTCGTCACCTGCAAGTTGATTACATATCGTTGCCCCCTTGTAAAGGAAAAACTGACGTTTTGGTAGTAATAGACAAGTTCTCAAGATGGGTAGAAGCTTATCCAACAGGGCGTGCTACAGCTGCACATACTGCTAAATGTCTTGTCACTGATTTCATTCCCAGATGGGGATTACCAGATTACATTGACTCAGATCAAGGTACCCACTTCACAGGACAGGTAGTCAAGGAAGTGTCTAGAATGTTGAAGATTAAATGGAACCTTCACTGTCCCTATAGGCCACAAGCATCAGGACAGGTTGAACGATCAAACAGAACAATCAAAACCAGGCTAAGCAAAATGCATCAGGAAGGAGTACCATGGGTGGAAGCACTGCCCGCAGTACTGTGTAGTGTGAGAGCATCACCTAACAGATCAGTAGGACTGAGCCCTCATGAGATTATTACTGGACGCCCAATGCAGATGCCAGGTGTGATTGATCTTAGAAATGCTGATGTGCACATTGCTTCAGATGCCCTGATCGCTTACTGTGAAAACCTCACAAAGGCAGTGCAGAGTGCCAAAGAGAGAGTTGAGTCGTGTTGGCAGACTCCACCAGAAGGTGGACACACAATCATCCCAGGTCAATGGGTCATGATAAAGGCGTTCAGAAACAAGCCATTAGAGCCTAAGTGGTACGGACCACATCAAGTGATGTTGATTACAGCTGCTGCAGTGTTGTGTCAGGGAAGGAAAACCTGGACTCATGTGTCACACTGTAAAGTTGTTCCCCCACCTACAGGGATAGGATAGGACACACGGACCAGTGAGGAGCCCAGGGAAGAACCGAATGCAACAGGCTTCGGGGGCAAACCCTGCGGTGAAGACTCCCTCATAGGCCTTCCCCATCCACTAGTCCATCCTTACCTCACTGTTCTTTAGGTGTCGCAGGAATTGAGAAATAGGGAAAGAAGGAACAACAATAGCAGACTATATTTGAACAGAGGATACAACCCTAATGTTTGCAGACTCTACAACAAATACTGCTATGTGCCGTTGTTCTCGTTTGTTTTGGTTTTGTTTTTTTGCTTCCTCTGTGCAGATACCACTTGATGGCTGTCCTCAGATCCATATGCACCGCCCTTCTCACCTGCGGATGAAGCCACAACCTCTAGAAAACAACTAGACCCATTGCCGAGCCAACTATCACACAAGAAAGAGAAAAGAAAGAAGAAAGAAAAAAATACACAACGCAGAGACTCACATACGGGAACTTCAGTCATCCATCAACATGATCACGATTTTCGTACTATTAACCATCATGGACATCACGCAAAGTGTAGACCCCAGAAACAACATATTCTTAGAGCTGATGAATATGTCAAGAAATGCCTTGTTTGCTGGAAAGAAGGTTTGCACATTCTTGGTCTTTCAGCAAAATTACACCAGATGACTGAAGATAATTATTCATGGTTCGGAAACTTGTTAGGTAAACCCTGGCTGTGGATCAAGGAAATAGCAATTCTGCTGTTGTTTCTCCTACTTGCGTACTATCTATGCATCCACAGTATCAAGTGTGTCGTTCAGCAAATGACGCCCTCCTCTCACGAGGAAATGACAGTCCAACCAGAAAAGATTATTACCTGTAAAAACTTCACGGACCCTAATTGCATGTTTTGTTTCTGTGTCAGCATGCAATTACATATAAGCAACACAGAACATGTACAATGTGCCTGTAACGATTACAAGTTACAAGAATTAACTTTCAAGTGTCTAAATTTGTATTTTGTGAGAGTTATTAGAACTCTCAAAGGGGGAATTGTGGGATTACAAATTATATTTAAATGTTTAACTTAGATTCTTATTATCAACTGTGCTCTGTCTCAATCAAGTCATGTTGATTGGCAGAGATTCAAAGAACCCAGACGTTGATTCAAAGAACCCCTGGCCCAGACGTTGATTCGTTAGGTTGATTGGATTAGTGTCTATCTTTCGGAGCCCCCTGGCCCAGACGTTGATTCGTTAGGTTGATTGGATTAGTGTCTATGCATTTGATTATTGGGTTTGTCTCCACCTCCAAGAGTCCCTCCTCCAGAAATGCCTATAAAATGACCTTGTAAAGTTGCTTGAGTTTGAGATTTCGATGACTACAGACCAACAGCTTGTGTTCTCAATAAAGAATCCTACTGACGATCCAATCCGATTTCTCCTGGTCTTCTCTTCTGAGTTTTCTACACTTTAGAAGAACCAAGTTCACAACAGTATTTGTAGTAAAACTGTTGTTATATGTCAATCAATATGCCAAAAAAAAAAACGTGGTTACCACACTTGTACTATACAATAAAGCCATGGTTCATTTTCGGAAGGGATATGGGTCAATGTCGTGACACCTAAATTTTCTGTCCGATTGCATTATTTAAATAATTTAAATATTTTACAAAAAAAAAATTAAAAATTAAAAATCTTTTTAACGGCTGGTATGTAGTTACCACATTTGTATATCATATGGTATGACCTCAAAAAAACAATGAATAGTAAGTTATTTCTGTAATTATGTATTTTCATTATAAATTTCATAGTGACCTTTTGTATGAAGATAGCTTGTTTTGTTTAGGTGGCCAGTTCTGTGCTTGTAAATTTTGACCGAATTTGAAAATATCATGTTGTAATGCCTTTGTGGAGAGAAAGGACACACACACCCACACACTAAGTGCAACCACAAATTCCTTAGGCTTAAAGAAATTTTCTTCACTATCTGCAAGTCATAAAATTGACAGACGAACAGCACCTCACTCAACTGGCTGGCCGATTTCCTGCCATGCTATCGGGTTATCATCTTAAGGAAAGCTTTGAGGGAAACATCTGCTAATGGCCCAGCGACAAACTTTATGGATTCCCTGATCGTTTAACGCAATAATTCAATGATTTTTTTCAACGAGAAAATACGTTTTTACGACAGACGTTCGAGCTAAGAAAGACCAGATCTCCACAAACGTGACATTCTCATGACCTGGACAGCTGACTTTCCTGACCTCCCGTTTCTCTCACATTCCAAACTGAAACACCCCTCAATTTCTCTTCTTGAACAAAGAACATCCAAACTCTCATAAACTTTATACCAAAAGACAAATAATACCTGTTGCTGTTATCAAAAGCAATATATATAATATATTTACAATATATATAGTCAGGTTGCATTTTATGAAATGAAAGTAAGCTTTCTGTGTTATTGTAATCAATTATATTTTTGTGTAATCTTTGGAGGTATAATTTTCTCCTGTAAAGTGAGTACTACACTTACAGTATCATATGCATGATGTGTTGTTTTTAATCTTTAAGTTGAACCCTTTTGTGTGTCTTAGCAGGAAAACTATTAACGTGTAGAAAATATGCTGAATTTGGTTTCATTTTAACGGCCATGATAAATGCAACAAGTTGGTATAAATGAAAGTTGACTTTTCTGATCCTAATGTATGATTACAACGCATACAGAATGTGTTAAGATATTTTCCTCATGAGATTAAAGCAACTAGGCGAGAGGACTTACTGCATGGAAAATGAGCCGTGTAGGCGGAGCTCCGTCTACAAGAACTATTTCATTGGAAGAGCATCGAGTGGGAGGGACCAAAATCTCCGGTCTAAAATACTGACTCCCAGCTCTCTGACTCTCTCTGCTCTCTGCTTGAAAATCGCGCGTTTCTTGAAACTTGGAGCTGCTCCAAACGAGCTCCTAGCCTTAACATCTGGCCGAGTTTGAACATTGAACCAACACTTAGTCAAATCTCTGAAGAAACCCTTGAAAGTCTGAAGCTACGCGAAAGGAACTCAAGAGCGTCAAACAGCACCCAGAGCCAACCAAGCAACAACAGAAGGGCATCCCCAGAGTGACGTCATGCGACGAGGACAAGCGGGATTCCCTCGAGCCATACAGATCCTTTCAACTTAAAAGCAAGTATCAAACAAAATCTCTAAAGTGGCTGAATCGTGTGGTATTTATCTCTAAAGTAAAGACACTAGAGTTCTCCTCTTGATGATCGACACGGGTAAAATCGTGTGGAAATAGCAAAACAGTGCTATATTTTAATCATTCTCAATTGCAACAATTCATTGCCTGTGTGTATGTATTTTGTTTTATGTTATTTAGCTTAGTTCATGTATTTTAGTAAGATAGCAAATAAACTCTTGTTTGATTTATAGAGAAGTGTTCTGTGTTCTGTTGTGTGATATTCAAATCAGAACTTTGCCCAGATTACGTTACCTATGCTCATAACTGTCATAAGGTTATTTAAATAATTCTGTATTATTATATCGTGGCCACGAGAATAAACAGAATTTCTCAGAAATACTGAAATCGAACAACTCGCTGGACGATTGTTAGATAAGGTATAAGTTGGACGATTTGATTAATATCAATTGATCATATCAATATCAGATCGTAAGATTCCCTAAAGCTAAAATAAAGCTTAAACCAAAGAGCTAAATTAAACAATGTAAAAGGGGTAAATCCTTTACAGAAATGGTGGAGAAAGACAGCGGGCAAAATCTGACTTGAAATTTCATAATCAGAAATACATATTGTTGTATTTTGCCTATTTTCTTCTAACCGGAAGGAGAAATAGTGTAAATACAGAGAGACAGAGTTTGTTTGTGTGTTTGTGGTACTGTATGCTTGTGGCAATGCGTTTTGAATGAATTAAATAACAACTTTAGTTGTTAAGAAGAAATTAACTGCAGTAACGTATATGAATTGTCTTGTAAGACAAAAGTCGCTCTAAAAGCGCAAAAGAGACAAATGAGCGAATTTCCTCATTTCTCTCTTCCATAAGGCCTTAATAGCGTGATCTGGTTTGTGCGTGTTCCACTTCCGGATATGCTATTTAATCTCCCAGCGAGAATATCAGATTAGCTACCTGTTTATTTCTCTGCCAATCTTTTGTTTCACTAAAAGAGTGAAATCGGACGTGGCGCTCGGAAAGAGTGGCCGAAACGCGTTCTGGGGAGAATAGTTATTGATTTTGATCCACTACGTTTTGTCTGTGAAGTTAGACAGAAGTAATGTACTAAGGCTCGCCGCGGCCAAAAGTGTTGATAATTAATCTGTGGATTAATTTATCTCATTCTAAATGAGTGAGATTGGTAGGGCTATATGAAAGAAAGAATCTAAATAGCTGCTTTTTGATGGTAGTGTGAAAGGCATTGATGTTTCACTGATTACTCGGATCTGTCTGTCCGAGATGACAGGATCCCTGACATCACCATAGTGACACGTAACCCAGGAAGTGCGCAGGCTCCGTCCCCGCGCCATTTTGAGCTGTTGTAAACAACAGCCTGACAGCCTTAGCTAAGCTAACTGAAGCCAATGAGTAGCATATTGGATCTTAGGCAAAGCTAGTTGTATTGGAAGCATAGCGATTAGCACATAGCATTTTGTAGCCTGTGGGTTCAGATGCGTGTGTTTGCAGTGTGTTTTTGAAGTGTTGATACGGTTTAACCCTTCACAGCTGAACTTTAGCTCACACTAAACTGTTTACATCAGTTCCTTCTCTCTTTTGAATTCACTCATTCTCTCTTTGGCATTCACTGATTCTACCTATAACTGCTCTTGTGAAAGGACTTTAACAATACAAATTTAAATAAACCTTTAATGTGCAAGGCAGCTGATTTTCATAGGAAATGAGACCAGCGATTTTACAGGTGGTTTTAATAGGCAGTTGTGTTTAGGTTGTTTTGTTTTGTTTCATATTTAGCAGGTATTAGTTTCATAACTATTGGGGTTTATTATAAATTAACGCTGGGTCTTAGCCTCATTGCTTTGATAGGAAGATAATTAATTTAATTATGATTGCGCTCATGATTTTAAGAATCTCATTGGATGAATTGCTATGAAATATTTGAAATTGATAATTTAATTCCATAACTAATCCCAGATGTGAAATTAAATTAATTTCATTAAAGTAATTTCAGTTTCTGATTCCACATAGACTGATTGAGATAATTATGTGTGCTCTGATAATTTAACAGTAACATTAAGATCTTAATTATTAACTATCAAAGCGTTTGATCATCTGGCCCGGGAACATTTTTAAATTTCCTTCATAATTCAGAATCAGAATCAGAATCAGAATCATCTTTATTCGCCAAGTGTGTGCAAACACACGAGGAATTTGTTGTGGTTTTTAAGAAGCTCTTGGTACATACATGCATACATACATACATACATACATACATATAAACATACATATCTGACATGAGAACAGAACATTTAAATAAGCCTTAACAATAATAATAATAATAATGTGTCTGAATCTGGAACAGAAGATCTATGTACAGATTTGTGCCTTATTTACTCTATATATACAACTGTATAGAAAAATTATGCATACATATTTACATAGAACTAGAGAGAGTAAATAATTAGAGATGGGGGATGAATTACAGGCAAGAATTAGGGTTAGAGAATTACAGAACACAGGTAATAATTCCTGTGTTAGTTGTTTAGGCTGGAGATGGCATAGGGGAAAAAACTGTTTTTATGCCTAGATGTTCTAGTGCACAGAGATCTGTAGCGTCTGCCTGACGGGAGGAGCGCAAACAGGTCGTGTCCAGGGTGAGAGGGATCTGTGATGATGTTACCTGCCCGTTTCTTCACTCTGGAGTAGTACAAATCCTGAAGGCTGGGCAGGTGCACACCAATGATCCTTTCTGCTGTCCTAACAGTCCGCTGCAGTCTTCTTATATCTGATTTTATGGCTGACCCAAACCATACAGTTATAGAAGAGCACAGAACCGACTCAATAACAGCAGAGTAAAACTGTGTCATGTGCGCCTGTGGCAGGTTGAACTTTTTCAGTTGACGAAGAAAGTACATTCTCTGCTGGGCCTTTTTCACGATGGAGTCGATGTGAGTGTCCCACTTCAGGTCCTGAGAGATGGTGGTTCCCAGGAACCTGAATGACTCCACTGCATTCACAGAGTTGTTCATGATAGTGAGTGGGGGGAGAGCTGGGGGGTTTCTCCTGAAGTCCACGATCATCTCCACAGTTTTAAGCGTGTTGAGCTCCAGGTTGTTTAGACTGCACCAGACAGCCAGCTCCTTAACCTCCTGTCTGTAAGCAGACTCGTCACCGTCCTGGATGAGGCCGATGAGTGTGGTATCGTCTGCAAACTTCAGGAGTTTGACAGAGGGGTCTTTAGAGGTGCAGTCGTTGGTGTAGAGGGAGAAGAGCAGTGGGGAGAGAACACAACCCTGAGGGGCTCCAGTGCTGATGGTGCAGGTGTTGGATGAGAATTTTCCCAGCCTCACTAGCTGCTGCCTGTCTGTCAGGAAGCTGGTGATCCACTGACAGATGGAGGTGGGGACGGAGAGCTGTGTCAGTTTATTCTGAAGGGTGTCCGGGATGATGGTGTTGAAAGCGGAGCTGAAGTCCACAAACAGGATCCTTGCATAAGTCCCTGGTTTGTCTAGATGTTGGAGGATGTAGTGCAATCCCATGTTGACTGCATCATCCACAGACCTGTTTGCTCGGTAAGCAAACTGCAGGGGGTCCAGCAAGGGTCCAGTAATGTCCTTCAGGTGAGCCAACACGAGCCTCTCAAATGACTTCATCACCACAGACGTTAAAGCAACAGGTCTGTAGTCATTAAGTCCTGTGATTTTTGGTTTCTTGGGTACAGGGATGATGGTGGAGCGTTTGAAGCAGGAGGGGACTTCACACAGCTCCAGTGATCTATTGAAGATCAATGTGAAGATGGATGATAGCTGAACAGCACAGGCTTTGAGGCAGGCTGGAGAGACACCGTCTGGGCCTTTGGCTTTCCTTATCTTCTGTCTCCTGAAGACTTTGCTTACATCTTCTTCACAGATCTTGATTACAGGCTGAGAAACAGTAGGGGGAGGGAGGGGGAGGGTGTTGATGGCTGTGTTGTGGGATAGTCAGAGTGGGTGTGGGGTGTCAGACCAGGCTTTTGTTTTTGAAACCTACAGTAAAAACTGTTCAGGTCTTCAGTCAGTTGTTGATTGGCCTCAGTGCTGGGGGGAGGGGTCTTGTAGCTGGTGATGGCTTTCAGGCCTTTCCACACTGATGTAGGGTCGTTGCTTGAAAGCTGTTTTTTTAGCTTTCCAGCGTAGTTCTTCTTTGCCACTCTTATCTCCCTATTCAGTGTGTATTTGGCCTGTTTGTACAAGGCTTTTTCCCCACTCCTGTAGGCGTCCTCTTTGGCCAGGCGAAGCTGTTTGAGTTTTGTACTGAACCAAGGTTTGTCGTTGTTAAATGTTAAATAAGTCCTGGTAGGTACACACATGTCCTCACAGAAACTAATGTAGGATGTCACGGTGTCAGTGAGTTCATCCAAATCAGTAGCTGCAGCCTCAAAAACACTCCAATCAGTAAGTTCGAAGCAGGCTTGTAGATCCTGCTCTGCTTCAACAGTCCATCTCTTTTCAGTTCTTAAGATAGGCTTAGAAGATTTAAGTTTCTGCCTATAGGCTGGTAGAAGGTGAACCAAACAGTGATCAGAGAGTCCCAGCGCTGCACGGGGGACAGAGTGGTATGCATCCTTTAAAACAGTGTAACAATGGTCCAGTATATTAAAGTCTCTGGTGGGGCATGTGATGTGCTGTCTGTATTTAGGCAGTTCGCGTGTGAGATTAGCTTTGTTAAAATCACCGAGAATTACAATGAAAGAGTCCGGGTAACGCTGCTCTGTGTGTGTGATTTGGTCGGCCAACAGTTCTAGCGCCGCACTCACACGTGCGTCAGGAGGAATGTAAACACTCACCAGAATAAACGAGGAAAACTCCCGCGGTGAATAAAAAGGCTTACAGTTGATAAAGAGAGCTTCCAAGTTTGGGCAGCACATCTTCTTTAAAACTGTCACGTCTGTACACCAGCCTTCATTGATATAAAAACATAATCCACCACCTCTCGTTTTCCCCGATGATTCGGTGACTCTGTCTGCTCTGAACAGCTGGAATCCGGATAGATGAAGCGCGCTGTCCGGGATAGCTCCGTTCAGCCAGGTTTCCGTGAAACAAAGCACAGCAGAGTTTAAAAAGTCCTTGTTTGTGCGGGTGAGGAGTTGTAGTTCGTCTGATTTATTTGCAAGGGAGCGGAGATTCGCCAGGTGAATACTCGGCAGCGGAGTCCTTAAACCGCGCTGTCTGGTTTTCACGAGCGCACCAGCGCGCTTCCCTCGCTTGCGTCGCCTGGAGCGCTTGAATAGGAACGCAGCTCCTCCGACTAAAATGTCCAGTAAAACGTCTGAATGTTCAAACGTCGGCAAAAGGTTATCTGGTGTGCTATTTCTTATGTCCAAGAGTTCGTTTCTAGTGAAGCGGATCGGAAAATCATTGCTTAAGACAGGACAAACAAACAAAAACAGAAAAAGGACCAAGGAGCAACAAACCGAGGCAGCCATGTGCGGCGCCATCATGTTTAATTGAGACGATACGGATTAATTTGTTCTAATGATTTGAATAACACAAGGAATTAGTAATTGGTCAGGCTTAGGGATACGAAATTAGGGATGTGGAATTTGTAATTTAATTTCATAATTAATTACGAATTTGAAAATTCTAATTCAATTTAATAATTAATTACAGTTCCTGTTTCCATATGGCAACACTATTGGCTGATCAATGAAATGTAATCGCTTGTAATGTTAATGAAAAATATCATTAAGATTTCAATCCATGACTGCTAATAATGCGCTGAAATTTTAATTTCATCTGCAACTCATTAGAGTTTGTATTACCCTGCTTCAATACTTACGGATTATTATAATCACAGGTGTCTTCTAATATTAATGACAAACATCTTTAAGTTAGATCTTTCTATCAATCAGTTCTCTGAAATTTTTATTTCAGCATTGGCTAATAAGGGTCCTACCTCAAGGATACCTTGTTGATTAATTTAATTCTAATCAAGCCTATCAAATTTAAATGATAACATCATAAAATTTGAAATAGGAACTACCAGTTCTAATTTCAGTTGCAATTGAGTTTTGGTCCCAAACTGTTCGGTCTCTCTCCGTCTGTTATTAAATTAACTTTTATAGGTTTCCCTTTTCTTAGGCCTGATAGGAGATAGGGCTCCCCCTAGTGCTTGGTTAGTGAAGTGAAATTGCCTCCAGTGTGAGTTACAGCAAGCGGAGTCACCCGTTCCGACTGTACCTGGTGCAGGCTGGAGGGGAAACCCGAATACTTCCGTCCTAGTGTTGCAAAGTGACGGCCCGCAGCAGGCTAGCGATCGGGTATCGGAGGAGGAGTCAACGGCTGTCTGGGCGAAGGTGCGGATATACCATCCCGGCTAAACTATTGACGAAGTACGTCGAACTTCGGGTTCGCGCTGACGGGTAGATACCGGAACCTAGCCCTGCCCCTCTTCAGGCCAGCAGTCATTTGACATACCTCACCCGAGTCCCAGCCCGGTTGTGCCAAAAGCCACAGCTGTCTGAGAGGCTCACAGCAGTACGGTGGGGGCGGAGTGTTCGGCAAAACCCTTACAGGAGCTCACCTGGTGCGCTCGGGCGGTGGGCCTTGCTGCTGAATGCCACTGGAGCAATTTACATTCCTCACAAAGCCTAGAGTATAAAACTTTCTAATTAGGAAAACCCTTCCAAGTAGCAAACCTCCAAAAGAAAAAAAATGAGGTTTTCTTAACGCTTAGGCAAGTGTGTTTATCCTACTAAAATTAGCAAAGCAAAACCCCTAGGTGCATCGACTCAACAGCGCCTCCGCGCTGCCACCTTTGTTACTAATCCTGACATTGGGAGTAAATCCCACTCATCTTTCTCTCTTTTCTTACTGCTGCTATCCTCTAATTTGACTACTGCTGCTGTTGCTGAGATTTTTGCCTGTGTGAAGATCACGAGTGGAGAACTTTAGCAATCGAAACAGGTATTTGTGGAACTTGAGAACATGTCAAAATTGTTTTCCATGTACCTTCCTCTTTTGTGAAATCCTACCCCGCCAGGTTAAAGCAGGTCAACAGAAGAAAGGCACCGGAAAACGTCAAGCACGCGAACACTCCAATTAGCTTGTGGTGTCAATTTTGTCATTAACGGGACCAGTGCTGTCATTGTTATTGTTTTCCTTCACCCCGGAGAAAACCAATTGCAATCACAGACTTACAAAAAAAAAAATGTCCCATTTACAAATCCTCTGATTAGAAGCAACCTTCTTCTTCTCTTTACCTGTTCTCTAGCTGTGCTACTTGTGTGTGTGTGTGCGCTCAATTTTCCCCCCACAGAGGCTACAAATTAGAAGCACGCCCCCAGAGGATCACAGTCACAGAGAACCACACCCACCTGTTTTACACAGTCAACACTAGTACACATTCTATATTGCACATCTACACCCCTTGTTTGTTGATTTGTTCTGTTTTGGTTTGTTTGTTTTGTTTTGTTTTGTTTTGTTTTTCTTTTCAAGGTCTGTGTCAGTCGCGGTTCGAGATCTCACTCACCACGCCCAAACATGTCTCACCCAACAGAACATGTCGGTCACTGGGAGGATTTGGAAACATGGCTAAGCATTGCAACAGACAGCCTCCTCCCTAGAGCTGCTGAAACACGAAGACATCAGACACAGGACCAGCTGGATGACAACATAACAAGCCTCATGGCACAAGACCCAAGTCACAGCTACAATCACAAAGAATTAGCCAAGATCACCGGCTCCTTAAGCCACACACTCATCGCCACCCTCAAGTTGAGCGACAAGCACGCTGCACAACGCCAGCAGGAGCTGACACGCGCACAACGACGCATAGAGCAGCTGGAACTTGAAGCTCAGGAATGACGGGAAGGGTCGGATGAGGCGGAACAAGGCACTGAGGAGGATATCAACCGGCTAAAAGAAACCCTAGCAGCTACTAGCCAATAATTGGAAAAGGTCAAGGCAGACTACGATGATCGGTCCAAAAAGCTACAGTATGCGGAACAGCTTCTGGAGAAAGCAAAGGCCGACTTCAGAGATAAAAACGACAGAATCAAAGCCCTTGAAGCTCACCTGGATGAGTCAAGAAACGAGATCAGCCGTCTATCACACTACGTCAAAGACTACGTCAAAGAGGAATCTGACAGTTTCCAAGAGGAACTCAAGCATGCTTACGAACTGCGCCGTGAGCCACCAAGGACACGACGCGCACCGACCTCACCCCTGCCGAGCAGGACCGGGTCACCTGTTCCTGAACTGACACGTGAGAAAAAGATGGAGGGGGTGGTGTTGAAACATTCACCAACTCACTCTGGAGAACTTTACCTCACTTTACCTCAGCCAAAAGAATCTGCTGCAGCCAGTCACAGATCATCGCACGGCTTGGACCTAAAAGACCTCGACAAGCTCGCCAGGAACATTGGCAAATTCACCCCGAGCGTGCCAAATAGCCCAAATGTCCAAGCGTATCTCCAAGATATCGATTTCCATCTGGAAATGCGACATAATGTTACGGACAAAGATAGACTATATTTACTTCGAACGACATCCAGTTCCAAAGTTTGCAGCTTCCTGGACAGGCAGCCTGCTCACACAAAGACTGATTACCAACTGCTCCGAGAAGCCCTCATTAAAGAGTTCTCCGATCCTGAGTCCGAACAAGGCCTGCACAACCAGCCATGGAGAACAGCACTCCTTCACCCCACTCTCAGAGAACCGTAATCACACTAACTTCAGATGGACACGAAATCCCACCTGAAAACCCAGCAACAGAGTTAGACACTAACTCAACACCTAATACTCCGAATTACAGCAGCGTCCAACAAACACCTGCTGACGAAACCCCTCAAGTTCCTGAAAGTGCTGTCTTGGTCATCTGCCACTCCTCCGAAGAACGCCACATCAGCCCTGATATCCTAACTGTTTCCTCCCAAACTCCAGTCCCTCAACTCCTAGGCGATCTCATTGAGAAAGGTATAGCCAGAAAATTCTACCTCTCCATCATCATCGAACGACACATCAGAGTCGAAGCGCTCCTCGATACGGGAGCCGACATTACTCTAATGTCTACCGAACTTCTGGAGGAAGTCCAAGAAAGATCAAAGAGGACTAACAGAACCCTCAAACTCCAAAGGTGTGAACTAAACCTTCAAGCATACTCCCACATGGGCCTACAACTAAAACATGTGGCCCCAATTCACCTAACAGTGGGATCGATGGACCTCGTCCATCCCGTATACGTTTCACCACTTAGTACGTATTCACTCCTCATTGGGAAAGATCTGCTTAATCGCTTCGAACCTCTAATAGACTTCAAGCACCTAAAGATGTTATGATAACTCACTACTTCCTC
This sequence comes from Schizothorax lantsangensis, assembly GCA_027422415.1. Taxonomy (NCBI): domain Eukaryota; kingdom Metazoa; phylum Chordata; class Actinopteri; order Cypriniformes; family Cyprinidae; genus Schizothorax; species Schizothorax lantsangensis. The sequence continues at coordinate 43,611,237 of CM049841.1, forward strand.
ATTGTCTCAGACCTGCCGCATGACATCTACATTGGAGTGGATATCCTGGTCCGGCTCAATGCTTGCATTGATACCGTAAACGACATCATATGGGCTCCACTGTCACACCAACTGACAACGTCAGTCAACCTCAAGAACCTCCAATCCGGTCAAACCATGCCAGACGCATGTGCTATGATCACGGAGCAAGAAGCCACAATACCTGCCTACAGCATGAGTGTCAGCATCCGCCTCAACATGCGACCTGGCCAAATGCTCAACAGTAAGCTAGGTTACTTCCAACCTTCCAGGACCTGCCTAAAACTCGGACTGACTCTGGAAGCCACACCTCTCATGGAAGTGTCATCTCGTGCTGTGTATGTGTTGTTCAACAACTGTACGGCCCAAGACATCCACGTTCCTAAAGCTAATCACCTGGGATGGCTCATCAGCCAGGCGTTCCACGACTTTGAACTGATGGTAACTGTCATAGGCCCTATACCCACACAGCTAATGTCAGACGAATACAACGACACCGTAACGTTCACAAAACCCCATGAAGTGATTGCCATCACATCCATTCTGCCGTTGTCCAGAGAAAGCGTCTGCCGTTCAGAACTAACAGATGACACTCATCTCGCTATCTATGCTGTCTCAACACAGCCTGCGACAGAATCACCTACACAGGTGACCATCGAGGCCCAAAGCCCCTCAAATGACCTCACTGCAGAAGAACCCTACGCTGGGTTCAATGCACAAGTGCAACAGATCCTGAGTGAGGCGGATGCTCTCCACAATGAAGCAGATCGCCAAGGGCTCAAAGAAGTTCTGCACAAATACAAGGACTCTTTCACAAAGGATTCCCTGGATTGTGGACTGACCAACATCCACACTTTGCGCATCCCGACAAACCCAAATGCGCCACCCACATTTGTGCGACAGTACAAGATTTCAATAGCGTCATACGAGCCAGTGCAAGAGATTGTTGACTCCATGCTGAAAAAGGGGGTCATCCGACCCTGTAACAGCACATACTCGAAACACTTGATACTGTGGATGCATAGATAGTACGCAAGTAGGAGAAACAACAGCAGAATTGCTATTTCCTTGATCCACAGCCAGGGTTTACCTAACAAGTTTCCGAACCATGAAGAATTATCTTCAGTCATCTGGTGTAATTTTGCTGAAAGACCAAGAATGTCTTGTTGGATTTTGTTCAAGTTCTCTGTTGGATCCATTAACCCGGTGCAGCATTCAGGACCGATAATGGTACAGGCCTCCCCTTGTGTTGCAAGAATGTAATCCAAGGCCACTCTGTTCTGTAAGATCATCATCTTGTGCGAGGCGAGAGTGTCCTTGATGTTGCCCAGGACCAAAACCGTATCATTGGCCAATTTCTGTACAGAATCCGACAGGCTTCTGACTTGATCGAGAGCCTGCATGACACCATACGATGGGATTAATGCTCCAAGAGTTCTTGACCACCACGTTTGTACACAAGTGAGTCCTGGAATGCAGCCATCTTTGTTGGTAGAAGCTGAATTTTGTAGATGTGGAGAACTTGAGCTGGGGTATGTGCTATGTTGTTTCTGGGGTCTACACTTTGAGCTGGGGTATGTGTTATGTTGTTTCTGGGGTCTACACTTTGCGTGATGTCCATGATGGTTAATAGTACGAAAATCTTGATCATGTTGATGGATGACTGAAGTTCCCGTATGTGAGTCTCTGCGTTGTGTATATATATATTATTTTTTTTTCTTCTTTCTTTTCTCTTTCTTGTGTGATAGTTGTCTCGGCAATGGGTCTAGTTGTTTTCTAGAGGTTGTGGCTTCATCCGCAGGTGAGAAGGGCGGTGCATATGGATCTCAGGACAGCCATCAAGTGGTATCTGCACAGAGGAAGAAAGAAACAAAAACAAGAGAGACCAACGGCACAGAGCAGTATTTGTTGTAGAGTCTGCAAACATTAGGGTTGTATCCTCTGTTCAAATATAGTCTGCTATTGTTGTTCCTTCTTTCCCTATTTCTCAATTCCTGCGACACCTAAAGAACAGTGAGGAAAGGATGGACTATTGGATGGGGAAAGGCCTATGAGGAAATCTTCACCGCAGGGTTGGCCCCCGAAGCCTGTTGCTTTCGGTTCTTCCCTGGGCTCCTCACTGGTTCTTGTGTCTGTCCTATCCTATCCCTGCAGGGGGAGGAACAACTTTACAGTGTGACACAGGAGTCCAAGTTTTCCTTCCCTGACACAATACTGCCGCAGCTGTAAACAACATCACTTGATGTGGTCCGTACCACTTAGGCTCTAATGGCTTGTTTCTGAACGCCTTTATCATGACCCATTGACCTGGGATGATTGTGTGTCCACCTTCTGGTGGAGTCTGCCAACACGACTCAACTCTCTCTTTGGCACTCTGCACTGCCTTTGTGAGGTTTTCACAGTAAGCGATCAGGGCATCTGAAGCAATGTGCACATCAGCATTTCTTTTTTTTTTTTTTTTTTTTTTTTTTTTTTTTTGGCCTGTCAGTAGCACAGATAACACATGACAGTACATATGCATGGCTATACTATCATCATTCACAGCCTTTTTTTTTCTTTTTTTTTTAATTAAATATATTTATTTATTTATTTTTTATTTTATTTTTTTTAATATTAATTAATTAATTAAATTTTATATACCCTTTTACTTAACCACACTGTGACAGACAAGACCAGGGGACAGAGAAAACAAGAGAGAGAAAGAAGAAAGAAGATAGGAAAAAAAAAAAAAAAAAAAAAAAAGGTTGTGGGGAAAGTCAACAAAGAAGGGGAAGAGAGAGAGAGAAAAAAGGAGAATGGGGGATAGAGAGAGAGAGGGAGAAAAAACAAAAGCAAAAAAACAGACAATTTGCTTCAATACCTGCTGACAAAAAGAGAAAACAACCGAAGACACAACATCAAAGAGACTGCAGCAACAACCAACATCTGTATAAATCACAATAAATTCTAAATGTTAAATGTTATTGAGCAGCACACATAACTAATATTACAAAATAAGTTTTGAAGCAACAGCAGATCAAGACAATGTGTGTCTGTGAGCACCTGTTTTTACACCAATGTGAATGCTTGAGTGTACACCTGTGTGTGTGAGCGCGCTTGTGTTCATAAGGTTCCTCCATGTAAATGTTTAATAGTGTGTGTGGGGAACAACAGCCCCATCCCGCAAGGCATGAAGCAGGCACGGAACAGACCCGGGCCCCAAACATCCGGAGGCCCCCCAGGGCACGAGACCCCCAGGAGAACCACCGCAGGGACAACCGCGGCCTCCACCCAAAAAAGGGCAGAGGAGAGCCCGAAGGCGGGACCTCCGACAGCCACAGTGTAGGCGCCCCAGGGTGCCGTGGCGGCAAGCCCGCAGGCTCCACCGGCAGCCGACCACACCAGGGCGGACCAGGCCCTGGGCCCGGAGACCCAAAGGCCCCCCACCCCACAAACGGGGCCCAGCAAGGCCAGTAGGGCCAGGCCCCGCCAATCGACCGCCGAGAGCGGGCCGGCGCTCGCCCGAGCATCCTGCCCCGGCGCGAGAAATCACCAACGCACCGGCGACATCCTCCACCGGCAGGGCATGGTGGTGGGGTGGGGGTCGACTAAGATGATGAGTGAGGCGGAGTCTAAGGCCCGACCTGACACATAGACGTAGACGACAAGCACACATATACACAAGCATATGTTCCCACCCTCATGCACGCAAACAAATATTCACACCTTCGCCCCACATGTAGACACACAAAAATGGACACAGTACCCACACTCACACTCCCCATATGCACTCTATACTCCTAGATCCAGGCACCACCACCCCCAGAGGGGTAGCCAGCGCCCGATCCCGGAGCTGAACCCCCTTCGCTCCGGCGTGGGGACAGGAAGACCACCCCGGTCCCCGCAGCAGCAGAGAAAATCAACAGCCCAGACCCCGACCGGGCGGCCAGCTCATCCTCACAGCCCCCGGCCCCAGACAGAGAACAGAGAACAGGGGTGTGAAAAAAAAAAAAAAAAAAAAAAAAAAAAAAAACGACCCCATGCTTCACCCCACCCGCTCAAATGTAGTGTTGGTGTGTGTTGTTCTAAGGTGCTTTAAAACAGGGGTGCTTTAAAACAGGGGAGGGGCACCCTCCACAAGCTTGTGTCAGCTCGTCCCCTCCCTAGAGCCCTCAATGTCTATGTGCAACTTAAAATTGAGAAGTGGGCACTGGCACCAGAGGGAAGGCTGAATGAACAGACCGCCCTCCGGATGCCATTCAGTGTGCCCACCCCCAAGGCCCTATATGTATGTGTCATGTGACAGTAAGTAATGAGAATGTCTAAGCTGTAATGTGTAATTGAGATGCAGGCGGCCACGAGGAGACAGAGGAGTACCACCTCCCCCGCATCCCAGCGACTCACCCGCACCTCAAAACCCTACCTATGTGTTGGTGTGATGGAGCGGGAGAAGTGAAGCCTTAGGGATGGGGAGGAAAACATCAGAGGGGGCAAAATACCCCCCCCTCTGGAGCCAGCTCCCCCGCTGACCCCCATAGGCACCCCCGTTACCCCAAATCTGCCCAGGGCGGGGGGCCCAGGCCCATCCAGACCAGGGCCCATGGCAGCCCGGGGCGGCCCACCAGACCCCACAGCAGAGGAAAAACTACCCCACCCCATTATCCAGTCACTTCCCAAACTGCATAAGACAATAAGACACCCAGGTAAAGCCCGTATACCCCGCCTCTATTGGACCCCCCCCCGCGGAGGCACCGATGCATCGAAGACCCCCACACCAGAGCCGGGCCCAAGCGCATGCACCAACCCATGCTCCCGGCGGCACACCAACCAGGACCCAAGCCCCCCAGGCCCAGCCGTGACCCCAAGCCGGAGGCAGAGCGTCCCCAGATCCCCAAACCCCCCCGGACCAACCCCGGAGCAGTGCGGCCGCCAGGCTGGCAACCTACGTCCGCCGGCACAGGCATCCCCAGCAGCGCCGCATGCCGCCGCCAGAGAAACAGCATCTAAGAGTCACCAATACCCCATCCAGGCCAAGGCCGCAGCCCCAGCGCCAAACCCCCCAAGAAACCCATCCCCAGGGAACCCCCAGATGCCCCAGGCCCATATTGCCACCCCACGCCAACAACAAAAACCACAGCCGGACAGAATCGGGACCCCCACCCACACTAGGTGATGGAGCTGATCAAAGGAGCCCAGAGAGATTGATCTAATGTGTCAGCAGAAGCTGTTTCAAGGCTAATATAATCCCACAAATAATCTCTATATTGGTTGATATTAAGATTATTTTTATTTTTCCAGTTCATGAGGACAGTCTTCTTAGCAATGCATAGGGCAGTGAAAGCCATGTGGATTGTGTTATCTTCTGTAGTGACACCATCTAGGTCGCCCAACAAGCAGACTAAAGGAGAGGCTGGAATAGAGCATTTAAGACACTTTGATAAGTCTTCACAAATCCTGTACCAGTACCTCTGAACAGGTGGACAGAACCATAGAGCGTGGATGTAATTGTCAGGTGTATTGCCTTTACAGTGTGAGCAGTTGTTAGAAGCTGTAAAACCCATCCTGAACATCCGATGACCTGTGTAGTGCACTCTATGCAGAATTTTGTATTGTATTAATTGTAATCCAGGATTTCTAATCAGTTCAAAGGTTTTTAAACATATCTGAGACCAGAAATTATGGTCCCAGCTTACTGATAGATCTGCTTCCCATTTTGCAATAGGAAGTGATACTGATTCATCTATATTGGAAAGTGCCCTGTATATTTTAGACATTAATTTGGGGGTATTGAGATTAAGAAAATCTGACACACTTGGTGGTATTTGTAAATTGATATGATTAGACTTAAATTTCCTTTTTACAATAGATTTAATTTGTTGATATTCTAAAAATCTGTTCTTATTAATCCCATATTGTTTAATTAATTTGTCAAAGGGAATAAAGTCTGTCCCTTTGAATATATGTTCCAGGTATTTAATACCTTTACAACTCCAATCTGTGAAGTTTATCATATTGTTGTTTAGCAATATGTCAGGATTGTTCCAGATAGGGGTACGTTTGCATGGGATTAGTGAAGACTCCGTCATTTTTAGAAACTCCCACCATGCTGTCAGAGAAGAGCTGATACTGATGCTTTTAAAGCATACGTGTCGTTTACTGATCGAGCTAATGAATGGCAGATCCGAAATCTCTATATTATTGCATAATGCCTGTTCTACATCTAGCCAAGGCTCATCTAAGAGGGTGTGTTTTAACCACCCTGAAATGTGTTGAAGCCTATTGGCTAAGAAATAGTGGTAAAAGTTAGGTAGATCTAGTCCTCCTTTATCCTTGGTCTTTTGCAGCGTTTTTAAGCTAATACGCGGGGGTTTACCTTTCCAAAGGAATTTAGAGATAGAGGAGTCCAAAGATCTAAACCAGTCAGGTGGTGGTTTACTCGGGATCATTGCAAATAAATAATTAATTCTTGGCAAAACCATCATTTTTATTGAGGTGACTCTTCCCATGAGTGATATGGGTAGAGACCTCCATCTGGTTAGATCATCTTCTACCTTCTTTAAAAGTGGGATGTGGTTTAATTTAATCAAATCTGTCAGCTTAGGAGAAACATTAATACCTAAATATTTAATATTTCCAGATTGCAATGGAGTGGAAGAATTCTGGAAGGAACAATTAATTGGAAGAACTGTTGATTTTAACCAGTTTATTGAATAATCTGAGACTCTTGAGAAAGAGTTTATTAATGTAATTACCTCAGAGAGAGTGGTTTGTGAATGTTGAAGAAAAAGTAACACATCGTCTGCGTAAAGACTAACTTTATGTTCTACATTCTTGCATTTAATGCCTTTAATCACTGTTGCCTGTCTAATTGCTGCTGCTAGTGGTTCAATAAAAATTGCAAACAGTGAGGGGGAGAGGGGGCATCCCTGCCTGGTGCCCCTCTTAAGACAGAAGCTAGAGGACGTTTGGGCATTTGTCCTGACACATGCTGTTGGAGAGTTATATAATATTTTTAACCAGTTTATGAAAGAGTTTCCAAAACCAAATTTGTGTAAAGTTGCAAATAGAAAATTCCAGTTAACCCTATCAAAAGCTTTTTCTGCATCTAGAGACAATATTGTAATTTGAAGGTTTCTATTGCATGAATAGTCTATCAAGTTAAGTAACCTACGAGTATTTGTTGAGGAGTGCCTGCCTTTTATGAAACCAGTTTGGTCGTAATGAATTATGAGAGGGGTTATCTTCTCTATTCTTTTTGAGATAGCTTTGCAGATTATTTTAGTGTCCACATTAATAAGGGATATTGGACGATAGCTAGTAGGCAATACAGGGTCTTTGCCTGGTTTTAGTAAGAGACTAATGTTGGCAGAATTCATATTTGGTGGAAGTCTGCCATTTTCTTTGGTTTCCTGCAACATTCTGTAGAATGTTGGTGCCAGAATAGCCCAGAATTCTTTATAGAATTCTGCTGGAAAGCCATCTGGACCTGGAGCCTTTTTATTGGGCATACTGTTCAAAGCTTCCTGAAGTTCATCTGATGTCAGTGGAGAATCCAATGCCATCGCTTGATTGTCTGTTAATTTCGGAAGAGTTATATTGTCAAGAAATTGGTCAACTTCGTCTTTAGATGGGTTTATCTGTGGAGAATATAAAGATTCGTAAAAATCTCTGAAAGTGTTGTTTATTCTTTCAGGGTCATATACTGTATCCCCAGTTAAATCTTTAACAGCACATATCGTTGTTTTTTCTTTATTTATTTTTAACTGGTTCGCTAAGAATTGACCTGATTTGTTACCATATTCAAATTCTTGCCAGCGAAGTCTTTGTGCTAAGAATTTAGTTTTTTTATTAATAATTTCATTTAATTCTAGTTTTGCTTTACATATTTTTTTCAGCATTTCCTGTTCCTGGGAGGATACGTAGGATTCTTCTAAAGTTTTTATGGTTTCTTCTAATTCCTGAATACATTTATTTTCTCTTTTCTTTTTATGCGATGAGAATGAAATTATTCTACCTCTCATCACAGCTTTGCCTGCTTCCCAGAGAACAGATGCTGATGTTCCAGGCAGGTCATTATAGTCTAAATATAAAGCCCACTCTTCTTTAAAATATTTAATAAAATCGTCGTCTTTAAGCAATGATGTATTGAATCTCCAATTATTACTTGGTGGAGTGGTCTTCTTATTTACTAGAGTTAAAGAAACAGCAGCATGATCGCTGACAGCTATAGTGTGTATCTCTGTGTCTGAAATGTCACTCAGCAGTGAGCTGCTGACTAGGAAATAATCCAGACGAGAGTAAGAGTGATGGACATGTGAGAAGAAAGTAAATTCCCTACTGTTGGTGTGGAGAGAACGCCATGCATCGCAAAGTCCATAGTCGCTCATGTACTGTTTAACTATATTTGTGGATTCCCAATTGCGCTGAGTTCCAGCTGTACTTAGCCTGTCCATTTCTTTATTTAGTCCAAAGTTGAGGTCTCCCCCAATTATAAGTGCACAATCTAGTTGTTCAGAAAGTGCGGTAAAAAAACCATGAAAGAAAGAGGGATCATCAACATTTGGACCATATATACTAACAATACATAACTTTTTGTCAAATATAGATAATTTAATGATTAGAAATCTACCTTCTGGATCTATAACTGTGTTGAGTACTGTGAAATTAACATTTTTATGTATTAAAATTGCTACCCCCCTTTGCCTAGAGTTATAGCAGGCTGAGAACACATTAGGAAACTCAGTTGTTTTAAGTTGATCTGTAGCTGTGGCAGGTCTATGAGTCTCTTGTAATAATACAACGTCTGCTTGTAGTTTTTTAAGCTGGCTAAATATTTTTAACTTTTTTTCCTTGGAGCCAGCTCCATTCACATTCCATGTGACAAACCTTAATGCACCCATAGATGTGTGTGTGTAGCTAATGCTGCTCGCTGCGTGTGATGCTCAAATGAATAAGATATGAGCGGGCGTGTACGCGCTTGTATGCGAGTATGTCCTTCATGTCTGTGTGTGCTGTAAGGTCTGAGTGGTTGCGTTAATGCTGAGTGTATATGTACATGGTCGTGCCAAGCAGATGTGTAATATAGTGTGTTTTGTTTATATGTGTAGTAAAGCAGGTGATCGGTGCCGTGAAAGGAGTTGGAAGTAAGAAAGACATACAAAGAAGCAAGCATAGAGGGATGAAAGTAAAAACTTGACAGAAACGAAAACATTGCAAAATCATTTAAACGCTGCGGAGACTGACTGTACGTGTTTGTTATGATATCGTATTAAATTATCGAAATGACATAAATATTTAGAGGTAAATGGAAGAACAAGCGAGGAAAGAGAGATAAAGAAAAGATAAATATAACGGATTCTTATCTGGAGTGGTGTTAATATAACCACGGAGTGGTACGGAGGTTGCGGTAGAGCTGCCCGTCCACGTAGAGCCGGTCCACTGCGATGACAGCTCGGGAGCCCTTTTGGATGAGACTGCGTCGGATTGGGAACAGAAGTTTGCGTCGCTCCAGGATTTCTTTGGGGAACTGGTCGTTTACGCCGAAGTCTGTTCCTTTCAGCTCCCTGCCGCGACTCTTCACCTGCTCTTTCTGCTTGAAGTATCCGAATTTGGCCACAATTGGACGCGGTCTCGGGGCTCCAGGTTTCTTCGCTCCCATCCGATGGACTCTTTCGAAGCAGATGTTTTCCACGGTGTCTTCCGGAAGCTTCAGGTACGTCTTGATAAAGTTTTTTACCGTAGCTTCTGGGTCCTCTTCGGCAGATTCCGGGATGCCTGAAAACACCAGGTTATCTCTCATGCTACGGGCCTGGAGATCGATGACAGTCTCTTTAATTTTTTTATTTTCTTCACTTAGATGGGTCATATTTTCAGTTAGAGATTTGACCGAGTCCCGTAGTGATGCGTTTTCAGCAGCGAGTGTTTCCACCTGCTGCTGGCTGAATTCCAGTGATTCCCTCAGGGATTTAAATTCACGGTGCAGGATCTCGACCAGGGACAACCTCGCGTCGAAGCTGGACAACCGCTTGTCGATTGACTCCAGGATGTCGGTAAAGCTTTTACCCGTCGGCGATGTTGTTTCAGGCGAGTCTGCTGGGCGACTTCTTTTGGAAGACGGCGTCTCGCTTTTGGCTGGAGAACATGCATTTTGGTTTTTCTTCATGACTATAACGTCGAAGCACCAGTCGATGTATTCCTGAAGAGTTTCTAAATTTTCCTCGCTGTCCTCGTTGTTCATTCAGTTTTTCCGCCAAGTCTCCAGCGTCTGACGTCACCTACAGCATTTCCGGCGTCTCTACAGCATTTCCGATTTCTACAGAACTCTAAAGTCTTTCAGCATTTAAAACATCAGCATTTCTAAGATCAATCACACCTGGCATCTGCATTGGGCGTCCAGTAATAATCTCATGAGGGCTCAGTCCTACTGATCTGTTAGGTGATGCTCTCATACTACACAGTACTGTGGGCAGTGCTTCAACCCATGGTACTCCTTCCTGATGCATTTTGCTTAGCCTGGTTTTGATTGTTCTGTTTGATCGTTCAACCTGTCCTGATGATTGTGGCCTATAGGGACAGTGAAGGTTCCACTTAATCTTCAACATTCTAGACACTTCCTTGACTACCTGTCCTGTGAAGTGGGTACCTTGATCTGAGTCAATGTAATCTGGTAATCCCCATCTGGGAATGAAATCAGTGACAAGACATTTAGCAGTATGTGCAGCTGTAGCACGCCCTGTTGGATAAGCTTCTACCCATCTTGAGAACTTGTCTATTACTACCAAAACGTCAGTTTTTCCTTTACAAGGGGGCAACGATATGTAATCAACTTGCAGGTGACGAAATGGCCCTGGTGGAGCTGGGGTATGTGCTGCTGGTGTAGTGGCTTCTGGTACATCATTATTTTTCTGACATGTAACACATCTCTTGACTGTTTCAGTGGCTGCGTTTCTGAATTTTGGATTCCACCATTGATTTGAGAACCTGTGATTCATCGTTGCTGGACCACTATGACCCAAACTGTGTATTTGTTGAGCCAAATATGGCAACAGTGATTCGGGAGCAACATACTTTCCCCCTTTGGTCCAGCAGCCGGATGAATCCACAGTGGCTCCTTTGTCTAACCATGTCCATGCTTCATATAGAGGAACGTCTTTATACAGATCAACGATTGATTCAGGGGGTAGAATTGTCTTCTGTGCTGTACTACCTGAACACACTTGTACAGTTGCATAGAAACAAGCCTGTTTAGCCGCTACATCAGCGAGAGCATTACCTTTAGCTTCCGTAGTATTAGTTGTGAGATGTGCTTTCACTTTGATCACCGCTAATTTCTTTGGGAGTTTCATGGCAAACATTAAATCTTTCACTAATCCAGCATGCTTAATGGGGGATCCAGCAGAAGTTAGAAATTTTCTGGTTTGCCAAATGACACCAAAATCATGAATTACCCCATAAGCATACCTGGAATCTGTGTAGATATTTGCAACCGATCCTGAAGCTAGCGTGCATGCTCTAGTTAAGGCTACTAGTTCTGCAGCTTGAGCTGAAAAATGATCTGGAAGACGACCTGAAGCAACTACTTCAGTGGTGGAAGTTACTGCATATCCTGCTCGTCTGTTACCTTCAATAACTTGAGCTGAACCATCAACAAACAACTCCAATTCTGCGTTCTCTATGGGAGTTTCTGCTATTTCACTTGTCGCTGCATATGTAAGCGTAACACAATCATGAGTCATTTCGCCTTCACCCTCTAACACAAATTCAGTCATTGCAGACATCATACATGAGGATGGGTTCGTGACTGGTGCACGCTGTATAACAATATTCGGGGCTGTGAGAGTTGCTAACCAATTTCCCCAACGGGAGGAGGTGACAGAAGTGACTTTTGCTTGATTCATTAGTGCGGACACTGCGTGAGGGCATTTTACGTTTACAGTCTGACCTAACACCATTCCTGATGAAGCCTGAAGCGCTAGATAGTTCATGTACTGCTCTGAGGCATGGGCCCATACCTTGAGCGACTATGTCAAGTTTACCGGAATAGTAATGAATTGGGCGTAAGCTGCCCCCATGATCTTGCATTAGACATGCAGTCATAAAGCCTAAGTGTTCATGGACATAAAGCACAAAGGGTCTATCAGATTGGGCAATTCCTAATGCTGGTGCTTGACATAGTGCTCTCTTCAAATCATTAAAAGCTTTGAGATGAAGTTCTTCCATACAAACAGTATCTGAATCTTTACCATGGCCTTTCAACAAATCATAGAGAGGCTGAGCAATCGAGGCATAGTCTTCAATCCAAGGTCTACAATAACCGGTTGTTCCTAAAAATGAGCGGAGTGTTTTAATGGTAGTAGGCGGAGGTATGGCTTTGACTGAAGCCGCTCGATCCTGTGTAATGGATCTATTTCCTGCACCAATTGTTTGACCCAGAAATGTGACTTGCTTTTTAGCGATTTGAGCTTTGTGAAAGCTGCATTTGTGTCCTTTTTTATGCAAATAGTCCAACAATGATGCCAATTCAGTTTGATGTACCTCATGATCTGTTGAGGCAATCAAAATATCATCGACATATTGGATCATAGTGGACTGTTTTACCGGACATTCTGGGTCACACAAATCACGTCTGACAGCCTGATGATATATGGTTGGGGAGTTTTGAAATCCCTGTGGCAATCGTGTCCACTGGTATTGTTCATAGTCAACAGTGAAAGCTAACCATGGCTGGCTGTCAGAGTGCAACGGTACAGAAAAGAATCCATTAGACATATCAATTACTGAAAAAATCTTACAATCTAATGGTAAGCCATTACAAATTGTAGATGGATCTGCCACTAGAGGGGTGATTGTATCAATATGTTTATTGGCTACTCTGTAGTCTATTGTAAGTCTCCATGTCCCATTAGATTTCTTGATGGGCCATATAGGTGAATTACATGGACTGTTGGTTTTAACTAGCACTCCTTGCGTCAGCAAATTTTCTACAATAAGTTTGATTCCCTGTATAGCTTCCTTATTAATCAGATATTGTTTGGTGACCGGAGGTGGAGTTCCTGTCAATTTAACTGGTTCTACACCTGTCAACAACCCACAATCATCCTTGTCTTTAGCCCAAATTGGATGATTCTGTAAGAAAGCATACTCGGGAGGGGTTGCATTATTGGTAGAAATCTGTGCTGAGGAAATTTTTATGCTAGTAGATTCTGAGGACATGTCTAAAGTTAGATTTATTTGTCTCAGAAGATCCATGCCTAAAATTGCACCTGTATTTAATGGAGCGCATAGCAATTTTGTAGTCAGTGTTTTTGGGCCAAATTGTACCTCTATGGGCGGAGTTTCATACAAAACAGAATCTTCACCTATTACACCAGTTAAACAACGTTTGGTTTTCTTGTATGGGATGTTTAAACCTTGTGCCAATTTTGTAGGAATTACTGTAATTTCTGCACCTGTATCAAGCAAAAAATCAATCTCTTTCTCTTTTATGCTACCTTTCACAAAAATTCTTTGGTCATTGTGTTGGATTACAGGGGAAAGGTAGCTACTCACAGCCCCAACAATCAGTTTTTTTTTCTGGTCTTGTTGTGCTCTTAGAAGAGCCTGAACTAGCTGACCTACAGTTTCAGTGGTCACTGGCGGAACTACTTCAGGGTTGTCGGCAGGCTGAAAAGGAGCAGAATTATGCATAGCATTTCTTTTACTATCTTGCAACTTCTTCCTACACTCTTTCTCCCAATGTCCTAATTTTTCACAGTATTTGCATTTGCTTTCTCTTTTAAACCATCTATTGTCTTGTTTCGTTGTGTTAAACGTAGCTGCTGCTACTCTTACTTTTGCCTTGACATCAGCATCTCTTTCCCATGTAGCTAACCTGTCTAGGTTACTTCTGAGAGTTCTGTTAGACCAAGTTAGATCTAAAAATGGTAAAGCTTTTCTGTATTCGGCTACAAGGCCATCTGACCAGATACGAACCAGGGGTCCCTTGTCATCTAGCACACTTTCAGGGTCATCAACAATTCAACTGTAAATTACAGCTGACTGACAAAATCTCTCAGTATATTCACTCACAGTCTCTTCTTTCCTTTGCACACAGGTAGTAATTCTAGACCAATCTATTTTGGGTCCTAAGATATTCTTTAGGATTTTCAAAATACCTTCTCTTAAATCACCCTTACTGGCATTTCGCAGTTCAGAAGCAACAGCAGATTCAAAACTGTTGAATTCAGATTCAGTTAAAATTTGTGACATCAGCTGCGTGACTTCTGCCAACGACATGTCATAAAGACGCATTTTACTGATCAATGTTCTTCTAAATTCAGAAAAATGTGTGCGTGCTGATGGTAAACTCTGAGATAGTCTCTCTATATCTTTAGGACATAAAGCTTTGGCAACAGTTTGTATTTGCACAACAGAAGAATTGAGAGGAACACTATCAGTTTCCTCAATTCCCTGAGATCTTCTCCTAGCACCACACACATTGACTGAATTTACAGGCACATCAGTTACTGATTGGAGAGCTACATCTGTTTCAAAAAAAGCTTGTAAGTCAAGATAATTGTTATCAGGCTGACTAACTTCTTCCACATCAGTTTTTGCTGAAGCTTTGTTGCGGTTCAATTTCTTAGTTAAAGAGGATACTCTAGCACGGAGCTCTTTGTTCTGTTCCTCTAGCTCTGAGTTACGCTGATACTGTTGTGTAGCTAGTGCTAAACCAAATTCTCTGTGGCAGCAGATAATGCCTTTCACATTGTTCTTGTGAATACATGCTCCTAATACCTTTTTACATTCATCTACCGACCAAGTCTTGTCTGGATGGATCTCATATTTCTGAATTAGCTCTTGTCTAACTTTCTCAGTGACTATTAGGTTAATTTGCACTCCTAACAGTGATTTGAATTCGCTATCTGACCACAAAGGAGTCGCGAGACCACCTTTTTCAGTTGTGGGGATCAGTCTAGCATTCTTTCTAAACATTTTGTGAGTTTCTTTGTTACCACACAATGAAAACACTAAAACTTCTCTGATCAACAGAGGGTACACTTGTTAACACAGATCAACTATTGTTAACCTTCCCTGGCAAAGCAGAGGATAACACAAATTACTAGCACTTTACGCTGATCTTCCCTGCATGAACAGAGGATAACCAATTCTTCCCTGCCAAAACAGAGGATAACAAATATTAACACGTAATGCTAATCTTCCCTGAAAGAACAGAGGATAACCACTTTTTAGCACGTAATGCCAAAACTTCCCTGCCTGAAACAGAGGATAACTTTCATCTCTAAAATAAAAACTTTAGAGGATAAACTTAGTTAAACAAACCCTACAGATGTATGTTAACTCTTCTCTGACGGCACAGAGGATACAAAATTTGTACTGGTCTTAGGTTCTTTTGGATTAGAGACAGCACTCACCACAACCCTTGGTTGAGAGAAAAATTCAGTCTGGGAATCTTTGTTCAGCTGGAAGTTTTCAGGTGAGGAAGCTGGAACTCTCTCCGGGTCACGGCACCATCTGTTGTGAACTTGGTTCTTCTAAAGTGTAGAAAACTCAGAAGAGAAGACCAGGAGACTTCGGATTGGATCGTCAGCAGGATTATTTTATTGAGAACACAAGCTGTTGGTATCTGTAGTCATCGAAATCTCAATCTTAAGTAACTTTACAAAGTTATTTTATAGGCATTTTTGGAGGAGGGATTCTTGGAGGTGGAGACAAATTCAAACAAAGCAAGCACATGAGGGAGGCGTTAGTTTGTTGCTAAACTTCCCGTGGTTCTAATCTCATCAACATAATCAAAGGCATAGACACTAATCCAATCAACCTAACGAATCCACGTCTGGGCCAGGGGGCTCCGAAAGATAGACACTAATCCAATCAAACTAACGATTCCACGTCTGGGCCAGGGAGCCAGGAAGTCTGGACCAGGAAGTCTGGGCCAGAAAGCCATTTGCAGAACAAAGCTTGAGAGTCAGGAAGTGGATAATAAGAATCTAAATTAAACATTTAAATACAATTTGTAATCCCACACTGGTAACAGTCTGGATGATCCTTTTCTTCTTTGGTCCAGAGCACACGGCGTCCATTCCTCCCAAAAAATACCTGAAATACTGATTCATCTGACCACAGTACATGTTTCCACTGTGTGATGGTCCATCCCAGATGCCTCCGAGCCCAGAGAAGTCGACGGCGCTTCTGGACACTGTTAACATAGGGCTTCCTTTTGGCACAGTACAGTTTTAACTAGCATTTGTGGATGTAACTACGTATTGTGGTACTTGACAAAGGTTTGCCAAAGTAGTCCTGAGCCCATGTGGTGATATCGCTTATAGATGAATGACGATTCTTGATGCAGTGCCACCTGAGGGATCGGAGATCACGGTTGTTCAGCTTAGGCTTGCGCCCTTGTCCTTTATGCACTGAAATTCCTCCAGATTCCTTGAATCTTTTAATTATGTTATGTACTGTTGAAGGTGAAATATCCAAATCTCTTTCTTTGAGGAACATTGTTTTTAAACATTTCAATAATTTTCTCACGTATTTGTTGGCAAACTGGCGATCCTCGGCCCATCTTTGCTCCTAAAGGGCTAGACCTTTCTTGGATGCTGCTTTTGTACCAAATCATAATTACAATCACCTGTTGACATCAACTGTTTCAAATCACATCATTATTTAACCAATTTACCTCATTACTAGCCCTAAATTGCTCCTGTCCCAACTTTTTTTGGAATGTGTTGCAGGTCTGAATGACAGGAAAGGATGTATATTTACAAATGACATGAAGTTGACCAGACAAAACATGAAATATTTTGTGTTCATATTGTCTGCAATGAAATACAAGTCAAAGTAAATTTAGAAATCACTACTTTCTTTTTTTATTTGCGTTTTCCATACTGTCCCAACTTTTTCTGATTTGGGGTTGTAATTTGGATCGTTATTCCTTTGTTTAGGTTTCATTTCTTCAGGGAGAGTTATTGTTTGTGTCCGTTATGGAATAAATTACGCTCAAAAACAGCGTCTTGGTGGTAAAAAACATCACAGTTTTGTAGCATACAGTCTCACAGACAGAATGAGATTGTTACGACACGTGAGTCATGGGGATCCATTTGCAAGGCTTTATTAACATGAGTGGTCGGAAACAAGCATGGGTCAAACATTGGCAAACAGGTATATAGAGGGCAAGACAGAACAGTAGTCCTAGGGCAAGCGTGGGTCGACGATCAGCAAACAATATCCAACAAGGGCTAGGCAGAGAGATAATCCAGGTATACGAGCAATAATCCAAAAGAGATGCAAACAGAGTCCAAAGGGCAAGGCTATAAGGGTAGATCCAGAAAACACGGGTAAGAATCAAACACGGGAAAACTAACAAGGCAAACTGACAACTAGGAACGCTCTGTAGAGTAGCTGGTGGTGCATTCACAGTTTCTGAGTTCATGGAAGACAGTTCAGGTGTATATTCCTTTACAGAGACAGGCAGTTTGGAATCGGACACATTGGCTGGTTCAGAGCAGAGCATATGCTCAAAGGCGACCTCTGTGGCCGTGACGGGGCTGGACAAGGGTTCGCAGACGGCCTCCATAGCCGTGACAGAGCAGGACAGGGATTCGCAGATGGCCTCCATAGCCGTGACAGGGCAGGACAAAGATTTGCAGACGGCCTCCATAGCCGTGACTGGGCAGGACAAGGAATCACAGACGGCCTCCATAGCCATGACAGGGCAGAGCAAGGATTCACAGGAGGGCACCACTGACACCTCTGGAGGTTCTGCAGCAGACGCCGCCACCTCTGGATGTTCTACAGTGGTAACACCAGGAGATAGGTAGTGTTCAGTAACGGTCTCCTTGACCGCAACATGACAGGTTGAGAGTACGTTCTTGGGCGCCACCACCATACAAGGAGATGAAACGAGCACCGCCGCTTCAGGAGGATCTGCAGCATATGCCACCACCTCTGAAGAAACTGCAGCGAGTGCCATTGCTTCAGTGGGCACAGCAGCGAGTGTCACTACCCCCTGAGGTTCTGCAGCATCAGCCACTACCTCTGGAGACATCACAGTGGACGTCGCCACCTCGGGCAGTTCTGTGGTGTATGCAGCCCAAATGCAACATAAAGCGATCCCTATCATGGGAAGCACTTCAGACAGAGGAATAAGTTCAGGGACAGGAGGGTTAACGTGAGTGGATTTGGGGATACCAGCTGCGCGTGCAGACACCAGCGGTGCATCCATCACGCTGGACACCAGACAGGGAGTACGAAGGACTGACCTTAAATCTCTGGGTGTGATAGACTCTGGCAGTTCAGCAGAGACGTGAAGAGGCTCTGGCTGAAGAGCTGAGACGTGAAGAGACTCTTGGTCTGACTCGTTAACATCAGTTGTGACTTGACTTGGTCCTTTAACAACGGCTGTGACTTGACTTGGTTCTTTAACAATGGCTGTGACTTGACTTGGCTCTTTAACATCAGCTGTGACTTGACTTGGCTTTTTAACATCAGCTGCGATTTGACTTGGTTCTTTAACAACGGTTGTGACTTGACTTGGCTCTTTAACATCGGCTGTGACTTGACTTGGCTCTTTAACATCGGCTGTGATTTGACTTGGCTCTTGTCTCTTGAGCGGCTGATTAATGCCCACACAAAAGAAGTCTATGAGCATACAGTCCGGCAGATCGGAAAAATGGGCGAGATCTAAATACTCTTGTATATAATCCTCAAGCGATCGCAAGCCCTGCTTGAGGGTTAATAACATTCATGCAGTGTCCATACCTGGCCAATATCCACATGAAAAGCCGCTGGATCCTTGTTTGGCCGAATATTCTGTTACGACACGTGAGTCATGGTGATCCATTTGCAAGGCTTTATTAACATGAGTGGTCGGAAACAAGCATGGGTCAAACATTGGCAAACAGGTATATAGAGGGCAAGACAGAAGAGTAGTCCTAGGGCAAGCGTGGGTCGACGATCAGCAAACAATATCCAACAAGGGCTAGGCAGAGAGATAATCCAGGTATACGAGCAATAATCCAAACGAGATGCAAACAGAGTCCAAAGGGCAAGGCTATAAGGGTAGATCCAGAAAACACGGGCAAGAATCAAACACGGGAAAACTAACAAGGCAAACTGACAACTAGGAATGCTCTGTAGAGTAGCTATGGCTAAACAATACTCGGCAGAGAGCAAGAGGAAGTCCCAGGTTTAAGTAAGCTGTGTAATTGTGAGATGATTCTCAGGTGTGAGCGTGATCAGTGCGAACAGCTGTGTGTGTGACGTCAATGCAGTGGATGATGGGAATTGCAGTCCAGAGTCATATCTAACAGCCTGTGTGGAGTGAAAGTCAATGTGATGGAGGAGTGACCTCTGGTGGCGATCGGGTGGAAGGCCACAGACCGGATTCGTGACAGAGATCATCCAAAAAAAAAAAAGTTAAAGATACGCTGAAGATTGTTTATTTGAATTCTGGCGCTCCCTCGTGACGGAAAATAGAAAAAATCTCAGAAAATCTCATTTGTCATGGTATCTTCTTCAGATTTGAAATATAAACTCATGAGACATGTGATTTCTCCAGGACTGATTTCATGTATTTTTATATGAAATAAAAAAAGATTAGTGTGGTAAAAAAAAAAAAGCAAGGCACTTCAGTGTCTATAACTTTTTATATTTTTGTGCATTTTCAACTCTGGATGATGGATAATAAAGCCCAAAGGGTCTTCTTTCCAAAGACACCAAAATTGTGTGGCACCCTGAAGTCAGGAACTGTTACAATTTTAAGTTAGTTAGTCATTTTCAGTTGTGATTCCCAATATGGGGGGTGCTGGCTAACAGGTTAACTACATTTAAGAAGGCAACTCTGAAATTATAGAACAAAAATAAGAGATCATTATTTACAAAAACTCAAATTAAATGCAAATACTTTGTTTCTAAACACTTTAATTACTGAGAACATTTTAAAAAAATGTTAAGCATGTTAAGGAAATTATTTAATTTTAATATAAATCATGGTCGCACCACATTACATTTTTTAAGGCTACGGCCAATTCATCTAGATTAAAAAAATGCTAAAATCACTTCATTTTAAATTTTAATATGAATTTATGTGTACACAACATTCTTAATGTTTGAACAATTACAGTAGATATTATTATTTTTTGTATTTTAAAATTGGCCTGTCGAAAATCATTATACGTCAATGACCCATATACAGTAAGCAATATATCCTATATTTCTGAAGAGAACAGAAAGGGAGACAGATTGATTGACATCTTCGGGTACTGTGTAGAGAGAATCTGACCATTTTCACACAGTAGCAAAATCCAGTTCAAACCTGTATTTTAATACGGTGACATTCACAAAAAGTATGGTTATTTACAAGAGTAATAACCACGTCCTATAACCGAACTCACATCAGTACATTTTTTAGTGATTCTCAACTGGTTTTCGTCGTGCTGTGTGAACCGAACTATATATATATATATATATATATATATATATATATATATATATATATAAAACAAAAGTAATTTTAGGCTTTCCAAGGAACAGGTGGAGGTGTGTACTACACAATATAAAGCCATTTACCTTTTAAAATAGTTAGCAAGTTGTCTCAATAACCTATTTCTTACCTGTGCAGGATGTCATTACCACCCTTGGTCCTTATTACATGAATTTACAACAGACCAAACTGCCACTCACAAACAGTGTTCTTGCCTGCCTTTGGCCATTGGCCAATCAGGAGTCATATCGAGGTGTGGCAGATAGATTCAATACATCAAAATCCACAATTTTCTCAAAAAAAAACTCATCTCCATGAGTTTTGTTCACTTGTTAATACACACATGGCCCACACAATTTCCTGGCCCAGAGGCCAAAGGCTGCAGATATCTAAGCTAGAGTTTGACGCAGCAGGCTTCCCCAACAATGTATGTGAAGTGGATGGGTGTCACATTACTATAATGAGACCCCATTGTGATAATCCCCTAGCCTACTTGAATAGGAAACAGTTCTATTCAGTAAATTTAACTGGGTTTTGTGACAGTCAGCAGCACTTTTGTCACATCAGTGTGGGTCACCCTGGGAGTTGGCATGATGCTAGGGCATTTCGTCTAACAGAGGTTGGACGTGTTCTTGAAGAAGATCCTCATTCTGTTGTTCCACAGGGAATGCATATTATTGGGGATTCAGCCTACCCTCTGTTGCCTCAACTTATGAGGCCTTATAGAGACCACGACCATTTAACAGCTAGGCAAAGGCGCTTTAACAGGAAGCTCAATGCTGCTCGTGTGGTCATTGAGCATGCACTTGGCCGGGTGACCAAGTTGTTGTAGTAGATGATAGTGATGACGATGAACCACCTCCCCAGCAACCCCACAACACTACTGCAAGCAATTATAGAAACATCATTTGTGACCAGACCTAACACGCCAAAAACTGAGTAATTAGCATTTAGCTGAACTAAAACTTAGTAAAGCATTTTGTTTTGTCAGCATTTTTTTTTAATGTTAAGAAATATTTAAACTCTGAACCGTAGTTATTTGTTGACCCAGTTTGTGTTGATCAATAAAAGATTGCTGTTCTTATTTGACTCAAGATGTGTATGAGACTTGGTGACTTTACTGCCTAAAGAAACAGCTCAGTGAATTGAGCTCAGTAAACAGTGTAACAACACAAGATAAGAACAATAAAAGGCAGGATCTGCTTTAAAATTGATTGATTAAAATGAATGATCACAAGAGGAGTGTACGCTACCGATGAAAAGTTTAAAGACAATTTACTGAAATGTTTCAGATTTTTTTTAAAACCCTTTACTTTAAAGTGTATGCTTAAATGTTTGAATT
Organism: Schizothorax lantsangensis; assembly: GCA_027422415.1. Taxonomy (NCBI): domain Eukaryota; kingdom Metazoa; phylum Chordata; class Actinopteri; order Cypriniformes; family Cyprinidae; genus Schizothorax; species Schizothorax lantsangensis. The sequence continues at coordinate 43,633,061 of CM049841.1, forward strand.
TACTTTTGTAAACAAAAAAATACAATTGTGCCAGCATATCAACTTCGATTATTGGAAAACTGAAATTTCAGTTAAAAATCTATTTAAAATTGATGACTTGGACTAAATAATGAAGAAAGCAAAGAAAAGCAGCCAATAAGAGCCCTGAATGGATGGGAATTCCTTCAATACTGTTTAAAACGCTTTCCAGGTTGAGACCTCAAAACAACTGGATGATCATTTGAAGTCATTAATATGACCACATGTTCATGTCTTAAAACAATCATAGTAATTATATGTATTGTTTACAAAATTAAATGGTGTATTTACCAAACACCATCCCTAATACAGAATATTCACCATACTTTATTATCCAACACCATGTGCAATACTTTGCTGGAGGATACAGCATAAAGACAGCTAAAGTAGCATATAAAGACAGATCATATTGAAGAGAAATAAAAATTTGTAATTTAAAACCATATTATTTTAATCAGATGAAGCCACCAGAATGCATGCATAGTGAAATGTCCTGAGCATCATAGAATCACATTCAGTTTCTTCTCATCAGAGCTCTCCTGGTTTTCTTTCTCTTGCTTGCTTGTCCATGTCCCTATCATAATCTTATTCTTCCATGACTTAAACAATTTGCAGTTGTTATCCAGCACCGTACAGTACAACTGATGAACAAAAGACATGTGACCAGTTAAAATCAAATTACTTTATTGTTACAATACCATGAACGCAAATGTACAGGTGGTGAAAGTCTTTTGTGCAAACTGCAGCACAACAGTATGATTGACAAGTATTGAATATATATGCAACACATATATATATATATATATATATATATATATATATATATATATATATAAGGGACTCAATACAGACAGAACAACATATGGTAAATATTATACTATACAGAGAGCATGAAATGAAAACAATAATAAACACAATAATCACAGTACACATATACCTTTGCAGTGCAGTACGGTATGAATTAGTGTAAACAGAATGTCAGGGTGCAGAATAATAGTGTGTCAGAGTCCAGTCAGTGTAACTGATAGAGTGCAGTACATAAGAGGTTGGTGAGGTGTGTGTGGTGTTACTGGTACGAGTTCAGTCTGATTGTCTGTGGAAAGAACTTGTCTCGCAGTCTGCTGGTGAAGGTTCTGCGATAACATCTGCCTGATGGTAACTGAGAGCAATCCATGGCTCGGGTGGCTGGAGTCTCTGATGGTCCTCCTCACACACCACCTGGTGTAGATGCCCTGGAGGGACAAAATATGTATTTAGGGTGTGGTAAATTAATAAACAATATATAGTATTTTTATTTATAATTGTTGCACTGGACTTCCCATTGATTATTTTTGGAGTTATGGGCTAAAAGAATCCCTCCACCACTATCTTGCAGTTGTGAAGTTGTGAAGTTTCTTTTATGGGCCGTAACATCTGAGCTGTCACAGTAGAGCTGTTCGTGAATGCAGTCTTCACAGCAGATATCTGATGGGTTCAGGCAGCAGTGCTTCACTTGGTGGCCATTGAATTGATATCTTCATCAACTGGCTTCATCCTCCTTCAAACAAACAGAAAAAACAATAAGTCAACAATAACTCCAGAGAAATAGTGTTGGTGAATACAGGTGCAGGTGTCAGAACTGACCATATTGACTGACCATATTGATTCAGTCATTTCCTGCCCAAATCCCAGAGATGATGCACAGCTAATTTGCTCATTCTAGGAGCAATAAAAAGATCTATGTGTGAAAAACTATAACTGCTGACTTGAAGTAACTATAACTGCTGTCTTTTGAGAGATCAACATCAATGCTGTACCACACATAACTGCATTGAATACAGACGTACCAATGGAAATATGCAACTTTTAGCTCTGTCTTTTCTGTTTGGGCACAAGAAGACCATGTTCATTCCTCATTCATCAGGACTGGTTTGACTGGCTTGCTGTGACTGATTTTCTTTTTCGTTTTTGGTCTTCAGCTGTAAAACAAGAAAATATCTATTGACCCCATGTTAAATTATTATTGTTGTTTAAACACAAGTTAAGCAGTTATAATAATAAACTTCAAGTTCAAGTTCCCTGGCAACTCTAGCGGGCTCCTGAGTTCATCTGTATACATCAGATTCAGAGTCTGAGAAAAGGCCATCATGCAAACTCTCAGTTTCTACCTTACAACAGAGCACGAAAGAATGTGTAAGTGAGTGACCGAGTAAAGGAATAAGATGAAGAGAATTTGGCAGAGAAAGGCAAAATTGTGTTTGTAAGTTTAACAGAATGAGAGGAAAGCAGCATTAGAAAAAGCTGTATTCTTCAATAGCAACCTATATTAATATGAATTATTTTAAATATGATTACATGCAGCCAGTATTGTTGTAAGCAATTAAAAGGCCTCTTCACACCAAGGATGAGTCCACACCGCAGCTATTTAACATTTAATGACACAGAGGATCAATATCGTTGGAATCTCTTCCAGAACAACTTTTTCAAGCTGATGAACAATAAAAACATTGACAACAACAAATAGCAGACAACAACGTACTGTAACTGCAGCGTGTATAACAGTAAACAGACCATTATCGTTTGTTGGTGTGGATGCTAAAATATTTACCATTATATTTCTTGTTCTTGCTGTGAACAGCTTTAAGTGATCTGATTTGGCCAAATTAATTGAAGATCTGATTTGTCACATGAGAAGTTAAACTAGCATTTCCAGACTCTTGTTTCTTAGACAGATATGCTCAATAAAAATCAACACGGAAAGAAAGACAGACTCTGAGGTGTGGACAGATATCATGTACTGTTAGAACGGGAAGAGACAGCACCAGTTTGTAAAGGTTAATAAAGAATAAAATGGACTTAATATAAACTTTATGATATAAACACTCTGACTACTTACTATGAGCACAATCTGCATGAGAGTTGAGGCAAAGGCCAATAACAGCAGTAGGAGAAAAAGTTGTAGAATTTTGTATGAGTACGCTTGTACAATATCATATGAATTTGCTGATTTGGTCAATTGTATGAATTATTACTACTTCAACATGACACTTTGTTGAGGGTTCCTCGTGGCGGGGCCGTGGGGTATGTAAACCAAAGTTAAAGAAACATCAAATACTGTGCAAATAGTAAAGGTGCTCAGACCAACACAGACGTACCATTGGAAGTGTATTCCTTTGCAGCTTTTGGTCTTCTCCGTAAACGCACAGTATGGCCAAATTCAAATCCCATGACAGGCCTTCTTTGGTCTTCCCTTTCAACTGAAATGAAGAGAAATATATACATGTTGAGACAGTGTGTTAAAAATGATATGTGAGCAAAATATTTTAGAAGGACAATAACGAAAGATATGATCAACACATAATATAAGGATGTGTTCATTAAAGCAAATCAGTTATTACTAAAAGTGTTCAACATAACCTGTGAAGGGCTGAACCTTTGAAGGACCCTTTCTTCAACCTTTCTTCAAGATCAGCATTGGGAGCTTCGAGTTCAAGTTCCCTGTTAATTCCAGCAGCTTTCTGAAAGAACTGGTCAAAATTTGATTCTGAGTTTTAAAAATATGCCATGATGAACCACAGAAATAAACCACAGAGAGCAAAATATGTGTAAATGAATTACAGATTCCAATTTGGAAAAATAGGAAAGGAAAAGCTGAGAGAGAGAGAGAAAGAGAGAGCGAGAGAGAGAGAGACAACCTTTACAAGAGATGGCTTCTTAAAAGAGCTGCTGGAGTATGTAATCTGACGTAACTGCAAGACAGAAAAAAAAATATTGAATTACAATTACTTCAAAAAAACATCTTAAAGGTGTGGAAAGCGTTTTGTTTACTGTGCTTTAAAAATAGTATACAGTAAAAACAGTTACTGTGGTAAAAACATGGTAGGTATTGTTGTTACTGTCCTTTAACTACAAATACCACAGTAAAACTACAGTTACTGAGGTAAACTCATAGTAAATTTTGAAGTTATTGGGCTTTTACTAGAAATACCATGGTAAATGTTGAAGTTATTGGGCTTTTACTAGAAATACCACAGTAAAACTACGGTTACTGAGGTAAACTCATAGTAAATATTGAAGTTATTGGGCTTTTACTAGAAATACCACAGTAAAACTACGGTTACGGAGGTAAACTCATAGTAAATATTGAAGTTATTGGGATTTTACTAGAAATACCACAGTAAAACTACGGTTACGGTGGGAGAAGCATGGTATATTTTGTGGTCACTGTGCATTGACTACACATGACATCGTCGAGCGACAGTTACTATGGTAACACTATGGTAAATGTGTGGACTTTTTACACGATCCCTTTCCCACCATAAGCAAATGTTAAATTAATAACTACGGAACAATTGAGTATTTTAAGAGACAGTACCTGTATATGTGTCCTGAAGTCATCTAAATCCATATTTTAATGCGCTATTTCACTGGTATTTGGTCCGTGTGCAGTTGTTGACGTTGGGGAAACGATCGCCTCTGCTGGTACTCCAGTGGTAACTTCACCTTCATACATGCGTGCAGGGATTAACCTTGTGGATCGATGATAACATCATTCTCATCCTAACAGAAGGTGCAGCAGACCCCTTCTTGGCCATATATGTGACCTGATATCCACTGAAAACGGCCATTCAATCGAATGATATCATTCGAAGCGGGTGAAAAAGGCATGTCAGTGTACAGTGAAAATGTCCCATGTCATGTAAAACAACTCCATCTTACACTTACTGTATAGTACTCCCAGGCATTATTCCCCTCCCCAGATGCATGGCGTCTGTCCTTTACTCTTTTGTAAGTTGTTAACATGTTTGCTAACTTTTTTCTATTTTTTTCAGTTGACAGGTTGTACACTTTCTGTGAGAATGCCCTCTGTAGTTTTCGATAGAAAGCTGGTTTGTTTCTGAAGTACAGTTGCTGATGAGTTCTTGTAAGGTCCAGTAGTAATAATGTTATTTTGTGATTTATTTATGTGGGAAGAGAGGGTATAAATATAAATGCCACAAAAAAGAAAACAAAACTGAATGCCATTTAACCACAGCATTGACATTCATCTTCCTTACACTCTTGGAGGCAGTACCTTGTTGTGATTCATGGCTGTCTGACTGGATGGAGGTGGATGACGTTTGAATGGCTTGTGAAGGGTTTCCACTCGCTGCACTTGGTTGCGGAGTGGCAGACACTGGGGCATTGGCACTGGGGGTAAGTGGAACAGGCACCCTGGTGGTAGTTAGATGGCACTGGCTGGTTGATGGTGGTGGCTGCTTCACAACACAGAGATTTAAGGGTACAGGTGACCCAGTAGAGGTAATGGTACATGGGGTGGGAGGTTGGGGGACCTTTTCAGTAGAAGCTGGGCCACTGATGAGGGCTGTTTGGAGAGGTAAGGCTGTAAATGTGGTCAGTCACTTAAAAATATTTGTGCTTGTATAATAAAAAGTAATTGTTCTCAAGTAAATGTGTACCTTGTTTTGTTTCTATGGCTGTGATTTTCTCCATGATAGAGGAAAGGAACTTTTGATCTGGAGAAGCAAAGAATTATTAAAAGACTTGCTCAAATCATTGGTGACGTATTGCACAGTTCTGCAGTTTACTCACCACTTTCATCCTTTCAGCAATTGCCTTGGTAAATGTTAGTGCAACAATATTACCTTTGCTGTCTTTCACATGAATTATAACATTATCCATTTTGTTTGGTGTTGCACAGGGTAATGCACATTCTTTATATAGCCAAAGGAACCATGGGGCCACAGCCCACACCTGTTCTATTCATTATTATTAAGATTTACCAATTAGTGAAATTACTCTTTTAGGTCAACTTCCAATTTGGTTCCACTTTCAATTAGCAGTGATTGCCATAGTGTTTTAATTATTTAAGTTTATGTTTAAACAAACTTTAAGGGGTGTGTATAGCTACAGAAGGGCATTTTGTAAGCATATCTTGAGTTTTGGAATACAGATCAAATAAACTGAGAACATATGTACAACTTCAGCAGTCTGATAAATTACATGGGTGTTTCTGCAATTACAAAATAATAAAACTAATCTAATAATAAACTTATTTCCAGATAGGTATATCTGGTAAACTTTTTTTTAAACAGATCTTTTAAACAAAACACCATTATTTTTCATTTAAAGAAAAGCCTGATTCTGTTGGCTTCCTGTTTTGATTTATACCAACTCAGCATGAAGTATTTTTTACTTCATACATTAAATAATGTTTACAGATTAACTTAAATCCTCTAAACTGTTCTAAAATACTCCACACAACCACTGCTTTGCATGATAATTTTCCTTTATTTATCATTTACAGCAATGCATGAAAGTAAGCAGAATGTTGTCCTGTTGTTATGTTGAAGGTGCAGCTTAAATTGTTAACAGTTTATTAACCACAAGTAGTTAAAGTTGGACACTATTATGACCACATTAAATGAAAACTTTTGTAAGATTGACATATGAGTTATTTTTTAACAATATTTATTTCAGGTGCTGCTGAATACTGTAAAGGGTCTGTATGAAGAGGAAAGACCAAAATAAACCTATAAACAACACCTATATAAATAATATGAATGAAATAACCAGAAAGGAAATACAGTAACGTTGTAATCATTATTATAAACATGATGTATAAGATGAAAACGACATGAAAAGTGAATTGTACCATTAAAAGTCCATGCATGAGTATTTGCAAACTACAGGCGTTAACATAAAATGCATGTCATCGTGGTTTGGCTAATCGTAAATGACTGTGACGTCATCAGAACTTTGTGCAGTCGCTCTGGAGAAACTGCTCCAGCTGAGTGAGCCGGCTGCTCTCGAAACGCTATCGCGGTACTTTGATGCCACATGACGTGGCATTGGCGCCGGTTCAAGTCAGACAAATTTTCTAACCGGCATACACTGATCGGTCTGTACGGCGCTGCATGAAGTCGAACACACCTAAAATGGACCCCTGTGGGTCATGTGACCACTTTTTTTGTATGTTCATTTATTAGTATTTGACCTCTACTTCCCTGAGACAGCAATGTCTCATTTTATTTAAAAAAAACTAAAATATGTTGTGTTGCCTGGAGGCAACACGGTACCATAACAAGTACAATACAATACAAGTCAAGTCAAGTCAAGTTTGAGCTTTATTGTCATTCCGCTACATGTGGGGACATACAGTGGAAATGTCACAACGAAATGTCGTGCCTCACAGGACCACGGTGCTACATAAATACATACATACAACACTATAAACCTATACACAACTAACCTACTGACAGATTTTGACTAAGTATACTATATATAAATGTTTACCCTATACAAATAAAGATAAAAGATAAAAAATACAAACTATACGAATGCTTCACATAATACTGTACATGTGCAGAGAGAAACATTGTGAGTCAAGCAGCTGGCTGGGGAACAGTACAATATGATTTGTAGTGCATGAGCATGCAAACATATATATATTGCTGAGTCTTTTGTGGGATTATGTACACACAGCAGTGTGTGAAAAGTGTCTAGTGTGCATAGAGGAGAGTGTGTTACTACAGGTGGTTTGTACAGGCCCACTCACCTGTGTGTAGCACACTTTGAATTGCACAAAGAACAAAAAACAAAAAAGTTCACAGTTTTTTTTTGCTTTGGTGTGGTAAGGTTGGGAGGGTGTTTGGAGAGGGGGGGTGGTCCATGTTTCAGGAGGTAGGGGGTTTGCATGGGGTTTCAGAGGGGGGCGGGGTGATTTGAGTTCAGGGCTCTCACAGCCTGGGGGAAAAAGCTGTTGAGCAGTCTGGCGGAGCGGGCTCTGATGCTTGTGGGGCACCTGTGCTCAGTGTGGTAGTGCTCGAGGTGTTGCGGCCGACACGGACTGACTGAGGTCTTCCGGTTAAAAAGTCCAGTATCCAATTACAGAGGGAATTGTTAAGGCCCAGCAGGTTTAGTTTATTTATGAGCTGTTATGGGATTATTGTGTTGAATGCCGAGCTGAAGTCAATGAACAGCATTTTAACATAGGAGTCTTTGTTTTCTAGGTGGGTGAGAGCCAGGTGGAGGGTGGTGGAAATTGCATCGTCCGTAGAGCGGTTTGGAGGGTATGCAAACTGGAGTGGATCGAGTGTGTTGGGGAGGCTGGTTTTGATTTTTTGCATGACTAACCTCTCAAAACACTGCATTATGATTGGAGTCAGTGCTATGGGACGGTAGTCGTTTAGGCAGGACACAGGTGATTTATTTGGTACCGGTATGATCGTTGTGGATTTGAGACATGTGGGGACGACTACCTGGCTCAGCGAGGTGTTGAAGATATCTGTTAGGACATCCGTCAGCTGTGCAGCACAGTCTTTCAGTACACGGCCAGGTATGTTGTCAGGACCCGCAGCCTTCCGTGGGTTAATCCTGGATAGGGTCTTCCTTACGTCGGCTGCAGAGAGACAGAGTGCCTGGTCGTTGGGAGGTGTGGGCAGTTTTTGTGCAGGTGTGTCATTCTGCATTTCAAACCGTGAATAAAAGTGGTTGAGTGTATCGGGGAGGGATGGATAATCATCACAGGCCTGTGGCGGGGGCTTGTAGTCAGTGATGGTCTGAATGGCTTGCCACAGGCTCTGTGTGTCTCTGCTGTCCGTGAAGTAATTGTTAATTTTTTGAGCATATGACCGTTTTGCATTTTTGATGCCACAGGACAGATTGGCTCTTGCTGTTTTGAGGGCTGCTTTATCTCCTGATCTGAATGCTTCATCTCTGGTCTTTAGCAGCCCACGAACTTCTGCTGTCATCCATGGCTTTTGGTTTGCATGTGTGGTGATGGTCTTGGTGACTGTCACATCATCCATGCACTTTTTGATGTAAGCAGTCACAGTTTCAGTGTACACCTGCAGGTCTGTGTGGTTGTTGTAGGTGACCGCCTCTTTAAACATGTTCCAGTCTGTTCACTGAAAGCAGTCCTGTAGTGTTGAGGTAGCATTCTCTGGCCAAATTGTGATGAGTTTTTGAACCGGTTTGGTGAGTTTCAGAAGTGGTCTATATGCTGGGATTAGCATAACAGAGATGTGGTCTGAGTCCCCGAGGTGGGGACGGGGTACAGCTTTGTAAGCGCGTGTGGCTTTCCTGTAGCTCAAATAGTAGAGTATGGCGCTAGCAACGCCAAGATCATGGGTTTGATTCCCAGGGAAAGCAAAAGCTGACAAAAAAAATGTAAAAACTGTAACTTGAATGCAATGTAAGTCGCTTTGGATAAAAGCGTCTGATAAATGCATAAATGTAAATGTTATTTTCTGTTGTGTAAACAAAGTCCAGTGTATTATTTCCCCTTGTTGCAAAGTTTACATGTTGGTAGAACTTTGGCAAAACTGTCTTTAAATTTGCGTGGTTGAAGTCACCGGCTATGATGAAAAAGCCGTCGGGGTTATTTGTTTGTTGTTCACTGATGGCGCAATACAGTTCACGAAGCGTCCTTAGCATTTGCACACGGTGGAATGTAAACTGCGCCAATAACAATGGCCGTGAACTCCCGCCGCAGATAGAACGAGAAAGTCAAGAAAAAGTAAGAAAGTCTTTATTTTTGGAGGACTGGTGGCAAAGAGGTATTTGGTCAGTGCTGCACATTATGGATAAGAATGGCTGCTTTATTAGTTATAATGATTACTGCACGAAATTTAATTTTCAGTGTGTGAAAAAAAAATATTTTAAGTTATTTTATGTTAAAGGGGATTTTAACATGTTCCTCTGTCATTCGTAAGATTTTAAATCTTAGGCAAAATAAGTTTTGTAGACAAGAAATGTACTAATAAGTTTATAAGACATTGTATTGTGCAGGAATGTTATCCTGGTCCTATAAGAAGACATTTTATTTTTCAACATCTAAATAGAAATTCAGTTAAGGAATTTAGATCTTCCTCCAAAATGTTAAGAAGTGCATTTTAAAATTTTGTATGATATTTATCCTGCTGAGGAATTTCTGAGATTAAGATTTAATGCAGATTGTAACATTTGTCAATTCTGTAACAATGATGTAGAAACTGTTGAACATTTATTTCTTCATTGTAATTTGGTTAATTAATTTTGGACTGAAGTCGGTAATTGGATATGTCACGGCCGGCTCGCAAGCCGCGACAAAGGAAACAACACGTTGGAACATGGTAAACTAAAGGAATTACATTTATTAAAGTAAGATTAAATTAGGAAAACGGGACAAAAACAGCACGAGGAAGGAAGAAGAGCCCATCACAACTGAAGGGAACTGCTTAAATCTGCCGGCATCAGCTCCAACACAGGTGTAAGTCCTCAGCCATAATGACGTCACTCACCCTAATTCCATCCTGCAAAACAAACAAAGAAAAAACAAGCAACCAAACAATATGACCCATACTGGGTTCATAACACCCTCCCCCATAGAAAAGGGTGTCCATTTATGAAACCCAACCTAACCCTTCACCCGATAACCCCCCACACACTGGAGAGCACCCATCACTCTGTCATACTCCCAATATCCTCAGCAACTGCGGGCCCTGTAGAAGCAATTTAAGAGAATTAAAGTAAAACAAAACATGGACAAGTCAACAGCTAAGAGGAGTAAGGAACTCTAGACAATGCGTCTGCCACCACATTGTCAGTCCCTTTGATATGTCTGATATCAAGGGAATATGACTGCAGAAAGAGGCACCAACGAGTCAATCGCTGGTTTGGGCACCTCAAAGAGTGTAAATAAATGAGCGGATTATGGTCTGTATACATGACCAAGGGGTCCGACACAGATCCCACATACACCTCGAAATTTTGCAGGGCCCAAATCAAAGCTAATGCCTCCTTCTCAATCACTGAATAATTTAACTGATAAGAAGAAAACTTTTTAGAAAAATAACTAACCGGACGGTGAATGCCTGCATCATCAGCCTGTAACAATACAGCTCCCGCACCCACGTTGCTAGCATCTACACATAAGCTAAAAGGGCGATCAAATTGGGGAGCTGCTAACACAGGAGCAGAAACGAGCAATGATTTAGCTGCCTCAAAGGCTTCCTGACAGACAGAAGTCCAAACAAAAGCTGCTTTCGCTTTCAGCAAATCAGTGAGTGGGGCTACTACGGTAGAAAAGTTCCTGCAAAACCCCCGATAATAACCCACTAACCCCAAAAAACGCATCAACTCCTTCTTCATTGTAGGAGAAGGAAATTGATCAATGGCCTCAACCTTGGCCCGAACTGGCCGCACACAGCCCTGTCCAACGACCTTACCCAAGTAAGTCACGGTGGCCTTGGCAAACTCACATTTAGCTAAATTTACCGTCAGACCAGCCTCTCCAAAACGAGAAAACAGGTCTGCAATACGACTCAAATGCTGGTCCCATGAATCACTGAAAACTACCACATCATCTAAATAAACCGCGACTCCCTCCAACCCAAAAACAACCCTATTCATAAGTCGCTGAAAGGTTGCAGGAGCATTTCTTAGGCCAAAACTCATGACATTGTAAGAGAATAACCCTTCAGATGTAATGAAGGCAGAAATCTCTTGTGCTCTTTGGGTCAACGGAACCTGCCAATAGCCCTTAAGCAGATCGAATTTACTAACAAATTTCGCTGACCCAACTCGATCAACACAATCCTCAATACGAGGGAGTGGAAAGGAGTCTGGCTTAGTTACTTTATTTATTTTCCGATAGTCGGTACAAAAACGGTAGGTTCCATCAGACTTATTTACAAGCAAGCAGGGGAGGCCCAGCTAGAAAATGAAGGCCGTGCAGTGTCGTTATCCAGCATATATTGAACTTCAGCTTTAAGATGCAGGAATTTATTTGGGGACACCCGATAAAAATGTTGGCGAATAGGCTCAGCATCCCCAACATCAATATCGTGCTCCAACCAGTGCGTACGTGAAGGTACATCTCCAAATAAAGAGACATAATTGTTAATAAGAGCAATCAAGTCAGCACATTTACTCTCTGGCAAATGGGCAAACATTTTATGCAAATTTTTAAGAGTCTCTGAATTTTTAAGACGTCCCAACAGTACCGTATCCTCTGGAAAAGACACTCCATCAATTTCTTCCTCCAAAGGAACAGGTGAAGTACTCTCAACTACCAATACAGGCTGAACCTCAGCCTTGGCATCTAACGGTTTGTGAGAACGGCAATAATAGGGCTTCAGCAAATTAATGTGACACAACTGTGTAGACTTCCTTCTATCTGGGGTGGCAATTAGATAGTTTAAATCAGTAATTTGCTTTACCACCACAAAAGGACCTGTATACTGAGCTTGAAATGGTGAGCCCTCCACAGGTAACAAAGCCAACACTTGATTGCCGGGCATCAATTGTCGTTTCTCAGTTCGCCGATCATACAGTGATTTCATACGCCTTTGTGAAAAACACAGTTGTTCTTTTTCCATTTTACCTGCTTCATACAACCTACGCTTAAAGTCATTTACATAACTTATTACATTTTTAGGTGGTGTACTTTCAGTCCAGTTATCAAGGAGCACAGCCAGTGGGCCCCGAACAGTATTGGGACTGAACCCAGTACTTTCTTGACATACCTCACGTGCTGACAACATCAACCACGGCAATCCCTCCTCCCAATCACCCTCCATCTCCGTACTATATGCACGCAGTAAGGACTTAAGCATCTGATGGAAACGCTCCATAACCCCCTGGCTTTGGGCGTGATAAGCACTAGCTTTATTGTGCTTAATGTGCAGTAGCTTCAAGACCTGAGAAAACAAGTGAGAGGTAAAATTAGAACCTTGATCACTCTGCACAATTTTTGGAATGCCAAAAACGGAAATGAACTGTGTCAGGGCTTTCACCACTGATTTTGCAGTGATCATACGGAGGGGATAGGCCGCAGGGTACCGAGTCGATGCACACATAACAGTGAACAAATAAATACTACCCGATTTTGATCTAGGCAACGGGCCTACACAATCAATAACCAGATGCTCAAATGGTGGACTGACAGCAGGAATAGGAAACAATGGAGCAGGTTTGATCTTCTGATTTGGTTTGCCTGTTAGTTGACAAGTATGACATGTCTTGATATACTTCGACACATCCTTCTTCAATTTTGGCCAAAAGAAATGACGAAGGATTCTGTCATAGGTTTTTTTAACACCTAGATGGCCTGCAAGTTTATCATGAGAAATTTTCAACACAAGTGACCGATACTTTTCTGGCACTACCACTTGCATAATAGGATCACCAGCAAAGTCATTACCATGTGGAATCCACTTCCTTACCAACATTCCATCCTGCAAAAAATAACCATGAGCAACATGTCTAATTTCATCAGATGATATCACACCCTCAAAAAGTTTGTACAGAGAAGAATCAAGTTGTTGCTCCTGTATCAGTTCTGAAAGGGAAACAGAAAAATCATCAGGCAAGGAAAATGTTGGCCTAACTACACCTGGATCAGAGGATAACTCTGGTTGTGCAGAGATCATGGATCGAGTTACAGCACATGCTGTAAATACCTCGGGAAAATTCTTATTACTCTCATCAGGACCAGGGAGAGGAAAAGATGAGGAGGTGAAAAGGTATCAGGCCAAACCCTGCCTCCTGCCAAATTATTTCCCATTATTATATCCACACCCTCTACTGGCAAAGAGGGACGCACACCAACCACCACCTCTCCACTCACAAGTTGAGATGATAAAATGATTTTGTGTAAAGGGACAGACAAGACATTTAACCCAATTCCTTTAATAAGCAAACTAGTACCAGTGTCGCTCAAAAATGAAAATGGCAACACATCCTGCAAAATGAAAGACTCCGATGCTCCCGTGTCCCTTAATATTGTCACTGGCACTTTTGTCTCTTTACCAACAAATGACACATGCCCATAGGAAATAAAAGGCGCGTAATCTCCATCTTTTATGGAATTCACTGCTGTGGGAAATCCTTCCTCAGACAAGTTAATAGGATCTAACACGGGTGCCACAAGGACAGCTGGTTTAACACGAGGAGCCTTTCCCCCTCTACTCTTAGATTTTAGTACAGGGCACTCATTTTTCCAGTGACCTTTACCATGACAGTAATTACAGATCAGAGATGAATTTCTAGGTGTACGATCTATTTTATCCTCAAACAATTCATCCCTTTTCCGAAACTCAAAACTACTCTTATGTGTCAAAACATAATCATCAGCTAACTCAGCAGCTTTAGCAGCTGTATCAGCTTTCTGCTCATTTATATATGTCGCAATGCGAGCAGGAACAGAGTTCTTACACTGTTCAAGTACAATTAAGTTACTCAATTCTTCAAATGTAGTAACCTCAGATGCCATACACCAGCGATTAAATGCAGTAGTGAGCTCTCTAGCAAACTCAACATGAGCCTCATTAACTCACTGGACAAAGTTCTAAATTTCTGTCGGTATGCTTCCGGTACTAACTCATACGCTTTTAAAACTGCAGCCTTAACAATATCATACTCTTTGCAGTCTGACAGTGAAAGCGCAGAATAAACTTCTTGAGCCCTGCCAGTGAGCACACATTGTAAAAGCAGTGTACGTTCTTTACTAGGCCAAGCTCTTGCCTCTGCTATCCGCTCAAACAATATAAAAAACGGTATCTGGATCTCTCTCATTAAATTTAGGAACTAAACGCAAATTACCAGCGGTGTCAAACCTTTGAGAAGCACCCTGAAAAACATCAGCTGAGCCATTATTTAGTCCACCTTCTCTTATTATGTCCAAACGGTATTTATGCAGCTCAATATTTGTCTGTTCATTTCTAGTTTTTTCACGCTCTACTTCCAATTTCACACGCTCCTGCTCAATCTGTAACAACATTAACCGTTCCTGTTGCTGAAAAGTTAAAGAGCTAACCTGAGGTTTAAGTTGACCGGCCAAGCTGGCATTTCAACCAATATAGATTCTTCTATCAGTTTCGTTTTAAGTGTTTCTCTAACTGTACTATCCTTGACCCTCCTATCTCCAATTTCAATTCCATAATGATCCGCAATTTTAAATAATTGATCTTTTGTACACGAATCAAGCACAGCCTCAGAAGGAGAACTAATAAAATCTTCAACTAGATTAGACATGCTTCCATCTTAAATATACGTTACAAATGGAAGGTGTGTTTTACAAATCCCAGCAGGAGGAAAAACAAAGTTCCCTTTTCCTATCTATAAATAAAAAAAACTAAGTAACTCATCCCTAATCTTCGTGTGGTTATTGGTGAGGGGTATTTAAGCACCAACTCCCGCTGGTACAAGAAAAACAACCAGCACGCTGGCGACTCACTCATACCACGGATATGCTCCCGGGACAACTGCTCTACTCACGGTCACCACACAAAAATAAAAAACAATTATATTATACCGCTCGTTCCAAAAGGGAACGAGTAGTTACACCTAACAAGGGAACACCAATACTATTCAAAATTCCCCCACAATAGGATTTGCAAAATCACTTACCCTTTTCTAATCCGCATAGAGAAACAGCCAAGCTACGAACATCAACAATCCATCGCATTCCGTCCTTGAAACAACCAAAATCCAAGGCGTATTTCCTTCAAAATGATGCCTAAAACACCCCAAACAATAGCACTACACAAAACAATTGTTCTTCCGATTTTCTACCTTCGGTTAATCAGCATGCAGAATTTCCTTACAAAATAACCGAACGCAAACAAAACAAAGCGCTTTCAAATCATGTCGAAAAACAACAGGATTTTCAAAAACTAAAGGACGAGCCCCCATTTGTCACGGCCGGCTCGCAAGCCACGACAAAGAAGGAAACAACACATTGGAACATGGTAAACTAAAGGAATTAAATTTATTAAAGTAAGATTAAATTAGGAAAACGGGACAAAAACAGCACGAGGAAGGAAGACGAGCCCATCACAACTGAAGGGAACTGCTTAAATCTGCCGGCATCAGCTCCAACACAGGTGTAAGTCCTCAGCCATAATGACGTCACTCACCCTAATTCCATCCTGCAAAACAAACAAAGAAAAAGCAAGCAACCAACCAATATGACCCATACTGGGTTCATAACAGATACAACAAAGAGTATCTATTTTTCCATCTATTACTTGGGACCAGAGGTGTAAAGTCCAGGGGTCAGAAAGTAAAAGTCCTGCCATATGTTTATTCCACCCATGAACTCAGCAGCTGATTTCACCAGAGGAGGAACCAAGTCATTCATTTCAAGTCACAAGCAAGTCTCAAGTCAAATGTAAAAACAATAAAAGTCTATGGAATGTCCTCATTTAGAGAGTTAAGTAAATGTGTTATATATTTTGTAAATTATGTTGTATAGGCTGTTACATTTTAATCATGTTGCTAGTTTGCATGGCCCACTCTAATAAGATAAAATAAGAAATTTTATTTAAATATATATATACACTGCCCTCCAAAAGTTTGGAAACGCCCTAGAAAATGGGGTTTTGGAAAATATTGGCATGAATCCTTTTTAATTTGTGATAATTTTGCACTGATAAGGGACAACACAAACTACGAAAACATATTTTATTACATAAACAGTTAACCTGTTAACATGCACCAGGACGCAGGCGCACTGAAAGCTCTTTGTTTGCACATGTCATTGTTTTCAAACAGATAAAGTAAAACAGGACAAAATGAATCTTGACAAACTATATATCATTTTGAAGGTCTAAGCCTCAAGCATCGACGACAGATCGCTGTTTTTCGATAGAAAGCTTATACGGAATGTATTTGCTAAATTTGTGTAAGCAGTACACATCAAAACATGTATAAAAAAACCGCAGTACATACCATATTCATCCTGATAACGACTCTCAAACGTATCCACTGCTGTAAATCCTGGTTTAGTTTGAAAGATAAGAGTCCACTGAACAACATTCCATCGAGCACTTTTAGTCCAAAGAAACAACAACATTGTAATTTGGATCGTTATTCCTTTGTTTACGTCTCATCGTAAACACATTGTTTATGTCCGTTATGGAACAAATTACGCTCAAAAACAGCGTCTTGGTGGTAAAAAAAACAGCATGATTTTGTAGCAGACAATGTCCCAAACAGAATGAAATCATCCAAAAAAAAAAAAAAAAAAGTCAAAGATACACGGAAGATTGTTTATTTGAATTCTGGCGCTCCCTCGCGATGGCGCGTGACGCACGCTGTGACGCACCTGTCATCTGATGGGGGCGTAACTTAGCGATCTTTTTTGCACAAATAAACCTTTCTTTTTTTTTCTTCTTCAACAGTTTTCATATGTTTGCGTGTTTTGTGGGTAATGTGCCTGTATCTGTGTGATTAACATCCGTATGGCTGATAATCAGCATGTAATTACTGACTGTTCACAGATATCAGTGTGAATGCAGTCTATATAAAAGTCCATTATAATGTGATTATTGACTATATTGGGCGGCCATCTGTATGATTAGCATCTGTATGAATGATCGTCAGCAAGTGATTACTAATGTAGGAGCAGGAGCTGTATGTCAGGAAATCAGTATGTACTTAAGTTATTTTTTTTTTAATTATTATTGTTTTTTTTTCATCACTCAAAAATTTGTATTGTATTTTTCTAGTTCTAATTTATTTTCTCAAATAAATCACTGATACGATGTCTAAGATTCTGTATACTGTTTTATAATTGAAAAACTGCAGTGGCATGTATAAAGACTAAATAGTTTGTAGTAGAACCCTTCAATAATTTGGTAAATATTTTTCCTCAAACAGAGGGGGGGGGGCTAGAAAAATGGCTGCATGAATCTCATTTTTCATGGTATCTTCTTCAGATTTGAAATATAAACTCATGAGACATGTGACTTTCAACCCATTACTTTTCTGGATTGCTTCAGGCTGATTTCATGTATTTTTATATGAAATTTAAAAAAAAAATCAGTGTGGTACAATTTTTATCAAGGCACTTCATTGTCTATAACTTTTTATATTTTTGAGCATTATCAACTCTGGATGATGGATAGTAAAGCCCAAAGGGTCTTCTTTCCAAAGACACCAAAATTGTGTGTGTGGCACACTGAAGTCAGGAGCTGTTACCATTTTAAGTTAGTTAGTCATTTTCAGCTGTGATTCCCAATATGGGGGGTGCTGGTTAACAGGTTAATACATATAAAAAACTTACATTTTCGATTCATCAAAATATCCACCATTAGCAGCTATTACAGCTCTGCATAATCTGGGCATCCAAGCTGTCAGTTTATTCAAACATTGACTTGATATATTACTCCAAGCCTCCTGAAGGATTGCCCAAAGATGATTCACACTGGTGGGACACTTCTTACGGACATCACTGCCCAGTTCCTACTAGCTCAATT
This sequence comes from Schizothorax lantsangensis, assembly GCA_027422415.1. Lineage (NCBI taxonomy): Eukaryota > Metazoa > Chordata > Actinopteri > Cypriniformes > Cyprinidae > Schizothorax > Schizothorax lantsangensis. The sequence continues at coordinate 43,651,303 of CM049841.1, forward strand.
GGGTTGAGGTCGGGTGATTTGGGAGGCCATTCCATGACAGACATGATGCCAGCTGACTGTTTCCTCTCCAAATAGGATTTGCACAGCTTGGAAGTGTGATATCGTCCAAAACCCCACTTTTCTAGGGCGTTTCCAAACTTTTGGAGGGCAGTGTATGTATGTATGTATTGTGGCGGGAGGAGCAAACGACAGACACAGTGGGTGTGGCATCAGGCCTCGGAGAGGCTTTTATTGAACAGAAATAATAAAACAAAGTGTCCAAAGGGGTTAAAGTGTCCAAAATAAACAGGAGATCCGGTGTCCTCGTCGTGCTGCGGGGTTCGTGAAGGAGGGCAGTGTTCGAGAAGGAAGGGTCCAGGTAAGGGGGCGGAGTCCGGCGGCCGCACGCGCACGTCAGCCGTCTCGCGGGTGCAGAACTCGTCGCTCGACGCTCCCTCCCTGGACCCACGAGGACACCAGCGTGCATGCACGGGGAAGAGACCGGTCTCCCGAGGAGAGGCGCACTCGGCATATAACAGCGGTGGTGATGAGGCTCCATTCACTTCAGGTGTGCCTCATCACACGCCACCCGACCTGGCTGTTTTCAGCGCCCCTCCTCTCTCACACACCCACTCCCGTTGGGAGCCTGGTGAAGGGCAGCGATTAAGGGACGGGGAGATGCTGATAATTAGGGGGAGGCAGCCGACTCGTCACAGTATTTATTTATTTACATTTACATTTAGTCATTTTGCAGATGCCAAATCCCAATTTTTATCCAAAGCGACTTACAATTGGGGGATACATGATAAAGCGAACCATCTTAAAGAGGCAAACAGTCACAGGAAGTGCTCGTAACAACAAGTCGAAGGCATTGTTCAAATAAGTGCAAGGTAGCAAGGGAAGGAATAAATAAATAAATAAACAAAAAGGCAATTTTTTATTTTTTATTTTTTTAAGATGAAGTCAAGTAGTGTCGAAAGAGATGAGTTTTCAGTTGTTGCTTGAAGACTGACAGGGATCCAGTATTCCGGATAGGGGTGGGAAGATTATTCCACCAGCCAGGAACGGTGAACGAGAATGTTCTGGAGAGTGATTTTGAGCCTCTCTGTTATGGTACCACGAGGCGTCGCTCACTAGCAGATCTCAGACTTCTGGAGGGGAAGTAGATTCGTAATAGTGAGTGGAAGTAGGATGGTGCTGAGCCTGTGGTCGTTCTGTATGCAAGCATCAGTGTCTTGAACTTGATGCGAGCTGCCACTGATAGCCAGTGCAAGGAGATGAAGAGAGGTGTAACATGAGCTCTTTTGGGCTCGTTGAAGACCAGTCGTGCCGCTGCATTCTGAATCATTTGTAGAGGTTTGATTGTGTTTGATGGAAGTCCAGCCAGAAGAGCATTGCAGTAGTCCAGCCTAGAAACGACAAGGGCCTGGACAAGAAGTTGTGCAGCATGCTCTGTCAGAAAGGGCCTGATCTTTCTGATGTTGTGTAGTGCAAACCGGCAAGATCGAGCAGTCTTTGCAATGTGCTCTTTGAAGGTCAGCTGGTCATCAAAGATTACACCAAGATTTCTGACCGAAGTTGACGGGGTAATTTATTTATTTGTATATATTTCAGTGGGTCTTCCTGGTAAAATAAATAAAGTAAACTGACATGTATGACATCAAGAACATTTATTAAGAGAAATATATATATTTTTATATATTTCAAATATTTTCTTGCACATACTCATAGCTGCGCTCATGGCTGACTTGTCTTATTGTTCATATGTTTCTGTTCTGCAACTGTGATGCTTACAAAAATTAAAGAAAAAAAAGTTAACAAACAAATAGTTAACAAACAAACTAAAACACTTAACAAACATTGTAGCTTGCTTACATCTTTCAGCTCAAGTAGCCAAAGTTTTCTTTCTAGAGAGCTATACAACCAAAAACAGGAATATTTCAGCTTTTTTTCCAACAGTCACCTGTAGGTGTCACCAGCTGCCTACACGATCAAACTGAAGCTTTTTTTTTTTCTGTGACATGACAGTTTTAAAAAAAAAACTTTAAAAAAAAAATTTTTGTTTAGTTAGAAAACCAAAAATATAAGGTAACACTTTATAATAACTGCATGCTATGAATCATTAGGTAAGCATTAGTAAATAGTTAGTTCATCCTTTATAAAGCATTGTCCCAACATTAATAGTCATTAGTAAGCAGTTTATAAATACAGCTATAAATGCCTTGTTCTTGATGTATAAGCATATCTATTACAAAGAAGATTTAAAGGCTCAGTTATCTTCCTAACAGAATAAAATAAACAAACACAACACAGAGGGATACAGAACTCAGAAATATTTATTTCAAGATGCAAAGAAATGAAACTGTACACTTGAATTTTTATTTTATTTTATTTTTCTACGAAATTACTGAGGTTTATTTTTTATTTTTTATCAAGTGTACAGTTGTACAGTTTCATTTGCATCTTTAAAAAAATATTTATGTGTTCTGTATCCCTCTGTGTTGTGTCTATTTGGAAGATAACTGAGCCTTTAAATCTACTTTATAAATGCTTTATAATTTATAAATACTCCTCACTTTAGATGAGCTCACAAATAGATGTCTGGCAACTACTAAATGTTTTATAACTACCTGACTTAATCATGAATTACAGCAGGAATATGTGTTAATAAAGCATTTATTAACACACTGAGCAACTATTATCATGTCTAAATAATAAGATTTATAAATGTACATTTTACATTTACATTTACATTTAATCATTTAGCAGACACTTTTATCCAAAGCGACGTACAAATGAGGAGAACAATAGAAGCAATCAGACCATCGAGAGAGCAACAGTATACAAGTGCCATGACAAGTCTCAGTTAGTCTAGCACAGTACACGTACATTTAAATAGTTTATTAATCATTTACTTACACTTTCTAAATGATCTTATGAACCACTGACAACTCCTAAATAACTGGTTTGTAAATAATGCAATAATTTAGAAATGATAAATTGATCGTTAATAAAGTATGAAAATACAATTATTAAACATTATAGATATGCTCAAGAACAAAACATGTATAGCTGTATTTATAAACTGCTTACTAATGCCTATTAATGCTGGAATAATGCTTTATAAAGGATGAATTGACGATTTACTAATGCTTAACTAATGATTCATAGCGTGCAGTTATTATAAAGTGTTACCTTATATAATTTTGATTTTTGACACCAAATATTTACAGAAGAGCATGCAATGGCAGCAGTGAGAAGGTGAAAACAACAACAATAATATTATACAGTAATATTAGCTTGGCATGATGTGGTAAATGACAGTGCTGTAATCAGAGTGAATCTCGTCCTGACTGAAGGCTACATCACTGAGAGACTCTTCTGACAGAAGAAACCTAAAATCACACAAAGGGATTGAGAAACAAGATGAGTCCATGACATTCATCAATAAACATTCATGCACACACATACATCTCTTACATGTCACAATGTTACGTTTAACTCAAACAAACTGTCTTCATTTACTCAGCTCTTCTGTGAATCAATGTTTTCTACAAAAAATGCAGAGAGCAGCTAGAGGCTGTCGATCTCCAAAAATGACGATCTATCTACCTATCTATCTATCTATCTATCTATCAATACATTTTTTTTGATTTTTGGCTTCACCAGTGTCAAACCTGTCTGAATATGTGCAAGAACAAAAGAGATTTACAATGAGCAAAAGAGCTGAAAAGATTTACATTTCAATGAGTTGTGTGCTTTTATGACTGCATGACTCAAGATGGCAGCGCGCGCAGACGCAGCAGCTTCTCTCTCTCCTGACAGAACGGTGTTTTCGTGTTTTTTGTCTTGTAAGTCTCAATGTTTTTGTACATATTCGTCTCATCTACCTGTCTTTAAGCGCGCATACAGTCGTGAGTTTCTACTCGATGTCGGCAGAACCACATTTTTAGAGTTAAACTCCGCACACGCCGAAGAGCTGCGGGACCTCGGTCTGCTCCGGAGGCCTACACCATCACCGACCCCCACTACTGCATCTCGCCCACAGCGGAGGCGCTACAAGCGGCGTGAGAGGAAGCAGAAGAGGGGTAAGCGCGGAGGTATCCGAGCTAGGCTAGCGGCTAACCCACACAAGCCAGCTATCCCCACCATCGTACTGGCGAACGTACGCTCTTTGGACAATAAACTGGACTACATCCGACTACTTCGCTCTACTCAGAGGACTGTAAGAGACTGTTTATTTAAAAAATACCCTGGACTTTGTTTACACCACACAGAGAGGAGCTTACAAGGCCCTACCCCTCCCCCACCTCGGAACCTCAGACCACATCACTGTCATGCTAATGCCTGCATACAGACCGCTCGTTAAAGCCATCAAACCGGTACACAAACAGATACAAGTGTGGCCTGAAGGGTCGTCAGAGGCACTTCAAGACTGTTTTGACACTACTGACTGGGATATGTTTAAGCAGGCTGCCACATACAACAACACCACAGACCTCCAAGAGTACTCAGAGACTGTCACTGCCTACATCACCAAGTGTATTGATGATGTAACGGTCACAAAGACTATCACTGTCCGGGCCAACCAGAAGCCATGGCTGACAGGGGAGGTCTACAGACTTCTGAAGGCTCGGAACGCTGCCTTTAGAGCTGGAGATGAGGAGGGCTTGAAGACAGCTAGGGCCAACCTATCCCGCGGCATCAGAGAGGCCAAGAGACAGTACTCCAGGAGGATAGCCCATCGTTTCAGCGACAGCAGAGACACTCGGAGCCTGTGGCAGGGGATTCAGACCATTACGGACTGCAAGCCCCAACCACAGACCTGTGACAGCACCATCCCCCTGCTGAATGAGCTAAATGCCTTCTTTGCTCGCTTTGAGGCACAAAACAGCACTACAGCACAGAAGACTCCACCTCCTCCCGGTGCTTTGAATGGCTAGTCATGCAACACATCAAATCTGTCCTCCCCCCCTCCCTGGACCCCTTCCAGTTTGCATATAGGTCCAATCGCTCCACCGATGATGCCATCGCCACTGCCCTCCACCCAGCCCTCACACATCTGGACAAAACGGACACATATGTCAGATTGCTGTTCATAGACTTCAGTTCAGCATTCAACACAATCATCCCTCAACAGCTCATTCATAAACTGGTCCAGCTGGGGCTCAATACGTCACTGTGCAACTGGCTGTTGGACTTTCTGACCGGGAGACTTCAGGCAGTACGGGTCGGCAGTAACACATCCAGCACCATCACACTGAACACAGGAGCCCCCCAAGGATGTGTGTTGAGCCCCCTCCTCTTCACTCTGCTGACCCACGACTGCACACCGTCACACAACTCCAACCTCTTCATTAAATTTGCGGATGACACGACTGTGGTGGGTCTCATCAGCAACAGAGATGAGACAAACTACAGGAGCGAGGTGAGCCGCCTGGCCGGGTGGTGCAGTGACAACAATCTCTCTCTGAATGTGGAGAAGACGAAGGAGATTGTCGTTGACTTCAGGAGAGTGCACACTCAGCATGCTCCTCTGACCATCAATGGTGCGACCGTGGAGAGAGTGAGCAGCACCAAGTTCCTGGGTGTGCACATCACAGAGGACCTCTCCTGGACCAACAACACTGCAGCACTGGCCAAGAAAGCACAACAGCGTCTCTACTTCCTCCGCAAACTCAGAAGAGCCAGAGCCCCGGCCCCCATCATGTGCACCTTCTACAGAGGCACCATCGAGAGCATTCTGACTAGCTGCATCACTGTGTGGTATGGCGCCTGCCACGCGTCCTGACGCAAGTCCCTTCAACGGATAGTGAGAGCAGCTGAGAAGATCGTTGGTGTCTCTCTCCCCTCCCTCCAGGACATCTACAGCACCCGTCTCACCCGCAAAGCCCTCAGCATTGCAGGTGATCCCACCCACCCGACACACAGCTTCTTCAGTCTGCTGCCATCAGGGAGGAGACTGCGGAGTCTCCAGGCAAGGACCAACAGACTGAAGGACAGCTTCATCCATCAGGCTGTCAGGAAGCTGAACTCCCTCCCGTCCTTGCCCCCCCTCCCCTCTCTTACACCACGCACCACTGAACTCTGACCCCCCCCCCCCCCACCCCCCCCCCCCCACCACCATCACCACCACCATCACCACCACCATCACCACCATCACCACCACCACTACTACTCACACACACACACACACACACACACACACTGTGATCAGCACCAGTCACTTTGTGCAGCATTGGACTGACCTCAGTCAACTACCCCTTCTGACAGTCTGAATAAAGACTGCTCTCTTTTGTCACTTTAATAGAATAGACTTAATAAGCTCTTTGCACTACACCATTCATATTCTGCACTGTTTGGTATTTCACTGGTTTGCACTCTATCTACCATTATGGCACATTATCTATTTTTTTATTATTATTATTATTTTCTACATGTCCTTATTTGTAATAGTTGCATTTGTGTATGTATGGGTGTGTATATGTATATATATATATATATATTTGATTTGTACTTATCTGTATTTTTGCGTTCTACTGTTAGTGTTTAGTGTTTAGTGTTATCTGTATGCACCAGGGAGTAAGAGAGTAACGCAATTTCAATTCTCTGTATGTATGTACGGTACATGTGGCAGAATTGACAATAAAGCAGACTTTGACTTTGACTTTGACCTTTATTGGGTGGAAAAGAGCTGTGTGAAAGTATATAAAAAAGCAACATCATATCAAACTGGTCTGGAATTACCAGTGAAGCTCGTTTCAGGGTGAAATAAACACAATAAAACATGTCTGTAATATAAATGCTTTTGTTCTGTAGCTTACTAAACTAAAACACAAAAAAAGCTTTAATTTCTGTTTTACTTAAACACTAAACAGTGGTCTGTGGTTTAAAGCTGGTGTGAAAATGACTCTGTTCACACACTTATCAGACTGAAGCTGCAGACTTTACAGCATGCTGCTTTAAAGGGACAGTGCACTAAAAAAAAATAATTCTGTCATAATTTGTTCATCCTCATGTCATTTCAAACTTGTATGACTTTATTTCGTAAGTGGAGCACAAACAATATATTTTTAAGAGCATTGGTAAACACATCACGTTGGGCACCATTGACTTTTTAAGCATTGACAAAAATTTACAAAAAACATTTCTCAATTTTATTATTTTTTTTTTTTTTGTTGAGAAAATTGCAATATATTCTGCTGCTCAGTTACCCAGTAATTAATTACTAATTTTTAGGTTAAAAGAGTATTTTACCTTTGGTCACTTGTAGCTGAACTTCAGTGAATATGAAGGACCACAGTGAAACACTTTCCTTTGCACAGATGCTTTATTTCTGTTGAATAGTTTTCATCATAAGAGCATCTGATCTCAGCTGAATCTCCTTCACGTTTGATCACTGGAGGCATTAATAGTCAAAGAGAATGAAGACATATTTATACACTGTAAAATACATGCATATATTATTGAAGTGCATGGTTTATGGTGACTGTACATACTGGATAAAGTCAGTTCATGTTTATTGATGAGAGAAACAGAAGTCAGAAGCTTGTGTCTGGTTTCTGCTCCACACCAGTAAACTCCAGCATCTCTCAGCCTCACATTACTGATGCTCGCTGTATAAACTCCTGCTGTACTGTCAGAAAACTCAAAGCGCTGCTTCTCTGATGAACTGATGCTCTCACAGATCTCCTCCTCGTTCTCTTTGCATATGTGTTTGATGGTCTCGTGTTTCTCAGGGTAATTACAGGCGAGTTTCACACTTTCACCAATAATAGCTGCTGATTTACTTGATTCACGAAAATTATCTACAAACAAAAACAAAAATAATAATTTAAAAAAATCAGAAACTTCAAATCTTATTTTCTCATTTTAACTGCTAGAAATTGTCCAAAAACAGGCTCCTCACAGAAGCTATATACCTGGATTGATCTTCAGTTTGATCTCAGTGAACAGATGATCATCAGCAGTATTCACTCCACATCTGTACGTTCCTTCATCTTCTGCGGTTAAATCACTGATAAAAACCTTCAAGAGTCCTTCACTGGTATCATCATACATGTGCACTTTATCATGACGGACCCATCGATTCTGTTCATCAACAGGGATCTTCTGTGATGAATGTATTTGGATGAATTTCTTGTTTTCTTTGAATTTTTGTGGAAATTTACACGTGATGAAGACTGATTTATTGATGTAAGCATGAACCTGGACAGAAGTTATTTGACCTGCAACACAATATTTATTTATTACATTATTTACAGTCATGAGAGATTTACATTTCTTATTTAGAGCTGTAAGTTTTTTTTTCTCTTCATTAAATAGAAACTAAACTCACTATAAACATTCAGCTCAATCTCTTTAATGAAGGTGATGTGAGTAATTGATGTTTCTGAAGGTTGTTTATCTGATCCGTCTCTCTCCACTCCACATAAATAAACTCCATCATCCTCTGCAGAAACGTCTCTGATGGTCAAATTAAAGTGATCTTTCTGTCTGTCAGTCAGGATTAACTTCTCCTCAGATGATTGTGATGATTGTGATGATTGAGAGCTGTTCAGCACATGCTCAGGACCCATGTTCACTCTGTAGAAGACTTTGGTGTGGTTTTTAAACTCATGATCATATTTACAGCGGAAATTGATCGTTTGACCAATATATGCAGTTCGGATAACAGACGTCCCACAAGAAGAAGAGTCTGAAAGTGATTTCAACAAAACCATTGTGACATGCACTCAAATCTTAAAATATTATGAGTATTATTAAAGGTGCACTGGGGATCTTTGATCTCTGTCGCCATCTCTTTTTGACACATAAAATGTCATGTTTCTTGCAGAGTTTATTTATTTATTTTGTTTTTTTTTGTTATTGTTTATTATTATTATTATTATTTTATTATTTGGGTTGTGCTTGTTTTTAGGTCTATGTACTTTATGGTCACCTGTGTATAAAACAGAGATCTGTCGTCCGACATCAAGACACGGACAGAAAAACATTTGTCCTACAAGGCATATTTCCATAAAAATCTCATCTGAACAAGTAAGTGAAATATAGTAAATGAGATGTGACTTCACAAATATGTCTGACGTAAAGCTGACATTTCAGTCATCTCAAATTATAAATTATTATTTTACAGTTGTGAATTGTTATAATGCAGTGAGGCAGTTTAAACAGTGATTTATGAATTTTCTTAATAATTGATTTTTTCCCATAGTCAAGTCAAGTCACCTTTATTTATATAGCGCTTTTAACAATACAAATTGTGACAAAGCAACTGCACAATATCAAAATGGGAAAATAGTGTCAATAATGTAAAATGACAAGATTAAACACTCAATTTTCAGTTAAAGGCATTTCATTATTGAATTCAGTGATGGCATCGTCCAGCTCAGTTCAGTTCAAAAAGTTTCTGTTCAATCAAGTCGACGATATTGCTGGAAATGAAGTGTCCCCAACTAAGCAAGCCAGAGGCGACAGCGGCAAGGAACCAAAACTCCATTGGTGACAGAACGGAGAAAAAAACCTTGGGAGAAACCAGGCTCAGTCGGGGGGCCATTTCTCCTCTGGCCAGACGACACAGCAGTTCAATTCCAACTGCTGCAAAGTCAGATTGGAGGGCTCAACTGGTTCCCGAGGTCTTTTCCTGATGGCTGTCTAGGTAACGGGGTCCTCACTTGGGGTCTGTCTCTGGGGCTCATCTAGGTGTCCTGGTCTCCGCTGACGTTCAGGGCTGTAGAGGTCGTCTCTAGGTGCTGATCCACCATCTGATCTGGTGACTGCAGTGACCTCGGAATAAGAAAGAAACAGACTAATATTACCGTAGATGTCAATCTTTTTACGATGTAACAAGTACATCATGTGTTATGGGAAGTGTTCCCGGTTCCGGTTGATCTAATTAATGCAGCCTAACAATCCTTTAACGGATTTGAATAATAGAAGTGTATTAGTGTGTTATGTGTACGCCAGGTTAAAGAGATGGGTCTTTAATCTAGATTTAAACTGACAGAGTGTGTCTGCCTCCCGAACAGTGTTTGGTAGATTGTTCCAGAGTTTGGGCGCTAAATAGGAAAAAGATCTGCCGTCCGCAGTTGATTTTGATATTCTAGGTATTATCAAATGGCCAGAGTTTTGAGAACGCAGCAGACGTGAAGGACTATAATGCGATAAGAGCTCACTCAAGTACTGAGGAGCTATAAGTAATTAACAAGATTTTAAAATCTATACGTTGTTTAGTAGGGAGCCAGTGCAGTGTTGACAGAACCGGGCTAATGTGCTCATACTTCCTGGTTCTAGTAAGAACTCTAGCTGCTGCATTTTAAACCATCTGTAATTTGTTTATTAAGCGTGCAGAACAACCACCCAATAAAGCATTACAATAATCTAACCTTGAGGTCATAAACGCATGAATTAATATTTCTGCATTTGACATTGAGAGCATAGGTCTCAGTTTAGATATATATTTTAAGATGAAAAAATGCAGTTTTACAAATGCTAGAAACGTGGCTGTCAAAGGAGAGATTACTATTAAATAGCACACCTAGGTTCCTGACTGATGACGAAGAATTTACAGAGCAGCCATCAAGTGTTAGACAGTGTTCTAGGTTATTACTTGTGGGGGTTTTAGGTCCGATAATTAACACCTCTGTTTTTTCAGAATTTAGCAGTAAGAAATTACTCGTCATCCAGTATTTTATATCGACTATGCATTCCATAAGTTTCTCAATTTGGTGTGTTTCACCAGGCCGTGAAGAAATATAGAGCTGAGTATCATCAGTATAACAGTGAAAGCTAACCCGCGTTTCCTAATGATATTTCCCAAGGGTAACATATAAAGCGTGAAAAGTAACAGCCCTAGTACTGAGCCTTGAGGAACTCCATACTGCACTTGTGATCGATATGATACCTCTTCATTCACTGCTACGAATTGATGGCGGTCAGATAAGTACGATTTGAACCATGCTAATGCACTTCCACTAATGCCAACAAAGTTTTCTAGTCTATTCAAAAGAATGTTGTGATCGATAGTGTCGAACGCAGCGCTAAGATCCAGTAGAACTAATAGAGAGATACAACCACGATCAGATGATAAGAGCAGGTCATTTGTAACTCTAATGAGAGCAGTCTCAGTACTATGATACGGTCTAAATCCTGACTGGAAATCCTCACAGATATCATTTTTCTTTAAGAAGGAATATAATTGTGAGGATACAACCTTTTCTAATATCTTTGACAGAAAAGGGATATTCGAGATCGGTCTGTAATTAACTAGATCTTTGGGGTCAAGTTGTGGTTTTTTAATGAGAGGCTTAATAACAGCCAATTTAAAGTTTTTGGGGACATATGCTAATGACAATGACGAATTAATAATAGCCAAAAGAGGATCTATGACTTCTGGAAGCACCTCTTTTAGTAGTTTAGATGGAATAGGGTCTAACATACATGTTGTTGGTTTGATGATTTAACAAGTTTATACAATTCTTCCTCTCCTATAGTAGAGAATGAGTGGAATTGTTCCTCAGGGGATCTATAGTACACTATTTGATGTGATAATATAGCTGACGGCTGCATGGTTACAATTTAATCTCTAATAGTATCAATTTTGGAAGTAAAATAGTTCATAAAGTCATTACTGCTGTGCTGTTGGGAAATGTCAACACCTGTTGATGCTTTATTTTTTGTTAATTTTGCCACTGTATTGAATGAATACCTGGGGTTATGTTTGTTTTGTTCTAAAAGAGACGAAACGTAATCAGATCTAGCAGTTTTTAAAGCTTTTCTGTAGGATAGGGTACTTTCCCGCCAAGCTAGACGAAATACCTCTAGTTTTGTTTTCCTCCAGCTGCGCTCCATTGCGCTCCATAGTGCACTTTTAAACAATACTATAATACAAATATAATAATTCCTGTAGTGAGTTATAAAGTATCATACGCACTGTTGTTCACCACTAATGTAACATTATGACTCCATGTCTGATTGTTTCCACATGTGTATTTCCCATCATCCTCTCTGCTGAGGTTGCTGATGAACACTGTGAAGAATTTGCTGTTTTCATCGTCATAAAGAGAGAATCTCCCATTATTAACCCAACAGTGCTGAGTCTCAGTATTGATTCCTGTCTTACAGTCTCTGTTTCTGCAGAAATAGTTTCCTTTATGCTGATCATATTAAACTCCGCCCCTGCGAGCTTATACTCATCTGCATTCACATGAGTGCCCCGCCCACATCTCAACATCCAATCAGCAACTGATCCACAGAACCAAGTCTCCGCCCTACATTTTTTCTTCGATAATCCGTTATCATCAGAATACAGGAGAAAATAGCTGTCACTACTGTCATTTCATCACTTTCATTTTCCCAGCGGGCCGACAAAATGTTTTTTTAATTAATTAATTAATTATTTATTTATTTAGCCAGAGACTGGCCCATCATGCAGGGACAGCTGTCGATTGGTTTGCCTTCTGTATTGAGAGTATAAATCCAATTGCAACGTGCCACAGCAGGGACGTAGAAGTGGGGGGGCAGCTGTCAGGTGATGTGACCCTCAAAGGAAAATAAATTATGTACATAATGTACAGTACCACCGCTCCCTATATGCAGAGTACGCAGTTTGCGTAGGTCACCAACTCCCAGGGGGGGCACCATCCCAGTTGCTCAAAAAAAAAAAAAACGTGATGCACCATTCCCGCATCTGCGCCCGCGACCGCTCGCGGCTGAATGCAAATTATCATAATTGATGGACAACTATGCTTGTGAAAAGACTTCAGAAATCCGGAGCCAAGTAAAAAAAGAAAAAAAAAGAGAGGAATGCCTGTGTCACTTTCAGATAGGCTACATTCATAATCCTGTGAAACTTTTTGGGGTTTTGAGGTTAATAACGTGTTTTAATGTCAGAAATAATTTCACCACCACCAATGCATCTAATATTCTCTCTGAGTTTCCATGTTCCCTAACGAAAGTTAGCCATGGTTTTAACAGGAATAAAAAAAAAATCATGGTTCTTATAGCCATGGTAACCGCATATATATTAACCATGGTTTTGTTACTTCAAATAATAATATACAAAGAAGTATTAAGATAATATTTTTGTGGTTATAAAAACTAAGCCAACAACAGCCTTTAAAATGCATTATATAAAAACAATGAGGTAACCCTGCTGAAAAAAAACAATAGAACCATCACAGAAAATTCTAATACCATCACAAATGAATCACAAATACCATTACAAACATTACAAACCATAATTTTTAACCATTAAACCCATTAAAAAACGGTTTTCTGTAGTGTGTTTTGGGACATATTCCATTAGGATTTATTGGTTTTAACAAGCCACCAATAGAAAGTGACCAATTAGGTCACTTCAATTACATATTTCAATTACACTACACTTGAACAATAATGTTTATCTTAATTCTTAACACTTGGACTTGGAAAAGGATAATTCTATTCCGGATAATTCTACTTTAAAAATTTAGGAGCACAGTCAAAAATTTAGGAGCACCTTCTAATCAATAATCAAAAATTTAGATAAAAAATTAACCTTCCCATTATGAGGCGATATTTGACTCCTTAAAGTGATTTACAGGGAATTTTGTTTTTACCTCAGTAATGGCATTTTTGTATCTTTATTAAAAGTATGTCATCTTTTATGTCAAGAAAAAATAAAAAGAAAGAAATAAATATATATAATATATATATATATATATATATATATATATATATATATATATTTATTTATAAGCTTTTTAACATTTCTAATTAAAACAACAGAATAAAAACAAGAAGAATAAGAAGTAGATTAAGAATAAGTTACCAGTCAAATGAAATTAGTATTTAAGACATAAATTTGTACTACAGAGGTGGCACAGAAGAACACACAAGTGCCTTGTAGGTGTATTTTCGGATGATTAATGAGGCTCAGAGGTTTTGAATTTAGATTATTATTATTTATTTTTTTGAATATAGAAATATGAAATGATTTAAATAACAGAAAAATATACTTTAAAAATTAAACTAAAACTGCCAGTAGGTGGCGGTATGTCACTGATTTGATCACTGAATCATTCATTCAATTGATTCTTTTGAACGGCTGATTCAGGAAGGAAGTACGTGACTGTCTTTATGAATGGGTAATTGAATCATTGACTCACTAGATTCGTTTAAAAATGCAGTTCATTCATAAATGAAACACCGCTGTGTTTGAATGGAGATGCGCAGCATGCGTTTCGTCGTTGACGAAATAGAGCAAAATAAGGCCATAGAGTTGTAGTCAGACAATATAAGTCACTTAATATTAACTTCTTGTTTAATTAACTGTTGTATTAAATCAATATCACATTTGCAAACTCCCTTAATAATCATTAAAAGCTGTCACTCATCTTTCACTGCAAAATGAACCTCTTATTTATACTCTGTCTATACTTGTTATGTCTGTCTGTGATACATTACTCAATTGCAAAAGCAAGTAAGTTAGAAACCTTTAATGCTCCCTCAGCGCAAACACAAATATGCTGATCGGGTCAGTTGCACAGGTGCTCCTAAATATTTTTTCATAGTCGACTCGCATGTAGTAGTTTAAAGTCGCAAATGTGACTTAAATGGTCGCACTGTAGAGGCCTGATTACAGTAGGTTAAATCATAACATGAAAATTTCATCGCGTGAATCGTGTCATCGCGACATAACACATACTTACTATGTGCGTTTTAAATAAAAAAAAGGACGTAATCATCCTCTGCTTTTTTCTGGGGTGCATTTTACCCCAGACCGCCAAAGAGCAAAGAAATGAATGAATGAAACCACAAGAGCAGCAGGAGATTTGAAGCTCATGGCAGATGCGCCCAAGAGATGATTTGCCTTGTGATTGGCTGAATGTTAGGTCACTCAAATCTAAGTAACAAATCAGAGAACGTGGGTGGAAATATTGGCGGTGGGTCAAAAAAGTGCGGGGGACGTTTGTGCGTGTCCCCACCGGCTGCTACGCCCCTGCGCCACAGATATGAAGCATATCTTATTCCGCCTATAATAATACTGCTTCACCCCTGGAAATATGTGGAGATATTAGGAAATCTGTAAAGAGGAGGTTAACAGAAGTCAGAGACAGGACACGTAAAAGGTAGACACAAAGAGGAGAGAACTGCAGCTAAATTTCAATGCAAGAAAAGGTCATCTCAATACAATACAACTGCAGATCAGTCCAGATAAATTTGGACTGAACAGCAGTTGCTAGCAGCTAATTTACATTTCATGCTTTTTTCTCAAATATTTGTAAAGTTAAGTCAATTTTTACTTTTAAAAATAAAAATTTCAAGCACAGATTTCAGATAGGCTATTTGTTTATTTAAGGTACATTCATATAATGTACACTTAGGAATTTAGCCGCATTAAGGTACATTTCTTACTGTTTATTCAGGTTTAAATATCCCAGGTATTAACGGGCTTTCCGCCTGGCTTATCTTCCGCTACTTTCACTTTCGTTTTTAGCTCTGCTCATATGAAGGACACTCGCTCTCCCTCTAGTGGTGCAGAGCAGCAGCACATTATCATCTGAGACTCGGAGCTGCTGCTTTAGATACCTGAACAAAGTATAAATCATAATTAGAGTTGTCGAACGATAAATCGCGATTAATAGTATCCAAAATAAAAGTTTTTATTTACATAATATATATGTGTGTACTGTGTATATTTATTATGTATATATAAATACACACCCATGCATGTATATATTTAAGAAAAAAATTATATATTATATATATTTATATATAATATAAATTATATTAATATAAATATATACATGTAAATATTTTCATATATTTTCAAATATGTGTGTGTTTATATATACATAATAAATATAAACAGTACACACAGATATATTTTGTAAATAAAAACTTTTAGTTTGGATGCAATTAATCGTGATTAATCGTTTGACAGCACTAACATGGGAACTAGATATCAGAACCGTTTTTTTGTGGTTTAATAAGGCAAATAATAGCTTAATGCTGATATTCAGCACTCGATAACATGACAAACACTACTTACTCTTTATAGCCAATCAGCATTTATTTACTTATCCATTTCTTAGGAAAAAAAACAAAAAACATAAACCCTCTGAACACATCCTTCCACAAATAGAGACGGTCAGTATTATTCAGTAAATATTAAATATTTTTTCACTGACAACTGTGCTTTGAAAAGCTTTGCTGTAAAATGTAAATAACATATTTTTTTCCCCACCCATAAAACCAAACATTGCTTCCAATAGTGGCTAAAAACACATTGTGCTGTACGGCTTAAAAAAAGAAAACCAAATGCACATAAACCTGAAAGGGCATATTTAGGAGTTATAGAAGACAGAAAGAATAAAATACAGCTGAGATAACACACAGTACATATACAAAAACATATACAAAGACATATTCAAACACGCTAAACTATTTGCAAAATGACATCAGTAGATATAACAACAAAATGATTTGAGATTTGTATTGTATTGTACAATGCACAGCATAAATGAGTACACCCCCCTCTGAACACATACAAAAGATGTATTTTCCTAATGATCACTAAACATATACTTAATAAAAAACAAATAAATATGCGTCATTAATATCTAAAAAAAGTAAATTCACCAAATTTGTTAAAATGAAGGACTGCAGAAATGAGTACACAAGATTTCATTTAATAAAATGTTTATTTTTGCAACCCAGCACTGGGTACATATTGGACAGAACACATGCTGTGCTATTTTAACCCACCTAGGTTTTAACACATTGCTAGGTCAGTCAACCTATAAGGTAAAAATGCACTCGAATATATCTGTGATATAAAGTATATTAATTACTTAACTGCAACATACAGTAAATTAATAATCATTAATAAATATTCTCCTTTTAATGAACTCAACTGAAATAAGTTTAGAGTACTCAACTATAGGTTTTTTGTTATTGTTTTTGTTTTTTACTTTTGAGGTAATCGGTTTCCTAAAAAAAAAGTAAAAGTAAAGTGGTAAAATAAGTAAATTGTAGGTCTGAATAGCTGTGTGCTTTAAAGAGGAAGGCTGGTTATTCATTTGTGACACATTTTTAATATATTTAGGGGAGTTGATATTTAGCACATGAAGAGAAGATGCAAAACTGTAGAAGCAAATCAGACAACGTTTCCAAGATGGCGCTGCTATGTTCGGCCGCCGTCCGGGTCGCTCCGCTAAGACTATGCTTTTATTTACTTTTTTACTTACTTTTGATTTCTATTTTTACACACATAACGTCGGCACTGATCACCTACGACAAAAGTACACTCTTGGACATTGGAAACCGCTTCACTAACCTGGTTCAGGACACTTTATCACCGAATCCATCGTGGCCTCTTGAGATTCTTCGGAACGCGGAGAACAAAGGACACAGGAGACGGAACAAAAAACACCGTGGAAATAGCGCTGGTATTCGAAACAGATTGAGGAAAAGGGCTCACAGTCCTCCTTTACCGAGCATTTTACTCGCTAATGTCCAATCCTTGGATAATAAGATGGACGATCTTAGAGCCAGGATAAGTTTCCAACGGGACATAAGGGACTGTAACATCATTTGTTTGTCTGAAACATGGCTCACGCCCTCGGTTCCGGACACTGCTGTAACGCCGTCTGACAACTTCTCTGTTTTACGGATGGACAGAACAGCTGAGGCCGGTAAATCCAAAGGTGGAGGAGTGTGTTTCATGACTAACAAGGAATGGTGTGACCCCAGGAATATCTCCTCTCTGTCGCGATCCTGCTCGCCTCATCTGGAACATCTATCCATTATTTGCCGCCCATTCTATCTACCCCGCGAGTTCTCCGCGGTCATCGCTACTGCTGCTTACATTCCACCTCAGGCAGACACAGGCTTGGCTTTGTCTAAACTTCACGACGTGATCAGCGGCTACATTAACAAACATCCTGATGCTGCCTTTATCATAGCGGGGGATTTTAACAAAGCCAACCTCAGGCAGGTCATGCCGAACTTTCACCAGCATGTATCCTGTCCAACTAGAGGACCGAATACACTGGATCACTGCTACTCTCAGTTTAAGAATGCCTACAAGGCCCGTTCACTACCGGCTTTTGGTAAATCGGACCACGCCGCCATTTTCCTCACACCGGAATATAAACAAAGGCTCGCACAGGAACCCCCGGTGAAGAGGGAAGTGACGCGTTGGTCCTCCCACTCTGAAGCTATGCTACAGGCGGCTCTTGATGACGTCGACTGGGACGTGTTCAGGGCGAGCTCATCTGACATCAGCGAGTTCACGGAGGTAGCAGTGAGCTTTGTAAACACACTTACCGAACAAGCTACAGAAACGATTACTGTAAGGACTTTCCCTAATCAGAAACCGTGGGTGGACAGATCAATCCGTGATGCGGTTAACAAACACACTGCCACATACAACGAGGCTCTTTTGTCTGGGAATATGAGCGAGTATAAAGCAGCGTGTTATGCTCTCAGACGAGCAGTAAGTGCCGCCAAACATCGTTACAAAGAGAGAATTGAGTCTCATTTTCAGCTCAATGACTCTCGACGCATGTGGCAGGGACTAAGGACCATCTGTGCCTTTGGAAACAAATCCTCCGCGGAGGTGAGTGCAGATCCATTGCTGGCCGAAGAATTAAACACCTTCTACGGCCGCTTTGATTGCAACGGCGGCAGCGCGGCTCTGCCGATCAGCGCGTCAGGAAGCAGCAGGCAGAGAAGCGAGAATCATGTGATCACCGTGACGGAGGACGAGGTTCGGAGGGCACTAAAGGGAGTGAACATCAGGAAAGCAGCTGGACCTGACGGGATCACAGGCCGGGTTCTGAGATCATGCGCTGATCAGCTTTCTGGGTTGTTCACTTCTATCTTCAACGAGTCCCTTGCTACCTCTGTAGTTCCCACCTCCTTTAAAAAATCCATCATCATCCCTGTGCCTAAGAACAATAAACCCTCTTGCCTGAATGACTATCGTCCAGTGGCCCTCACATCTATAGTCATGAAGGTTTTTTGAGAGACTTGTTAAGAGCCACATTAGCTCCTCCATCCCTGTTACTGTGGACCCTCTTCAGTTTGCCTATCGCTCCAATAGATCAACTGATGATGCCATCTCTCACATTCTCCACTCCTCCCTCACACACATTGACAGCAGCAATGGGAACTATGCAAGACTGCTATTCATAGACTATAGCTCAGCTTTTAACACCATAGTCCCCATCAAGCTGACTTCCAAACTCACAGGCCTTGGCCTAAACACTTCACTCTGCGACTGGATTCAAGATTTCCTCACCGGCAGACCTCAAGTGGTGAAGGTAGGCCAGTTCACCTCAAACTCCATCACCCTGAACGTAGGAGCCCCGCAGGGCTGCGTTCTGAGTCCCCTGCTATACTCTCTCTACACACATGACTGTGTGTCCTCTCACAGATCCACATCTATTATCAAATTTGCTGATGATACTGTGGTTCTGGGCCTCATTTCCAACAATGATGAGACCGCATACTTGGATGAGGTGGAGAGACTTACATCATGGTGCCAGGACAACTGTCTCTCTCTGAACGTGAGCAAAACCAAAGAGCTGATTGTGGACTTCAGAAAGAGACACCTGCTGCCCTACACTCCTCTTGTGATCAGCGGGACCCCTGTGGAGAGAGTAAGCAGCTTCAAGTACCTCGGTGTAAACATCTCCGAGGACCTGACTTGGACTACACACATCCAAACACAGGTTAAGAAAGCCAGGCAAAGACAATTCAGGGTCTCACCAACAATCCTGAAAACTTTCTATGCAGGGACCATAGAAAGTGTATTGACTCAGTGCATCTCAGTGTGGTATGGAAACAGCT
The DNA here is from genome assembly GCA_027422415.1 of Schizothorax lantsangensis. NCBI lineage: Eukaryota > Metazoa > Chordata > Actinopteri > Cypriniformes > Cyprinidae > Schizothorax > Schizothorax lantsangensis. The sequence continues at coordinate 43,671,121 of CM049841.1, forward strand.
CCAGCCAAGATTGCAAGGCCCTGCAGAGAGTTGTGCGCTTAGCTGAGCGTATCTCTGGGTCGGCTCTCCCCTCTATGAAGGACATCTACCTCAAACGCTGCAGAGGCAGAGCTGTCAAAATCATCAAGGACTCAAATCACCCTGGAAACTGTCTCTTCACTATGCTGCCATCTGGTAAGCGCTTCCGCAGCCTGATGGCAAAAACCGAGAGACTTAGGAGGAGTTTCTTCCCCAAGGCCATCAGGCTCCTGAACTCAAACTCAGCCTCTTACCATCATCTGACTTACTTCAAATCACTAATCACACACTCATTACTCTCTACCTCATAACTGTCAGTGTCATTTGCTCATTTGCACATTTGCACACTTGCACACAACACTTTCTGTATCTTGTAACATATCTTATCTTATTTTTATAATTATTTTATTTTTTTGTGATTGGCTGCTTCATGTCAACCATGTACAACCTGTTTGCACATTCCTCTCTGTACAGTCATGCTTATCTTAATATTTAATTCTACAGCATACTGTCATGCACATTCTTTTATATTTTATATTTTATTCTTTATATCTTATTTTTTATTCATTTTATCTTATGTATACTTCCCTTGTGTTGTTTTTTCAATATTTGCACTGTCCATGGAGCGGACCCGACTCTCATTTCACTGCTGGTTATACAATGTCTGTATAGTCGTGTATGTGACAAATAAAACTTGAAACTTGAAACTTGAAACAAAAGAAAGGAAAAAAGGGAAACAATACACAAACCCTGTTCTACTTCCATATTTATTTTCCGTATTCAATATAAATAATCTGTTATTTGGTTCTAACTACTTGTGAGTTTAACATAATTTCATAATTGGTGTTATGTATTTATTAACAAATTATTTACCGATTTATCCTTGTTCTTTATTAAACTTTGCATGGAAAAGAGAGGATATGCACTGTTAAAAAGTTATTGTAATTTTCAGTGTTGGGCACGTTACTTTAAAAAAGTAATTAGTTATAGTTACTAGTTACTTCTCACAAATAGTAACTGAGTTAGTAACTGAGTTACATCATTATAAAAGTAACTAATTACCAGGGAAAGTAACTATTGCGTTACTTTTTAAAAAAAATTTCAAATGTCAAATAACATGGATGCCCCCAATATTAAATATGTTAAATGAATGAAATGGACACTAAATAGAATAAATTATTATTATAAAACATTGTACATTAATCGACACTATTTATCTACTGACACTTAGCATCAGTTAGTCAAGCATTATAATATGATATTATGATAATTTAGCATTATATGATGATATAACTTTAGTAATTAGAATAACCAAGTATGAATTCATATTTGTCATATTGACTGAACTTAGGACTGGTGGTGGTGCTTAAGATATTGTTTGTCATTTAGTGTTTCTATAAAAAAGGGGGAAAATATTGATAAGATACTACAAAACTACTACGAATTATACCACTAATAACAATATAAAACACACTAAGGATTATTGAGCTGCTGGGTTCATGAATATTAATCACGTTGTATGGGTTTGCTCGAATTGATTTGCTGAAATCAAAACAGGGATGATAATAGGTGAGCGCCGGCCAATGAGATTGTCGTTTGCGCATTAGCTCCGCCCACTACCGAAGAACCCGGCAGTTCTTAAAAGCTGAAGAATTCCAAAGGAACTCCGTTATTTTGACAGAAAAACACAACAAAGAATAACGTTTACATGTAGCGCGTCAATTCTGCATGTTATGAAAGACTCTGTCGCTCTGTATCTGTGTGTGTGTGTGTGTGTGTGAGAGAGAGAGAGTGTGTGTGTGTGTGTGTGTGTGTGTGTGTGAGACAAAGCTACGGCGAGCCGTGCGCTTCACGCTAGAGTTTACGGTACGTCAAATACAGCTACACTGCACATCCATTCAGATGAACTGAAAAATAAAATGATAATAATATTATAATAAATTATAGTAACGGCACATTTTATTGTCAGTAACGGTAACGGTGTTGTAACGGGGGAAACAGTAATTAATTTGATTACTCGTTACTGAAAACAATAACGCCATTAGTAACGCTGTTTATTTATAACGCCGTTATTCCCATCGCTGGTAATTTTACAGGAGAGAATTAAAATGTAATATTGTAATTCATAGTATCCATATGGTGTTAGTAACATGAACTCATTTCATTTGAATCCACTGAGAAGAAATATGTCTTCGTATAAAACTGCAAACACTTTAAATAACTAAAAACATATCTTTAACTCAAATCGTTTCAGTTCATCATCAGCTATAGCACACGTGCATGTGCTGAAGTACTTAACAAAAAGATCATCGCTGCTTAAGCAACTGCACAGTTACTGTCTTTAAATAAAGCAGCAGAACATCAGTGTTTGTGGCTCATCATTGACTGAAGCACAGGCTCTACTCTCCAGCACAATGGTGACCCACAAAACTACATTAAACTAACAGATCTCTCTTGTGCAAAAACACATACAGTTCAGTTTAATATTTACTCTCCTTATCAGTTCAGGACTTTGTATAACTGTTTTCTGTGGACCTTCATTAATATTTCAGTAAAAATAACTTTTTTTTTCGTTTGGTTAATCTGACTGTGACGTTTTACAGTAAATTGCTGTTTGTGGAGTTGTTTAATCATCCTCTGCTGTTTTATTTCAGTTGATTTCATCTAAGGCTGTGGCTGTTTGTCAGTTGTAGTTTAATTTCTTGCTCTTTTCTTCAGTGATTCTGTTTGTTTACAGCAGCTGTTCGTCATTGGCTGAATTCACTCATTAGTTTTCATTCCTTCCACAAATAGAGACGGTCAGTATTATTCAGTAAATATGAAATATTTTTTTCACTGACAACTGTGTTTTGAAAAGCTTTGCTGTAAAATGTAAAATGTAAATTCCCAACCATAAAACCAAACATTGCTTCCAATAGTGGCTAAAAACACATTGTGCTGTACGGTTTAAAAAAAGAAAACCAAATGCACATAAACCTGAAAGGGCATTGTGATGAGTGGGGCGGGGCCGAGAGCCGCGGGAACGGAGCGAGGCCGGTGGAGTTAGTGATAATGAGCAACACCTGCACCACTCACCGGTCTCGCGTCCCACGGAGGAGCTCCGGAAGGATAAAAGGAGGAGCGATGACAGTGGAAGACGAGAGAGGACCAGGCCTGGATTTTATTTTGTGTTTGGTGTGCGGCAGTCATCCGTGAGGGGCTGCCGCTTTATTGTTGTTTGTTTATTTTTATTAAACTTGTTTGAATGTTCGCCGGTTCCCGCCTCCTTCTTCCCGATCTACGAACTTTGTTACAGGCATATTTAGGAGTTATAGAAGACAGAAAGAATAAAAGACAGCTGAGATAACACACAGTACATATACAAAGACATATTCAAACACGCTAAACTATTTGCAAAATGACATCAGTAGATATAACAACAAAATGATTTGAGGTTTGTATTGTATTGTACAATGCACAGCATAAATGAGTACACCCCCCTCTGAACACATACAAAAGATGTATTTTCCTAATGATCACTAAACATATACTTAATAAAAACAAATAAATATGCATCATTAATATCTAAAAAAGTAAATTCACCAAATTTGTTAAAATGAAGGACTGCAGAAATGAGTACACAAGATTAAATTTAATAAAATGTTTATTTTTGCAACCCAGCACTGGGTAAATATTGGACAGAACACATGCTGTGCTATTTTAACCCACCTAGGTTTTAACACATTTGCTGGGTTGTTTTTTTAACATTGCTAGGTCAGTCAACCTATCAGTCAACCTGATTCTCTCTGTCAGGTGGGCTATATTAGTAAACACATGTAGGGAATAGTGAATGAGGGTGTAGGGTATGATTTGAAACACAGCCTCTGAGTGTCGACTCTGAGCACTGTTACTTCACAGGACTGCAGAAGGCTTCTTTCTCGAAAAAAAAAAAATATTACCCAAAATGCATTGTTTTCTATGGGATTTTACTGTTGTAATGAAAAAACAGGATGTTACTGTCAGAATATAGCTGTTTTTACAGCAATTTTTACAGTGTAATGCTTCTACGGTGTAGTTACAATAATATTACAGGACTGTCCTTAAATTTCCCATCATGCATTTGCATTTACAGTAAAGACATGAATACAATGTGTTGTTGTAAAATTTATTGTAAAATACATCAATTGCTAACAGTGTGGTGAAATAACATTTTGTTCCACTGCATCTTTTAGATTTACAAGCATCAAATGTAATAAATTCCTTTAAAGTACTTGTTGTGAGCTCCAGTGAATCTGTCCTTGTCCGGCACTGTATGCCTGATATATATATATATATATATATATATATATATACAGTATATATACAAACAGCTTGTATTGAAAGATGGCGGATCGGGTGTGTCGCGGCTCTGCTGCCTCTGAGCTTAGTCAACCTAGAATCAAACCTAGATTAAAACCTACGATCTATGAGACTGTGGATGGTAAAATAATCTTAGAGGATGAGTTTCTTAATTTCCTCTTGGTTAAAATAAAAACGATGAGCCAGGATCAAATAATTCTGGTTGCTTCGAATACTTTTGATTCTGAATGGATTGAGTCATTGAAAAAACTGCTGTTTGAGTTCTGTCCGGGCACTAAGCAACAGTGAGTGGCATGTAAAGGCAGTCAGAAAGATGTAAATAATATAAAAAGCTGCTTAAAAGTGCTTAATGAGTGTGGCGAAAACATTCCTCGATTTCTGTCACACTTTTTGGATGAGTTACCACCTGTGACAATTAACAACGTGGATGTTTCAAGCCTGCTCTGTAAGATGGAGCACCTGCACAGTGAGGTGAACGCGCTACGGCATGCAGTGAAACTACAGGTGGATATCGGGGAAGATCTACGAGCTGCTACTATGATCATTGATAACAGAGTGTCCAATGTGGAGAGGCAGCTAGAAATAAGTCGTAAAGGAGGGCATGGTCTGGATTCACTGTGTGAGCTTAAAAATGCCTGAGGGAGAAATGGCAGGTGCCCCCACTGTGGAATGTGATGTGGGCCTGGAGGTGATTGCAAGTGGCGCGGGATCTTCGGCGGCTGAGGAGTCTACTTCCATGACATCGGAGGAGCAACGGAAATCATCAGAATGGAGTCTGGTAGTGAAACATGGCAGACGCAGGAGGAATTGTGTGGATGGCCAAACACCTCAGACTAAACAGCGAGCTGGTAAAGCTAAACAAAGGATGTCTAAGCCTATTATTGGTACAGGGGCACGAGGGAACATACGTAAGTGTGGTGCGAACGAAGTTGGTAAGTGTGTTTGCTACCAAATTTACTCCAGATCTTAATGCTGAAACTTTGTCAAACTACCTCAAAGAAAAGCTTGGCCGAGATGTGAATTGCCAAAGCATTGACACTATGAACAATAGATACAGTTCATTTAAAGTGAGTGCTGAGTGTATTAATGTGGCAGAGATGTACAGCCCCGAGCTGTGGCCTGAAGGCTCAGTTGTTCGTCGTTATTATAAGCCACGCAAAGTGAGAGCGTTGAGGGCTAATGTAGCTGCCTCCACGTCAGGTGCATCTGAGACGGAGGGGTCTACTGCCGATCAGTGCATTTGATCTGATTATGCGGATTATAAAATTGTGCCGCTAAATAACAGTAATGTACTGGCAGCAGAGTCGCCAGTAATGTACTGTTAATTTACAGCACTCTACCGTTAATTTACAGCCCTTCATTTTTACAGCATGTTACTGTTATACTACCATGGAAATTAACTCTGCTCCAATTGGTTCAAACAGTTTGAGTTTAAAATACTAGTATTCATATGGTGTTATTATTGTGAACTTTTTTCATTTGAGTCCACTGAGAAGAAATAATTATTCGTATAAAACTGCAAACACTTTAAATAACTAAAAACATGTCTTTAACTCAAATCGTTTCAGTTCATCATCAGCTATAGCACACATGCATGTGCTGAAATACTTTACAAAAAGATAATCGCTGCTTAAGCGACTGCACAGTTACAGTTTTTAAATAAAGCAGCAGAACATCAGTGTTTGTGTCTCATCATTGACTGAAGCACAGGCTCTACTCTCCAGCACAATGGTGACCCACAGAACTACATTAAACTAACAGATCTCTCTTGTGCAAAAACACATACAGTTCAGTTTAATATTTACTCTCCTTATCAGTTCAGGACTTTGTATAACTGTTTTCTGTGGACCTTCATTAATATTTCAGTAAAAATAACTTTTTTCGTTTGGTTAATCCGACTGTTACATTTTACAGTAAATTGCTGTTTTTTCCTTGAATTAACGGTAATCGACTGGCAGCACAGCTGCCAGTAAGTAAGTGTTTGTCTACAGTTTGTTGCCGTAAATTAATTACAGTTTATTGCTGTTAAATTACATTTCATGCTGTTTTTTCTTCTTCTTATATCTTTAACCCTTTAAACCCCACAACAAAATCCTCAGTTTTAAATGAACACTTATAATGTGTGCACACTACAGAGTGTTAGAGTAACACTGAATCAGTGCTGAAGTTAATGAGATAATTCTGTGATTAATTAAGTGATGATTGAACATTAGTGATGAACAGTTGCTGATAACAAGCAGAATCACTGAAAGAAACAGAAACACAAGAACTACAAATGACTTCAGCCACAGCCTTAGATGAAATAAACTGAAATAAATAAGACATTAAATCTCTCAAGATCTGATTAAACAGCTCTTAAATCAGCATTACTTCACACATTACTAACCAGACTGATGCTATTTCTGTCAGAAGTTCACAGAAATGCAAGTTGTTGTTTTTTTAACTACCACAATGGAGATCAGTGTTAGCTTTAGTTGGGGTTTTGTGCATAAAATGTTTTACAATTCTTCATAATAGTTTGTTATTTTGCATTATCATATATCGTAAATAACATGAAACTAATAAAAAAACACACCACTTCATTAAAGACTAAATGAGATCATAGAAGCAGGCCGCTTCATGATGATTACTGTCCAAAAACATTTACTTACAATTTTTTTGGCTTTTGTTGCTAAAATATATGCGTTTTACAAAAACAGTTATAACAACTAAAGCAAGCTCTTGTCACCATAATGGTGAGGTCAAACGAAACATTTTCAATAAAGCATCTAAATGTCTATTAATTCTCAAATAATTTTTGTAGATATATGACAGAAATAAAGTCAGACTGTAATGCGTGAAGCTGGTGATGCTGTTTGTGGATTTGTTTAATCATCCTCTGCTGTTTTATTTCAGTTGATTTCATCTAAGGCTGTGGCTGTTTGTCAGTTGCAGTTTCATTTCTTGCTCTTTTCTTCAGTGAATCTGCTTGTTAACCGCAGGTGTTCATCACTGGCTGAATTCACTCATTAGTTTTCATTCTCTCTGTCAGGTGGGCTATATTTGTAAACTCATGTAGGGAATAGTGAATGAGGGTGTAGGGTATGATTTGAAACACAGCCTCTGAGTGTCGACTCTGAGCGCTGTTACTTCACAGGACTGCAGAAGGCTTCTTTCTCGAAAACAACAAATATTACCCAGAATTCATTGTTTTTTTACGGGGTTTTACTGTTGTAATGAAAAAACAGGATGTTACTGTCAGAATATGGCCGTTTTTTTACAGCATTTTTTTACAGTGTATAGCTACCGTGGCCTGCGAGTCGGTGACAGCGTTGGGGATAGGGCCCGACGTACAGTAGTAGATAAATTAATGCAAAACTGTGATATCCTGTGCTTGCAAGAAACATTTTTATCTAAACAGGATTTGGGAAAATTTAACTATTTTAATGACAATTTTCATGGTGCTGGCACATCCACAACTGATCTTACTATGGGTATAGTTAGAGGAAGGATATCGGGAGGTGTGACTACCTTGTGGCATAAAAAGCTGGACTCAGTGATAAATATCATTAAGGTTGATGTTGACTGGTGTTTTGCTGTACGGATAAGTTGCTCTAATAAAGAGTTAATTATCCTTAATTTCTATGCACCTTATGAATGCCAACAAAATGAGGACGAATATTTAAATAGACTTACTTTTATTGGCTTCTTTTATTAATGAAAATAATTCTGCAAATGCTTTTGTGGTTGGGGATTTGAATGCAGATCTTACTGACAATTCTTCTATGTTTGATAAGCATATGCTGTCAGACCTGTGTCCCCCATGTCACGTGTTTTCCCTCCTATGTCTATATTTGGTTAGTTCCTGTCGTCATTTGTAATTATCAGTTCCCAGCCCTGTGTTGTTAGTTAATTTGTCCCCAGCCCTGTGTTGTTTATTATCTAGTTTACTCCAGCCTTCTTAAGCCCTGTGTTGCCCTGCCTCTGGGTGGAGTCTGATCGTCTTCATGTGTCTCTGTGTCTGTTAAGTTTGTTTATTAAAAGTTTATGTTATTTGAAAGAAGTTCCTCGCCTCCTCGTTTCCCTGCTCCCCAGAGTGGATTGTGACATATGCTGCATTTCTGTGTTGATAATAATTTTAAGTTATCAAGTAAACTGTTGTTACCTAAGGACAGTTCTACTTATATAAGTGAAGCCTGGCATACAACTTCATGGCTTGATCATTGTATTAGTACAGCTGAGGCTCATGATATTATAAAGTCAATGACAATTTTATATGGGGAATCTATATCTGATCATGTACCATTCTTAATGCTTATTGATTTTGAAAGTCTGCCCAAGATGAATTATGAGTGTAAGAGGGCTGTTTTGGTCAAATTAGACTAGTCTAAACTTACAGATGGAGATCTTAAAACATATTATGGGAAAACGGACACTCTGTTGAATAAGGTAGTATTACCCAGAGGTGCAATCATGTGTTCAGATGTGAATTGTAATGATATGTCCCATGGTACAGCCTTTTGTGTTATGTATGATGCTATTGTGAGATCTGTGTATGAGGCTAGTAGACCATATCTTACTTGCCCTGACAAGAAATGTTATAGTAAGCCAGGGTGGAAAAAGTGAGTATTAGCATATCATAAAAAAGCAAAGGAAGCACTTAAGGCATGGGATATAGCTGGTAGGCCCAGACAAGGCCCACTTTTGGACCAGAAAATGTTAACTAATGCCAAGTATAAATATGCAGTTTGTTGTTATATTTGTAAACATGAACAAGTGATGAGAGCTGATTTAGTGGCGGAAAATCTACTTTGTAATAATGTGAATGCTTTCTGGAAGGACGTAAGATCAATAAATAGGAGTAATGTGACATTACCATGCTCTATTGAGGGTGTCTTTGGAGTTGAGAATATAGCAGAATTGTGGAGATAGCATTATACTACTCTGTTTAATTGTGTAAAGAGTGAGCCAGGTAAAGTGGAAGTAGTATCTAGTATGGATACAGGAAGTATTACAACAAATGAGGTTTATCAAGCAATTATTCAGCTTAAGGAAGGAAAAACTGGTGGTATAGATCAAATTACTGCTGAACACCTAAAATTTGCGAGCCCTAGGCTTGTGGTTCTTCTCGCAATTTGCTTTACTGGTTTTATGATACACGGGCTGTTGCCAGAGTCTATGTTGTCAGTAACCTTGTTGCCTGTTTTTAAAGATAAGGCTGGCAAGGTAGGTAGTTTGGATAACTATAGACCAATTGCTTTAGCGAGTGTTGTGTCAAAGGTTTTGGAAAGAATCATATTAGATCGATTAGGTGTTTATCTTGATACTACAGACAATCAGTTCGGTTTTAAGGCTCACCATAGTACGGATGTGTGTATATATGCTCTGAAGGAAGTAGTACAACTGTATAAAAGACAAAATTCCACTGTTATAATCGGCTTTATTGATGCTTCTAAAGCTTTTGATAAAGTTGTTCAGTAAACTAAGACAAAGGGGCATACCTAATAGTATATTAAGCATTTTGACATATTGGTACACTAATCAAAGTATGCAGATAAGGTGGGGTAATTGTGTCTCAGATTCATTTAGAGTAAGTAATGGAGTGCGCCAAGGAGGTTTACTTTCACCAGCTCGTTTTAATGTCTATATGAATGAATTGTCAGAAGAACTAAGCGATTGTAGGACTGGATGTATGCTTGGTAATATCACAGTCAATCACTATATGTATGATCTAGTTGTTTTTTCCCCAAGTAGTGCTTGTTTTCAGCAGTTGCTTAATATTTGTTCTGATTATGAGATTAGATATGATGTGCAATACAATACAAAATAGAGTGTTGCCATGATATGTAGAACCAAAGAACATAGAGATTTGAATTTTCTAGATGTTTATTTATCGGCAAGTTTTGAATGTATGTACTACTGCAAAATATTTAGGTCATATCATTAATAATGAAATGAGTGATGATGATGACATGTATAGGCAACGTCGTAAGTTATATGCTCAAGCAAATATGTTGATGAGAAAATTTTATGTGTTCAGATCAAGTAAAGATAAACCTTTTTAGAGCATATTGTACTTCTTTTTATACTGCTCCTTTGTGGATTAAGTTTAAGAAAGAGAGCCTCTGTAAGCTTCAGGTTGTGTACAATGACTGTATGAGGATCCTGCTGAAAAAAAACAAGATGGTGCAGTGCAAGTAATTTATTTTGTAAGGCAAGAGTACAATCATTCCCTGCTTTAATGAGAAATTTTAAGTATAAATGTATTAGTCGACTGGACAATTCACATCAAGTTCAAGTTCAAGTTAATTTATCAAGCACATTTAAAAACAGCCACAAGACTGACCAAAGAGCTGTACATTAAAATCAAACCATAAACACATAAAACAGAGATAATACAACATATAGATTAAAAACCAAAAGGAATGACAGATAGACATTCTTAAAACAGAGTAATAATCCAGACCATAATACAGTGTAATAAGAATGGGATATTAGTAGGCCAGATCAAACAAGTGTGTTTTTAAAAGTGACTTGAAAACGGATAGGGAAGATGCCACTCTAATCTCAGGCAGCAGATTGTTCCATAACCGAAGCCCAACCACATATAATAATATTATAATGTTGTTGACACATCCTAGGCTTACTGAAGTGCGATATCAGTCCTCTGTGAGCATAACTGTCTTTTTTAATTTGTACTGTTTTGGATTGTATTGTCTGTCGTTTGCTAATGGACCTTGAGTCTGGAAATAAAGTTGAACATATATGCCTTGCATTATTAATATTATTATTAATAATAATTATTATCGCACTATTGCATTATTAAAGAAATGAATCAAAAAGCAGTATACAAAGCATTGCTAAATAAAATGTGTATCAGTATTCAAGAGTCAAACCTCACTGCCCAACACTGCCCAAAGGGCAACACCGTACTTGAGTAAACATATATTAACTAATTTCTCATGCAGTACACCTAAATTAATTGAATACTTATTTATGTGCTTGAATTTTAATTCAGTGGTAAGGCATAAACGTATAACTTCATGTTCAGTAAAAATCGTATTCAAATAAGACCAATACAAATCTAAAACTTAGAGTTGTAAGTAGCTGATAAACTACCCTTTTACTGTTTTAATGCTGATATTAATGTAACAGCTGCTCCTCCAAATGCTGCTGCTACAGCAGCTACTGCAGATATTCTTCCAGATGTGGCCACTTTACCTGCAGCTGCTGCAGATCTAGCTGCTGCTGCTCCTGCTACTGCTGCCAGACCTGTAACTACTCATTGTGCTGCTACTCCTGTTCCAGCTGCACTTTCTACAGCTGCCTCTTCTATAATTTCTCCTGCTTTTTTTGTAATTGCTTCTCCTACAGTTTCTAATGCTTTGTGTACAGCTGCTACTATTTTTTTGGTAACTGCTTCTGCCACAATTTCTATTGCTTTTCCTATAGCAGCTACTGGTTTTTCTACAGCTGCTTTAACAGCTTCTCCAACAGCTTCTCCTGCTGCTTCTGCACCTTCTGGAACTACCATTACTTTTTCTACAGCTGCTCCTGCTGCTCTGCCTGCAATTGCTGTTGCAACAACATGTGCTATATTTGCTGTTCCTAGAACTGCATATGCAATCTTTCCCCTTCTTCCCTCTTTCTTTCTCTGAATTGTTTTAAACATCTCAACAGTGTAATAGCTCATTTCATTTTCCTCCATCATTGTATCAATCTTTTTCAGCAGTTCTGTGACCTGATCTTGATTGTTTCTGTCCTCATTGCTGAATGAGTGATATCTGCCTCCACAGCTGTCAATGATTTCCATTAAATAGTTGCTTTTATTGATATAATCTTCCACAGGTTTTCCCTTCAGCTGATCAGCGTGAGTGAACAGAATGATGGTACGACTCATAGCTTCTTCTCCAAAGTTCTCCTGAATCCATTTCACTGCGTCTCTCTCCTCTTTTGTGAATCTCACACCCAGCTTTAGCACCAGCAGAAACACATGAGGACCAGGAGAAGACATCTCCACACAGTTTTCTATTTCGGCCTTCAGTTGGAGTTTTCCTATAGCTGTGTTAAACAGTCCTGGAGTGTCAATTATAGAGACGGACTTTCCACCCAGTTTTCCTTCCTGTTTCTCACACAATTTATTGGATGATTTTATAAAATCAACAACTTCAAAAGCATTTCTGCCCAGGATGGTGTTTCCTGCTGCACTTTTTCCTGATCCAGTTTTACCCAGAAGAACGATCCTCAGAGAACACTCTGCAAAGAAATACATAAAAAAGTTTTAGCATATACGTTTATAAAAGTAGTTTTAATGCATCAATTACAGTATGCCTTGTAATGCGCCTTATAATGCACTGTATGACCTCATGAATAATTGCAACCACAGCTAGGCTATAATACATTTCTATTTGTTGTTACATCTTTAGAAAGTATAATTCATTAAAACACATGACAACTAAAATGTTTCAGTTGTAGCAATGAATTTGTAAATTCAGCTTTTGTTATAATTATCTATGAAAATATATAATGCATTATAATGTACATTATAAATACCTAATGCATTATATAAGGCTTCACGTAAAGTGTTGCTAATGTCTTAATGATAAAATAATAATGTGAAAAATTGCTATAAAATAATAGGTTATTGTTTATCCTTTTACTAAATTTAACATGACCAAAAGTAATAACTATATAATCAGTCCGACAGTTTCAACCATATCACCTGATTCAATCTCAACAAATCAACATAAGAGTTTGATTCAGTCTGTTTGGACATCTAATAAAGAGTAACGAAAAGAAACACTTTAAAATCAATGAGACTTTCCATCTTTACTGAATACGAGAAATATAACAGCAGGCCAGTATCAATATATCAGTCTGAAATCATCCTTTGTTGAAACTCAACCTCATTCAGGATGTTTACGCAACATAGGCTTATTGAAATGAACACTAGAGGCAGTAAAACTCCTACAACTTTTATTCCTTTTTACACAAAGTATGATTTGCAGGCCCACAGTTTCAATTAATAAAGCCTAATTTTCGCTTAATTACTTAAGGAATATTATGTTATGAATTCAAAACAATTTTAACATGCTGCGAGATTTGTAAACTGATACTTTTGAACTTGTCGTCACATATACAGCTTCATATGCATGAGTTTTTTAACTCATTAGGTTTGCTCGGTAGCTCACACAATAAGGCATTGCACTTGAGTGATGAAAAGCTCAGGTACAAACATCGTGAAACTATAAAATAACACGGCTGCATCAACAAATTAGTTTTTACATCAGTTTTGCATTTGTTAACACTATCGGGTAGGTTTAGGGTTGGGTTTGGTGTAGGGGACATTTCCAACACGATAGAGCATTAACTTAGGGACACTCCTCGGATATTTTAATTATGAACCACCGCAATACATACCTGAAGCAACATAATACAAACAGCAATACATGCCTTTATCAAATACCAAGTGCCGAGATCACGTGACCCTTTGACAGCGATGCACGCGTTGTCTTTCGCTCTGCTCACTCTGTCAAATATTGTATTATCCTGTCAGTAAATTTCGAACCACTCTGCATTGGACCCATCATGAGTACTTCAGCAGTCAAGGGCGATCGGAAAAGAGAGATTGACCAATCGCCAATAAAGAAAAAATTCAAAGATTCCACCATCTCCAGAGAGGATCTCGACGATGCTATCGCTAACAGTATCAAGCTAGCACTTAAAGAGCAGCAAAGCACTTTGGATTCGTTTGTGGCCTCGACAGTAAGAGATGCAGTGGACTCTGTACTGACTCCAGCATTGCGTGAACTGCGTGCGGACATACAAGCGACCAACAATTCTTTTAACCTGTTAACCAGCGCCCCCCCATATTGGGAATCACAGCTGAAAATGACTAACTAACTTAAAATGGTAACAGCTCCTGACTTCAGTGTGCCACACACACAATTTTGGTGTATTTGGAAAGAAGACCCTTTGGGCTTTACTATCCATCATCCAGAGTTGATAATGCTCAAAAATATAAAAAGTTATAGACACTGAAGTGCCTTGATAAAAATTGTACCACACTGAATTTTTTTTTATTTCATATAAAAATACATGAAATCAGTCCTGAAGCAATCCAGAAAAGTAATGGGTTGAAAGACATGTCTCATGAGTTTATATTTCAAATCTAAAGAAGATACCATGAAAAATTAGATTCCTGCAGCCATTTTTCTAGTCCCCCCCCCTTTGTTTGACGAAAAATATTTACCAAATTATTGAAGGGTTCTACTACAAACTATTTAGTCATTATACATGCCACTGCAGTTTTTCAATTATAAAACAGTAGACAGAATCTTAGACATCGTATAAGTGATTTATTTGAGCACTAGAAAAATACAATAATAATAATTTTTGAGTGATGAAAAAAAAACAATAATAATAAAAAAAAAAATAACTTAAGTACATACTCTGATTTCCTGACATACAGATGCTCCTGCTCATACATTAGTAATCACATGCTGACGATCATTCATACAGATGCTAATCATACAGATGGCCGCCCATATAGTCAATAATCACATTATAATGGCCTTTTATATAGACTGCATTCACACTGATATCTGTGAACAGTCAGTAATTACATGCTGATTATCAGCCATACAGATGTTAATCATACAGATACAGGCAATTCCCCACAAAACACGCAAACATATATGAAAACTGTTGAAGAAAAAAAAAAAAAAAAAGGTTTATTTGTGCAAAAAAGGCAATCGCTAAGTTACGCCCCCATCAGATGACAGGTGCATCACAGCATGCGTCACGCGCCGTCGCGAGGGAGTGCCAGAATTCAAATAAACAATCTTCCGTGTATCTTTGACTTTTTTTTTTTGGATGATCTCATTCTGTTTGGGACATTGCCTGCTACAAAATCATGCTGTTTTTTACCACCAAGACACTGTTTTTGAGCGTAATTTGTTCCAAAACGGACACAAACAATAACTCTCCCTGAAGAGATGAGACGTAAACAAATGAATAACGATCCAAATTACAACGTTGTTGTTTCTTTGGACTAAAAGTGCTCGATGGAATGTTGTTCCGTGGACCCTTATCTCTGAAATGAAACCGGGATTTACAGCAGTGGATACGTTTGAGAGTCGTTATCAGGATGAATCTGGTATGTACTGCGGGGTTTTTTATACATGTTTTGATGTCTACTGCTTACACAAATTTAGCAAATACATTCCTTATAAGCTTTCTATCGAAAAACAGCGATCTGTCGTCGATGCTTGAGGCTTAGACCTTCAAAATGATATATAGTTTGTCAAGATTAATTTTGTCCTGTTTTACTTTATCTGTTTGAAAACAATGACATGTGCAAACAAAGAGCTTTCAGTGCTCTGGCATCCTGGTGCATGTTAACAGGTTAAAGATCTAAGAGCGGAGCTTGAGGCACGAAGCAGACACGTGACCGGGTCTATAACGTTCAAGCAGCTGCACGTGAGGATAGGAGGACAGTCACGGACTTAAGAAATCAGCTGGAGCGACTCACCGAGAAGATGGAAGGAGCAGGAGAAATAATGTGCGGCTGGTGGGGCTGCCAGAGGGGGCGGAGGGCTCCGATGCAGCTGCCTTCCTCAGAGCTAATCTTTCCAAGTGGATCCCTTCCCTGAAAGGCCGTGACATCGAGATTGACCGGGCCCATCACGTGTATGATGGAAGGAAAAACTCAGATCGGCCACGTACTCTCATCTTCAATACATTACTTGAGCAGATTGATTGCCCTCTAGTGGTGGGTGGTGATTTTAATGCTGTCGTAAATCCTGCTTTAGATAAATCTCAATCTGATACAACAGCCAATCCATCCTCTAAATTACTGAATACATTTATCACTGAGATCAACTTAATCGATCTTTGGAGAATTCAGAAAACACTAAATCTAAGGACTTCACATTTTTTTCTAATAGACACAAGACTTTCTCTAGGATAGACTACATATTTCTCAGCCCATCTTTAATTTTGTCTAATTCCTCCATCTCTATATTACCAATTTTACTATCTGATCATTCTTCTGTGTTATGCAATACTCCTCTTTCCAATGTTAAAGCCAAATCCCCTAGATGGCACTTTAACATATCATTACTAAGTAATCAGACTTTCATTACTTCTCTAAAAGAATATATAAAGGAATTTCTTGAAATGAATATGCCCTCTGATGTGGATCCTCAAATACTGTGGGAAGCGACTAAGTGTGCTATACGAGGTTTCTGTATATCTTTCTCTTCTACTCTTGCCAAAGCGAAAATTCACCAGTTTACACAATTAGAAAATAAAATCCAATCATTACAAAACCTACAAAAACAACAGCTACACAGCTGTCCTCTTTAAAAGAAGAATATGATTTACTTCAAGTTTCAAGTTTCAAGTTTTATTTGTCACATACACGACTATACAGAGATTGTATAACCAGCAGTGAAATTAGAGTCGGGTCCGCTCCATGGACAGTGCAAATATTGAAAAAATACAACACAAGGGAAGTATACATAAAATAAAATGAATAAAAAATAAGATGTAAAGAATAAAATATAAAATATAAAAGAATGTGCATGACAGTATGCTGTAGAATTAAATATTAAGATAAGCATGACTGTACAGAGAGGAATGTGCAAACAGGTTGTACATGGTTGACATGAAGCAGCCAATCACAAAAAAATAAAATAAATATAAAAATAAGATAAGATATGTTACAAGACACAGAAAGTGTTGTGTGCAAGTGTGCAAATGTGCAAATGAGCAAATGACACTGACAGTTATGAGGTAGAGAGTAATGAGTGTGTGATTAGTGATTTGAAGTAAGTCAGATGATGTTAAGAGGCTGAGTTTGAGTTCAGGAGCCTGATGGCCTTGGGGAAGAAACTCCTCCTAAGTCTCTCGGTTTTTGCCATCAGGCTGCGGAAGCGCTTACCAGATGGCAGCATAGTGAAGAGACAGTTTCCAGGGTGATTTGAGTCCTTGATGATTTTGACAGCTCTGCCTCTGCAGCGTTTGAGGTAGATGTCCTGCAGAGAGGGGAGAGCCGACCCAGAGATATGCTCAGCTAAGCGCACAACTCTCTGCAGGGCCTTGCAATCTTGGCTGGAGCTGTTTCCATACCACACTGAGATGCACTGAGTCAATACACTTTCTATGGACCCTGCATAGAAAGTTTTCAGGATTGTTGGTGAGACCCTGAATTTCCTCAGCTGTCGCAGATGGTACAGTCTTTGCCTGGCTTTCTTAACCTGTGTTTGGATGTGTGTAGTCCAAGTCAGGTCCTCGGAGATGTTTACACCGAGGTACTTGAAGCTGCTTACTCTCTCCACAGGGGTCCCGCTGATCACAAGAGGAGTGTAGGGCAGCAGGTGTCTCTTTCTGAAGTCCACAATCAGCTCTTTGGTTTTGCTCACGTTCAGAGAGAGACAGTTGTCCTGGCACCATGATGTAAGTCTCTCCACCTCATCCAAGTATGCGGTCTCATCATTGTTGAAAATGAGGCCCAGAACCACAGTATCATCAGCAAATTTGATAATAGATGTGGATCTGTGAGAGGACACGAAGTCATGTGTGTAGAGAGAGTATAGCAGGGGACTCAGAACGCAGCCCTGCGGGGCTCCTACGTTCAGGGTGATGGAGTTTGAGGTGAACTGGCCTACCTTCACGACTTGAGGTCTGCCGGTGAGGAAATCTTGAATCCAGTCACAGAGTGAAGTGTTTAGGCCAAGGCCTGTGAGTTTGGAAGTCAGCTTGATGGGGACTATGGTGTTAAAAGCTGAGCTATAGTCAATGAATAGCAGTCTAGCATAGTTCCCATTGCTGCTGTCAATGTGTGTGAGGGAGGAGTGGAGAATGTGAGAGATGGCATCATCAGTTGATCTATTGCTATTAGCTATTATGCCGCCTGCAGTTGGAACCAGCTTCCAGAAGAGATCAGATGTGCTAAAACATTAGGCACATTTAAATCCAGACTGAAAACTCATCTGTTTAGCTGTGCATTTGTTGAATGAACACTGTGCTACGTCCGAACTGACTGCACTGTATTTTATGTATAATCATATTCTATTTAACTGTTTTAAATTTCATTTTAAATCAATTTCTATAACTTTTTAAAATTCCTTGTTTTTATTATTTTTAATTCCTTGTTTTTATTGCTGTGAATGACTATTTCACTTTCTTTTATGTAAAGCACTATGAATTACCACTGTGTATGAAATGTGCTATATAAATAAACTTGACTTGCCTTGCCTTGCCTATTGGAGCGATAGGCAAACTGAAGAGGGTCCAAAGTAACAGGGATGGAGGAGCTAATGTGGCTCTTAACAAGTCTCTCAAAAACCTTCATGACTATTGATGTGAGGGCCACTGGACGATAGTCATTCAGGCAAGAGGGTTTATTGTTCTTAGGCACAGGGATGATGATGGATTTTTTAAAGGAGGTGGGAACTACAGAGGTAGCAAGGGACTCGTTGAAGATAGAAGTGAACAACCCAGCAAGCACTCACACTCAAAGGCGGAATTTATCTTACATAGGACTAGGCAAAAATATTATTTCGAATCAGAGAGACCTAGTCACCTATTGGCCCTTTAGCTGAAAGTATGCAAGTCTAAGGCATATGTTAGCGCAATAAAATCATCGGACGATCAGGTCACCACGAACTCTGTGTCAATTAACGACATATTTAAGGGTTTTTACACAAATCTGTTTAAAGCCGAAACAGATTTTGATGAACCAATCTCTAAGCAGTATTTAGATAAATTGGAACTGCCTCGGATCTCACAGATGGATAAAGAATCTTTGGAGGCCCCATTAAGTTTGGAGGAGCTCCACGTCTCTCTAAAAAGCCTTCAAAAGGGCAAATCTCCGGGTCTAGATGGTCTCCCCCCTGAATTATATTTATAAATTTGGGATTTGTTAGGGACACTTATGCTTAATTCATTTAATTTTGCAATTGAACATGGTGTATTTCATAGAGATCAAAAAACATCATTGATATCATTACTTCTTAAAAAAGGGAAAGATCCATTAGATTGTTCCAGCTACAGACCGATTTCGCTTATCCCATGTGATCTAAAAATCTATGCTAAAGTTTTTGCTTCTCGTATGGAGAAGGTAATTCATAGTTTGATCAAGGAGGACCAAACCGGTTTCATCAAGGGGCGCAATGCATCTGACAATATGCATCGACTCTTTCATATTCTTGACTTTGCAGATTCTCATCCGAGTCCTTGTGCGGTTTTTTCACTTGATGCAGAAAAAGCCTTTGACAGGCTAGAGTGGAATTATATGTGGACAGTTCTGCAATGTTTTGGCTTCGGTGAACATTTCATTTCTATGATTAAGACATTATACCACTCACCTGCAGCATCAGTCGTGACTGGTAATATTACCCCCCCCCCCCCCCCCCCCCCCGTTCCCTTTACGGTGGGGAACGAGGCAGGGATGTCCGCTTTCCCCCTATTGTTTTGTCTATCTCTTGAACCCTTAGCACAAGCCATCAGGAAATCTGAAGTATCGATTAAGATTCATGATCATAATCATAGTATTTCATTGTGCGTTGATGATATTATTCTATATTTAGACCACTTTGATATTTCAGTCTCTAGTATAATTAAGGAATTTGATAATTTTAGTAGCTTATCAGGATATAAAATAAATTGGAGCAAATCTGCTTTAATGCCAATTAATCCCTATGCGGGATTGGATTGCACCATCTGCTGGTCGGCCATCTGTTTCTTTGATATATAATAAGATTATTGATTGCATTACAAAACCTCTTTCTATTAAATCTATTTGGAATAGGGAATTATCTGACCTTAATTTATCTGTCGACTGGGAGAGGGTGTGGTCTAACCTCAGCTTAACATCTAAAAACTTGGCTCATCGTCTTATTCACTTCAAAGTCATTCATAGAGTATTCATAACTCCTTACAAAAGATTCAAAATGAAACTACAACCAAATTTTAACTGCCATATATGTAACACTGCATCATAAGGTACTTTTCTTCATATGTTTTGGGAATGTCCTATCGTCATTAATCTATGGACACATGTAAACCTGGTTTTATCCTCCTTACTACAAATTGATTGATTTGCTAACCCAAGTTTGTGTCTTCTTAATGATGATTCTGTTCTCTGTATAAGCTTAATAATAAGAGAATGTTGTTTGCTGGTTTTACGGCAGCGAAGAAGACAATAATACAGAACTGGTTTACACCGCACATGTGTGGAAAAACATATTGGATCCATAGCCTCCTGCAAATAGTGACTTGTGAATGTACAACAGTGCGGGTTAATGGGGCCAAGCCTTCTGCTATTGATGCTTGGCAGTGT
The DNA here is from genome assembly GCA_027422415.1 of Schizothorax lantsangensis. Classification (NCBI taxonomy): domain Eukaryota; kingdom Metazoa; phylum Chordata; class Actinopteri; order Cypriniformes; family Cyprinidae; genus Schizothorax; species Schizothorax lantsangensis. The sequence goes on from CM049841.1 coordinate 43,691,804, forward strand.
TTTTTCTCTAACATACGTGACTATATAAAGGAATGACTTGTTTTTTTTGTTAGTTTTTTTTCTCTCTCTCCCTTTTGATTGGACTTTTGGAATATTGAGTATATGTCTGTTGTTTTGTTTTGTTTGTTTTGAATGGATGTTGTGTGTGAAAATAAATAAAAAAATGTTGATAACAAAAAAAAAATACCAAGTGCCAGGATCATGTATTGAACCCGCGTTTTAGCACCACTCACTGGACGTTTCACTTTGAAACTGCTGCGAAACATGCAGTAAAGTACGTAATAACAGTGCTGGAGAAATGTATTTATAGGCAAGTATTTCGAATGAGCCTGGATTGCGTTTACCAGCTTTTTTTGGTTTGTTTCCTTAAATTTCAAATTATGGTCTAAACTCAGTATAATGTGAGCATGAATGTCCCTTTCCATTTCTTCTTGACTCATTTACTTTATATTGCATGACTCTCTCTCTCTCTTTGCAATATGTATGCAACATTATCAGTGATATATAAGCATTTATATTGAAAATGTATAAAGCATTATAGACAAATTACTGTTGACACTGTAATGTAAAAAACAACTAAACATTTTTTTTTGTTTTCTAGTACTGTTTAAAGATTACTGTTAAAGTAAGACAATTATGAAACAGACACTGTAAACACTATTGTTAAATTTTTCAAATATGTTTATATTTATGTTAAAATATATTTACAATTTTTAAATATATTTTTCTATGTATCTATTCTATTCTATTTATAGAGAGAGAAAACATACAGTAATTTGCATAGATTTTTTTTCCTGCATAGGCTCCCTTTTAAACATTAATTTCATGTTCCTATTTTAGTTAAACAGCAAAGAAACAGAAGTGATCAGTATTGTTAACAGGTTTTCACAGACCTGTATGTGTTGAAGTCATTGTTATTGTCTTCTCTCGTGTTTCTCTGCCGTCTTCTCTCTGAGCTGCAGAGTCAATGTGCTGCAGCTCCTGCTGACACCAGTCAGATACTTTTGTCCAAACTATGATCATGTGACTAAAGTCTTCCTGAGAGCTTTTAGTTTCTCTATTGATTTACTGAGGATATGCTCACAGTTATTTTACTTTAACTTCTCAAGCATATAATAGACACAATGACCTATGAAAACTTCATAGTTGTTTCTTTGATTTTGACATTTAACAGGACCGGAGTTCTCTTTTGAAAACACCTATCTGAAAGTGTTTATACAGAACATTGAACAGTTAAGAACTGTGGGTGTGGGTTTATCAAACGGGACACAAGCAAGACTTTTACTTCTCTCCGTCAGATGACCTCATGTACATGATGCACCATTTACAGGTATTTCCCTAAACCGCCACATAACTCTTTTTTTTCACCATACGGTGGGAACGTAATAATTATGAAAAATATTATTTATTTTTGATCATTATTATTTTTATATCAGTTAGTTTTTCAGTAAATATTGTTAGCTTCGCTTCGTTTTAGTTTTTCATTGATTTTGACATTTTTATTTTATTTCAGTTGACGAAAAGGTGTTTTGATCAATCGTTTTGGTCTTAGTTTTAGTTTTTGTTTACGAAAACAACCTTGTTTGACACAATCAGTATTGTATAAAGCTCTATATAAATAAACGTGACTTGACTTGACCCCTCCTTCTCGAACACTACCCTTCCTTCACAATCCCCCAGCACAACAAGAACACCAGATCCCCTGTTTATTTTGGACACTATCACCCCTTTGGACACTTTATTCCTGTTTTGGACATGTTATGTTTATCTTCTGTTAAATAAAACCCACAAACTTTACATAAGAGCCAAGAGTCAAACTGCCCAACTAAAGCAATAATCACCATAATGGTAACCAAACATTTTCAATAAAACAGCATCTAAACTGTTAATTATCAGAACTGTAGACTAATGAGAGAAATAAAGTCAGTCTGGTTAGTAATAAGAGAGATTTCATGTCTTTTCAGTTGATTTCATTTAAGGCTGTGACTGAAGTCAGTTGAAGTTCTTGTGTTTCTCTTTCATTCAGTGATTCTGCTTGTTATCATCAGGTGTCTTCAATAATCAAACAATCATCACCTAATTTACCACTTGAGTACCTAATTATCTCTAACACTGCTTCAGTGTTACTGTGAACACCGAGCGGTGTTGATTTAACATCAGGGAATTTACTGTGGGTTTAGGTTTGATTTTAACATTGGTGGGGAACATAAGAGCAGACAACAGACATTTAATTGTTTGTCTTACAATGGTTCCAGTGACGTAGATGGTAAAGTGCGTGCTGTAGTCTTTTTGACACGATCGATCCAATTTCTAATAGCCTATGCCAACACGATCTCACTCCCAACTCGTCACATATTGAAGCTTGGTCAGGACCACTTGGCGTCATTTTTCGACTTGTAGGGTCCTCCGTTGTCTCAGTTGTTTGTCTTAGTTTAATGGTTTGCATGCATTTGTAAAAAATAGAAATCATTTTATACAAATTTATACTTTCATTGGAGCACCTAACCCCATCCCTACCCTAAACCTACCCACTTCTGAACAATATAAAACACGTAACAGGCAAATATAAGTGCAGTCACAGGGTATTTTATTGCAAAAACTGACCATAAACAAGTAGTATAAAAGCATTACAAACAAGTTGTGTTGCCTTCCAAGTCCTTCTGAAGCCATACGATGTCTTTATGCGAAGAAGAGTGTAAAACAAGGTTTTAATCGCTAAAAATAATCCCGCTCCATTAACGCGCTCACATCTCATTCAAAAGCATACTCCCATCCCGTAGCATGACGCAATCGGTCATGAGACACACAAGAGCCAATAGCAAGAGCCAGGGGTTGGGTTACGTGCTCATAAATGTGTAAATAATGTAATATAAATAAAACTGTTGTGACTGTTTACATTGAAAAATCACACCCCAACATAAATGCAATAATGGTAATATTATTACCCAATATATAATTTAATAATGACGATAGAATTCCCAGTACCTTTCGCGTGGCATATTGACGCCAAGGGTTTCTTATTTAAAGCAACGGAGGACCCTGCAAGTCGAAAAAGGACGCTAAAAGGGTACCTTGAGCGTCAAAAAGCGACGCCAAGTAGTCCTGACCAAGCTTCAATATGTGACGAGTTAGGAGTGAGAACTTGTTGCATATGCCTTTTGCCAAAAAAGATTTTCTCCCTTTTTAAACCTCGTCAGACAAGCATTTATTTTCAACAAAAATTAAGGAAATAATCAAAAAGTTGAAAATAAATGATCGGGTAGGGTGACTGTAGGTGTAGGGAGGGATTTATTGTCCCAATAAGGTTGCATCCATTTAATAATTTGAATTGAATATGTTACTATTGCATACTGTTTCATAATAGGCTACAATACCGATGTGAAAACAACTGCCACTATTTTCAATAAGTACTATAAATAGCAGAAAATCCTGCTATTTTAGCATAGTGTACATACCATATCACTAAGAAAATACAGATTTTTGCACTTAGTGTAAATTGAATCTATTGCTATTTACACTTAGTGCAAATAGCCACTGCTGAGAAATAAATTCAGTCTGGTTAGTAAGGTGTGAAGCTTGTAATGCCGTTTATGGCTTTTTCAACTGACTTATATATTTTAGAAACAGCTTCTTTATATTTATGCTGTGTTTGATTTAAACAGTTTTGCAGTTATCAATCATTTTGGTATCCAAATTTAAATCTGCATTGGCATCTCAGGATTTTCTCTGCGTTGGTTTGCCAATTGCCAATGTTTTCAAGCCTGATGTCCTGTTAAATTTGTTATTTATAGCCCTGTAATGGTTTTTATTGATTTTGCTGGAAAATGTTTTCTTGTAATCACATAAATAAGCCTGTATGTGGTGATATTTGACATGAACCCATTGTATGTTTCACAGATAAAAGGACAAGCATTACAGCAAATACAACAATATAACAAATGCGCGTGGCTATATTCTGGAAATGATATCTAAACACACACACACAAAATGACTACATGTTTATAAGCAATTTTATGAAAATCAAGTCCGCCAATAATTTGCAGAAGACTGCTAAAGTTGAACATGATCAAGTTTAAAGCATTACAGTTACATGCTGTATTACGTCATTTGTTTTTTCTTACAAATCCTCTACAAAATATTTATCTACCAAATTAAACTTTTTAATGTGCTAACATATTAAACAAGTTAGAAGTAAATTGTCTACATAAATTAACACTTTCCATTTAGAGTGACATAGAGATGTTTTTAATTATTATTTAAGAACATAATAAATAATGAGAATATCATTGAAAAGTTAAAGTGGCACAGATTTGCAGCTGCAGTCATGTGATCATATATTCAAATAAGGGGAGTTACCCTGAGCACTCGCAGGCTGTTAAGTCCTTTCAATTGTCATTCATCCAAGTCAAGATCAAGTAAGAGAAAAAAGAGCATTGGTCTTAAGCTTCTAAAACAGAAAAAGAGGGTTTCTAGGAAAATGGCACCAATGATTACAGGTCAGTGAAATTTACATAAAGTTAATATAATTATATTATTCAAAAAGAAAATGAATGCCATTATCTACATTCTAACAAAATACGATAGCCTAACAACAAAATTAAGAGACTGTATTTATTTCTGAACAAGCTCTTGGATTGCTTAAAATATGAGGGCCATGTTAGTTATAAAGGGATGTAGTAAATATGTTTTAAAGCACATTAAAAAACAACATAAGTTGAGGCAAACTGCTATTCAGCTCTAGAAAATCTTAGAAGCCAATGTAAAACCACTGAGAATATGAAAGATAAAACACATCACTGAGAAACATAAATAAAATAAAAAGACAGAGTTAGGAGAAAATGACTTTGAACACTTGCACAACCTTAGCTAGGGAGTAAAATTTGCTTTAGGTAAGATTTACTTTAAAAGTGTCATTACCAACAGTACTCTTTTTTTGGGGGGGGGGGGTAAATGTCTCCTTTAGTGGTTAAATGTAGAGAGGCAAGAAAGCACGTAATCTGGGAACAGAAAAAAATAATAAATGTAAAAAAATATAATGTGTAAGCATGTGGAAAAAAATATATAAAAGAAATAAATGATTGATAATGAAATAATAATACTAGTCATAAAGGTTGTTCTAGGAGGATGTTTACTGGTCTGAGTCAAAGCAGTTTCTGACTCAGGTCTGAGCTTTAGTTGAAGTCTATTGGATTGTTTAAAAGTTGTTTCATCTTGCCTGGTGAAAATCACACAAGTGATTACTTTCTTAAATAAATAAATAACAACAACAAAGATTTATTACTGCATCACATCAAATTTTAATCCTAAAACATAAAGGACAAAAAAGAACCATATGCTTTTATGCACTGTTTTTTAAGTCTTCTGAACCAAACATATTTGTATGAGTAAGTGACTGAAATTTAAGTTGTTGTTTGTTTAAAATCTTACTCTCTGCCATAACTTAAAAAGATCAGGTGTGTCACTTTGTCAAGATGTTAATGATAACATGACGTTACACTCAGTTCCACTGTGTGTCTCTCTAACTTTAGTAAATTTGAGGATTGTAATGTTGGGAATGACCGGAGCTGGAAAGAGTGCAACTGGAAACACCATCCTGGGCAAAGATGAATTTGAAGAGGACAATTGTCCAGAGTCAGTTACTCAACAATCAGAGAGAAAAATGACAAGAAAAGGTAACAGGACCATTTCACTAATCGACACTCCAGGCCTGCAGGATACATCAGCAAATGAAAATGAAGTGAAGACAGAAATAAAGAAGTGTATGAAAATTTCTGCTCCTGGTCCTCATGTGTTCCTGCTGGTCATCAGGGTGGATGTGAGACTGACAGAAGAAGTGATGAACACAGTCAAGTGGATTCAGGAGAATTTTGGAGAAAATGCCGCACGACACACCATCATTGTGTTCACTCACGCTGATTCACTGCACAAACCACTGAGAGATCACATAGAGGAGAGTCAAGATCTACGGCAGTTTGTTATGACCTGTGGAGGCAGATATCATGCATTCAACAATGAGGACAGAAAGAACCAAACTCAAGTAAACGAGCTGCTGGAGAAGATGGATGAATTGGTGATTAGAAATGAAGGAAGGCACTACACTAATGAGATGTTTAATGAGGCCCAGAGAAGGCTTAACTGGTGGAAAACTGCAATTATTATTGGAGTAGTTTGTGGGATAGGAGTGGTAGCAGTAGTAGCAGTAAAGAAATGCAAAAAGTAAAATTAAAATCATATTGCTTTTGAAAGTTTTTGTTTGGTTTGGGGTATTTTTTACACTTGTTATTATGCATCTTTGGTTATTACCCATTTATCATCACAACATTAAATAAATCCTTTAGATTTTATGTCACAGATGAGTAATTGAATTGTACAGATCTTAAAAGCTATGATTAAAATGTCAGTATGTTCATATATAATAATATATAATATTTTGGGGTGAGCTGCAATGCTGTCTGTGTAACAAACTGGAAATACAGTACTGGGATGATTACCATCCTCCTGAGATGGCAGTAGAAGGTGTATGTGGTTGGTTGTATTTTCTCTGTGTACACATATAAAGGGTTTACATGGTAATACTTCTGGGTAATAACTGATTTGCAATCAGGTTAATGGATGTTAAATGACTGGACTGCTATCTAATTATGATAGCAGTCCAGTCATTTAACATCCATTAACCTGATTGCAAATCAGTTATTACCCAGAAGTATTACCCTGTAAACCCTTTTATCTCTTAGTATTTTTATGTAGCATAGTGTACATTTATAAAAATAAAAAAAATCACCTAAATGTAAAACAAAACCTACACTCTAAAAAATGCTGGGTTAAATACAACCCAGCGCTGGGTAAAATATGAACAAACCCAGCGATTGGGTTGTTTAGACCCAGCAGTTGTGTTACTGCCCAGAAGGTTGGGTTAAACATTTAAACATGAAAACAAACCAATCACTGGGTTTGTCCATATTTTACCCAGCGCTGGGTTGTATTTAACCCAGCATTTTTTAGAGTGTAGTAATGTCATGGCTATCAATATCAAGACTGAACAAAAAGTGACAGTGTATAACCCAAAATTTGACACGGTTGATAAACACACTGACTGTTTTTTTTTTTTACTCCTAGCCTATGTTTTATGTATTTGTTATTTTTTCAAGTAGTATTCTGTTTTGAATTAAAAAAAGGTAATTTAATTAACAAAATAAATGCATGTAAACTTTAAACTTTTGTCCATGTTTCTATTATTGTTACAACCCACAGGATGCAGCTGGATACAACCACTGCAGGTTGGTAACAGCACTCTTTCTACTTTGTATTAACTTTTACAGTTTAGGAATAAGTTGTAGATTTTAAAACAACTTTAATATATAGCAGATAAATGTGGAGGAATTATTTTAGATAAATAGCACAACAACACAGTTACAGACAAGAAAGTAAAGACTGTTACACATCTTTATAGGAAGCCAAATAATGGTGTGATTATAGCCTGTTAGGTACAAAGTTATCAATGAATCTGAATGACAATAAAATTATTTTGAATAACTGAAAAGTCCTATGGAATAAAGTATTACACATGAAATATTTGCCCTTCTGTAAGACACAGCCAGCTGAACCATTGCTCCATCATTATAATCATCATCATCATTATCATCCAGCAAAAATACTAGCAAACAGACAGATTTAACACACACACAGCATTACTGTTAACCAGTTAGTTTCAGCATGTGTCTGTATGTCTGTGTTGCGTATGTAACAGTGTAAGCGTTTGTTAAAGGATGGTGCCTGGAAATGCATAAAATAATGCATAAACCCTGAAGTTTATTGCCATATTGCTGATGATGAAGGAAACAGCCAACATTTTAGACACCTAATGCGGCTCAAAACCAGTGATGGACTAAATTTTCTTTATAACATTTTTTAATTAAAGAATCTCTCTCTATCTATCTATCTATCTATCTATCTATCTATCCATCCATCCATCCATCCATCCATCCATCCATCCATTATATTTGTAAAATAAAATATAAATTAAATAAATTCAAAAGTCTAATGAATTTATTTTACCTCAGCATCTTGTTATTTAATGTGGTTGAATGGGATTGAACTCATTCCCAAAATGAATCACCAACTTAAAAACAAAGGATATAAAAAAATACACTAATGTAACAAACATTAAGGTGAGCAAATAATGTTGCTTTTAAATAATGCTGGTCTTGTAATAATGTTTGAAAATAGCTGCAGCATGATGAATCAGATTGTCATTTGAATGATTGTTATTATTTGCTGTGCTCTCTCTTTCTCTTTGTTTTTTAAGGATAGGCCTAAATAACAAATGAATGGAAAAGACTGACTGAAACGGTTCAGGTTAACTCCGCTTTTTTTTGAATAGGCAAGGCCAAGCAAGGAATGAAAGAACTGATGAACTGTATACAATAGATGCAATAGATACATATTGTCTGCCATCTTAGCAGTCAATTATTTAAAATGTTCCCAAGTTCCAGTCTGGAGTTGTTCATTTGGGAACTTGAATATTTTAATTTGTCATATGAAACAGGCAAATTCATGATGATGCTCTTATGATTTATTTAATTACAGAAAAAAAATAAACTTTTTGAAAGATCTTTTTTTTAAAAATGCATTCAGTTAATATGAAAATATGTATAGAGACATATGTATAGAAAATGCATATCTATATATGTATAGAAAAAAACAATACAATTAAAGTAGTATTATTCAGAGTTAAACATTTAGAACTATTAAAGGTATTGTTACATTAAGTGTGATTACATCAATCAATATGTTTTCACCTTAAATTAAGTAGACAATTCAAAATCTACAGGCAATTATAGCATATTTTTGTTTGTTTGTTTGTTTTTTCTTATCCATTATAGCAGAGGTGGGAGCAAGTCACACATACAGCCCTAGGAGTATTTACTGCACTTGTGCAACATAATGCATTCGGGCAGACTCTGATCAGTGGTCAATTTATCAATTGATGCCACAATGATTTGAAAAAATAATTAAGTTACAATTATTATAAAGTCATTGTTGAGTCATGCAATTCAGGTGCAAGCCAAAGTCAAGTCATTTTCTTCATTTAGTCAAGCAAATCATTAAATTTGCGACTCAAGTCTAGTCATGTAACTCAAGTCCCCCACCTATGCATTATAGAATTTAGTACTTGTTTTACAATTAATTGAAACATTAATTTGAAACAGAATTTTGATTGGTTGACAGGAAATAATTAAACTGTAATTTCATTCAATAGCCTGTGTGTATGTATATCGTTGATACAACCCCATACCAAAGAGCTAACAAGTCTCAAGAAACTATTCTAAAGTCTATTCTGAAAAGTACTGGGAAATTTCTAGTCATCTAAATACTTCTTTGCTGCCTCTGCTGCTGCCTCTGCTGCTGTTTCCACTGCAGAAAAAGCTGCTGCAGCTACTTTGGCCCCTCCAGCTACAACTCCTGCTCCAACTTCTCCTGCTGCTGCTAGTCCTCTTTTCCCAACATCTGTTAGCATCTGCTCCTTCCTAATCTTCTCTTGGGCTGCTTTATACATGTCATTAGTGTAGGGATACATTCCATTAAATTTCACCATCTTTTCTATCATTTTCAGCAGTTCTGTGACCTGATCTCGATCAACTCTGTTCTCATTGTTAAATGAGTGATATCTACCGTAGCATGTCTGAATTAGCTGCTGTAGATCTTTGCTTTTGTTTATGTAAAGCTCTACAGGTTTACCCTTCAGTGTATCAGCGTGAGTGAACAGAACAATGGTGTACTTTATAGCATCTTCTCCAAAGTTCTTCTGGATCCATTTCACTGCATTTTTCTCCTCCTCTGTGAATTTTACACCCAGTCTCAAAACCAGCAGGAACACATGAGGACCCGGAGCAGACAGATAGATACACTGCTCTATTAAGATCTGTAGTTTTTTATTATCGATCGAAGTGTCAGACAGGCCGGGACAGTCGGTAACAGATATATTTCGTCCATCAACAGCTGTCTCTTGTTTCTCGCAGGTCATTGAAGCTGACATCAGAGAGTTTTTGACTGTAAACGCATCTCTGCCCAGGATGGTGTTTCCTGCTGCACTCTTTCCTGATCCAGTTTTACCCAGAAGAACGATCCTCAGATCTGTTACAATGTGAAGTGTTTTGAATTAGTATATTATTTTGTATTAAACATAAATTAGCTGTGACATTTGATTTTTTTTATTGATTTTTTTATTACTATTTAATGATATTGTAAATTGTATAAATATCACATATCAGATATATTGTTTCTTTCCAATGATTATTACAATATATTTGTATCCTTAATAGAAATTCAAACATTGAATGATAATAACATTGAATGATTATATTATTTACATATTAATAATATATATAAATATTAGGGGTGGAAATATTTTGTTACCTCACAATTCGACACAGGGATTCACTCATGAAATCAATGAGATCCAATATAATCATACACATCCGGATTTCTCCTAACTGTTTGTGTTCACTTAGGATATAACTGACTGTTTACGTACTCCAGACAGTGGTCATTTTGACATAATTGTGTATTTGACCATTCGAGTGCAATAAGATTGCAATGTGTCTGAGAGGTGGCTTTCTGCGCGCCCTCTGGGTGTGTGTTTGTGTGTCCATCAGTGCGAGCATGTCGCTTATTGAAATTAATAATAATATCAAGCATATCACACTCTTATTTTTTCATTCGTACGTTTCTTAAATAGTACCACAAAGTTAAAGAAATTTAAAGCATTATATAAACCATTACAAAATCGATTTTTGAAAATTGAGAATTGATGCAAATCAGCAGAAGATAGAATCAAGATTCATATGTGAATCCATTTTCCCCCTTCTCTAATAAATATACATATTAAATCTAAATAACTGTATTTCTGTAATTCTGTAATTCTGTAGCATCGAGACAAAAGGTCATTTTGTCTGCTGCCATGGTGAGTTTAAGATATTTCTGTACAGCAAAGATTACATTTAGTTACTCAATCCTGTCATTGCATCAAACAATTGAACAACCCTAGCTCATTGTTGGTCTGTATGATCCCAGTCTAGAGAAAATTACTAATACCCAAACTTCATAAACTGGCATATATGAACAAAGATTGTTCACTGTTAAATAGAGGAAACAAATTTCATCAATTTCTGGTTCTAGGAGCTGTTGCAACTAGAAATCCTCCAATGGACAATAGGTTGAAATTTACTACCAATACAATCAATAATACTCAGCATGTGTTCAGTTCAGATTTGCAATTTTAATCATTTGTTCCATTTTTCCAAACATCTTGGATAATTGCAGCTTGTATAGCTATATTTAAGATTTATTTAAGATTTCTATATTTAAAAGGTTTAGATTGAGTCACCTCTAGCACATTTTGTAGGCTACTTTTTTGTTTTTCTCTCTCTTTTTTCCTATTTATTCTTAGTTTGTTTTGATCAATGGTACATTTTAAGTATTTAAGCAGTATTGTATGTTATACAGGAAAGTTTTAGCTCACCTGGACGTTTGTCTGCCATTTCTCAGTCTTTCTTTTATCTCAGTCTCCACCAACAAAATACCTGAATGAAATGAGAAGAACTGTTGCTGAATGAGGTTTGATGTAGCGGTAAATGCTTGACAGGCATTTATATGATCAATATTATTTTTTTTATTATTATTATTTTATGTAATTATTTATTGGTGCACCTAGTATGCCTTACCTGTGTTGTGGTAAATGTGAAATTGGTTTTGTGGAGAGTATCACACAGCAGAGTCTTGCACTAACAAAGCAAAGTGAAACTATCTCATCTCATTTTGGGCATCTAGAGTCCGGCTGTTCAACTGACTAGGCAAACATGGGCTGTGATTGGATGGGTTAACATAGTGCCACAGCAGCATTTATAAATGAAAAAAAAAAAACTTGCTCCCTCAAAACTTGCGACATCTATGGCATTGTGCTGTGTGATAAAACTGCACATTTTAGAGTGGCCTTTTATTGTGGCCAGCCTAAGGCACACCTGTGCAATAATCATGCTGTCTAATCAGCATCTTGATATGCCACACCTGTGAGGTGGATGGATTATCTCGGCAAAGGAGAAGTGCTCACTAACACAGATTTAGACAGACTTGTGAACAATATTTGAGAGAAATAGGCCTTTTGTGTACATAGAAAAAGTCTTAGATCTTTGAGTTCAGCTCATGAAAAATGGGGGCAAAAACAAAAGTGTTGTGTTTATATTTTTGTTCAGTATATATTACATTTTATTATATGATACTATAGATTGCTTAAAGGGATAGTTGACCCAAAACTGATCATTTCCCCATGACCCCCCTCCCCACCTTTAAGCCAGTAAAAGTGAATGGGTGATATTCAATAGTCCAATAAACTGCATCCATCCATCATAAAAAAGTGCTCCAGACAGCTCCAGGGGGTTAATAAAGGCCTCCTGAAGCTAATCAATGCGCTTTTGAAGAAAAATTATTTAATATATTTAAAATGTATTTAAATATTTAAAACTTTATAAAAAGTTTTGCTATTTTAAATTACTTCTGCTATTTGTTGTACTTGTGTTCATGAGAGAGTGACATTCCAGCGGATGATGTAGGACGTAGCGTAAGCACAGGTGAGAATATGCTAGTCTCACGAGAACAAAGTTTTGTTTACAGCAAAGGAAAACCAATCTCCTCTTGGCTTGTATTGAAATCCTTCAACATTTTTCTTTACAAATCCTCATTTTGTACTTCTAATTTGTGACCAGTGCTTTGTTTTGCTCTCTCCTCTACGATTCCATGTTCGTCACTTCTCACCAGAGCTTACGCTACGCCTACGTCATCCGCTGGAACGCCAGTTAGCAGAAGCTAGAAATTTCGGTTTATAAAGTTTTAAATATGGATATTCTGCTTACAAAAGCACATTGATTCGTTTCATGAGGCCTTTATTAACCCCCGGAGCCGTCTGGCGCACTTTTTTATGATGGATAAATGCAGTTTATTGGACTTCTATTGGACTAATGAATATCACCCATTCACTGCCATTATAATGCTGGGAAGAGCCAGGACATTTTTTAGTATAATGCTGATTGTATTCGTCTGAAAGAAGAAAGTCATATGCACCTTGGATGGCTTGAAGGTGAGTAAATCAGGTGGTAATTTTCATTCTTGGGTGAACTGTCCCTTTAAAATGTTAACTGAATGGAATAGAAATATGCATTAAAGCTAGCCCAAACATTTCAAAAACACTAATGTTGTGCAACATGATTATTTTATCCTAGACTTACAGAGCTTTAATAATAAAGTTGTAGATAAAGAACCACTTTCTCAAAAAATATAACATTTAACACTTGAAAATAGTTTAAAATAGTAGGTTAGTTTATATTACATCTTTAATCAGCATCATAAACTAGTGATATTTGACTAAATTGGCCAATAACAGAAAGGCTTGTAATAGCAGTCAAATGGTGTAACCAGTTACACCACTTGACATTTCAATTTATAATCAAATTTGACATACATTATCATGGACACCGATGTAAGTACATGGCCTTGGTGGGAATATTTCAAATGTAATTTTTAAAGTTAATACTCATGTTCATAATAATGATGAATTATCAATGTATTTCTGAGGTCATACCATTTGACATGTATACCTAACAATACCTGACCATACCCTAAATATGTCAAATTATCTCACATTTTAAAGAGAGTTACTAACCTTTGCATGCAGCAGTTAGTATCATCGGAGGTCCTTCTCTGTGATATAATTTCCTGTCACATGATCTTCTTGCAAAATATTAACAAAATGGCTCCTTGAATGGTGGTTACACCACCTTGACACTCAAGGAATTTGTCTTAATTCCCCAAATTAATTATAATATTCAGAATAATGGTGTTCCATTTACTTTTATTTACTATTAAATAGTACTAATGTACGGTAATGCCAAACTAGCTCATCTGGTGTTTTATTGAGAATTTCACCTTTTTTAAACAAGATAAATTTTTTGGTACAAGGTTTTTACGGTTACACCACATTGACATTTTTGCAATAATCCCCCAAATATTCTCTCAAAATTAATTAAAACCAGAAATTTTAGACTTGGTCCAAAAACAAGAGAATGTATGCAATTAATTTGCATATTTATTTTGAAATTTTAACCCTTTTAAATTTAATTAAAATCATATGGACACAAAAAAGTAGCGTCACGTCATTGACCCTTAACCTAAAAGTATGCACTGTAAGTTACTGTTAATCCACTTACATGAACTAAAATGGGCTGAAACTATTCCAAACATGTTTTTATCTTTCATTGTAGACAAATATTGATAAGAATTGTACCGTGATTTTAGGAGTGTCAAAAAAAAAAAAACAACTCTAATGGGAGCTGCTGACAGAGATATATGAAACATACAGTAGGTGATCTGAGAAAGCTTATTAAATAACTTCATATGCATTTTTCACAATATATTTCACCTATATCATCATGCATCTTTAAAACCTAAAAAACGTAAATTCTCTTTTCTTAAGATTTTTTTTGTATGTTGTTCTGTACATTATTCTCTTTTCTGCATTTCACCTCTGCTGCAGTTTATTTCTAATAAACCTGACATTGTATATTACATATTGTTGGCTCTGTGACAGATTGTTTATGTTCCTATATTCTTCCATGCTGATGCAGCAGAGTTGGAGGGGTCCTCTTTTCGAAGAACATCTCCAAGGCATTATGAACCATCTGACTAGTAAGTAAAACCTCAAACATTCAAAAGTTTATCAGATATTTAAAAAATATATCAAATAAATATAAAATATATTTTGAGTCCTGTATGTCTTACAAGGTCATCCTGTTTAACACTGCATTGAGGACACTGCAACCTACAGAGGGGTACAACATAATTCAAAACGAGACACAGATGATAATAAAAAAGTAGGGGTGCTCCGATTGATCGGGTACCGATCACTATCGGCCGATAAACGCGTTGGGATGATTGATCGGCGGTCTCTAAACAGGCAGATCTCAAAAAAACGATCTCTAGCTGATGACGCGCGTGCCGTGAGAGGTTAAGCACGACATGCAGCGTACCGTCTCAGTCTCTGTCTGACGCGGGTGAAATAATTATAATGCTGAAGGTGAGGTACAATTCATATTTATTCATTAAATAACATATAAAGTAATTTGAAACTTTCTGTGAGACATCATTTCATGAACAGCCTGTTTGAATCACTGCGCGCGCTTTCCCTCTCAGAATGCGCAAATGGCTTCAAATCACATCGTGTCTGCTTTATAAGCGAGCTGCACGCTGCATAGTTGACACAGGAATTGTCACTTGCACAATTGAGGCAGTGTCGCGTCGTTACTAAAGTTTATAAATTGCTTTTCTTCTTAATTCTTGCCAGTGAATCTTCTGGAGACGTGCACTCATGCACACTCGCAGCACAAGCACATAGGGTAACTGTACCTATTAAGCTCACGTACCCATTAAGCATATTTCCATTTTTGAGATCAGATTATAAAATGAAAAAATAATGTATTATCCTACTTGATGTCTTAACCAATTGATATGTTTGTTACTATATACCTCCTATAATTTCAAGTCGATCAGATCATTGCACACTGAGATATGAGTCTCCATGTGTTCACACTGTTTGGCGGCCATTTTGAAAGCTGTCTAAAAACTTTCACCAAAAGAGGAGCCCCTTAAATGTGCGTTTTTTTAGACATTTAAGCCTTTATTTTGGGTAAATTTCACTAGTTATTGTAAAATTAAGAGATTAATGTTCAGACTTTTGCATATTATAACCTGGAACTTGGATGTGGGAAATAATTACATTAGATCCAAAAGATAGTTTTAGCAACATAGCGCAGATGAAACAGAACACAGTTAACTGATTAGCTATATAAGATTGTGTGCTACGCAAATATAGTACTACACAGGCATTACTGGCTTGTACTTTTACATCCATAATATTATAAATTGACAGTTTATTGCTTGTCTGTGGTTTTATACTGCTGTAATTTTTAAAGATTTCATATTTTAAGGTGAGCTTAAAGGGTGCACTACTATGAAAATCACACAGTTTCAGTGTGACATCAATAAGAAAAAGTATAATTTCATGGATATTGTTAATAATAGTTGTTCATATTAAAATATGTATGAACTTAATACATGACCTAGACTATTTATTTAGTACAAATCCTGTCATTTGAATAAATATTACATGAAATTTATTAAAAATTGTTGCTGCTCCAATTAAGCTCAGTGTGCTCTTCCACATTGAACTCTATGTAAATACTTCATAAACAGACTTTAAATATGAACTGATGGTCATCTCTTTAAGTTAAGTTAATCGATTTTCTATGGATTCTGTCAACTCAAATCTGCAGACTGGCTCTGATCTTTGGCAACTAGCATCAACTTCTCCAGACAGAAAATCTGTGGAAAATCGGGGCAAAAGTCGTGTAGTGTATTCCAGTCTTAAGAGACTATAGATAAGTTGACATTAAAATTTTCCTTAAAATAAACAAGAATTTTTAATAAAACATGATGTGAGCTTAATGGGAACAGGGGTGTGCTTAAAGGGTATAAAAATGTACCCATTAAGCACAGCCAGACTTTTTGAATTTAATGATGTATATCTTAATTGAAATGCTTGTGTCATTTAAAATAACATTTTATATTTTTGTGTGAGAGATTAATATTTTATTTTAATATAAATTTTTGTACTGAAACCAATATCTTGTGCAATAAAAATGTCTCAATGTAGATTTTGGTGAGCTTAATAGGTACGTTTACCCTAATGCCAGGTTCACTTTACTCCGTTTGCAGTGCGTATGGTGTGTATTTTTCCACGCTCATGTTAATGGATCAGAGCGTTCTGCACTCCGTTGCGGTCCGGTAGTGTGTTCCAGGAGTGGTGTGTCTGAAGCAGTGCAGAGATCGTTTCCACACCGAGTCTATCTTTGCTGTACTGCACACACTAAATTAAAGTGACAGCGCATTGTTTGCTGTAAATATGAACATGGATTGACACGAAAATGTAGTAACCATAAATGTATATAATTAAAGTCTAGGTAACACTTTAGAATACTGTTTCTTACTTACTGCATAACTAATAAGGAATTATTGAAGAACTAACAGGTAATTAATCATTAACACTTAACTCACTACTGTTAACTACTAAGGAAGATGTGTTAACTAATCAGTATGTAATACAATTTTATGATTGTGTTAAGTAACAGTTAGCTAATCAATAACTAATGTATTCTTTCATACCTCCTTAAGAACTACTATTAATTATCTACTAGTTAAGTTTCAAGAAAAATAACTATGAAGTAACTACTAATGAACAGTCATACACAATTACATTGTGTTGTGACCCGCTCATATAAATGTTATTAGCAGTAGTAGTAGTAGTAGTAGTATGAAAATGCAATATTAATAAATGCAATACATTTTATAGAGGTTTTCCCTGTGTAGTGAATTGTTGTGAGTGTATTTTGTAAGAAATCAGCTTCAGATAGGAACCCCACCACCACTCCAGTGCCATGCGATAACTTAACTTAGTTTTTATATTTTATATACAGTACTGTATGTGTGCCTCCTCACCATATACCACATTATATGATCAATGGCATTACCATTAATGCAATTCCTGTATGTAAGGACTGAGGGAAAATGAAAATACAAGAATTAATAAAGAATTATCAAATAATTCTACAGGACTTATTTTGAACCTGAAACAGTAGGCCTATTCTAAAGTGACAATATTAGAAACCCATTAGTAATTAATAAAGAATTATTAGATAATTCTGCAATAATTACTTAGAACCTGAAACAGTATTCTAAAGTGAAAATATAGGGAACTCATTAGTAATTAATAGATAATTATCAAATGATTCTGCAGGACTTATTTCGAAACTGAAACAGTAGGCCTATTCTAAAGTGAAAATATAGTGAAACCTATAGTAATTAATTAAGAATTATCAGATAATTCCACAGGAATTACTTAGAACCTGAAACGGTATTCTAAAGTGAAAATATAGGGAACTAATTAGTAATTAATAAATAATTATCAAATGATTCTGCAGGACTTATTTCGAAACTGAAACAGTAGGCCTATTCTAAAGTGAAAATATAGTAAAACCTATAGTAATTAATTAAGAATTATCAGATAATTCCACAGGAATTACTTAGAACCTGAAACAGTATTCTAAAGTGAAAATATAGGGAACTAATTAGTAATTAATAAATAATTATCAAATATTTCTGCAGGACTTATTTCGAACCTGGAACAGTAGGCCTTCTAAAGTGAAAATATAGTGAAACCTTTAAGTTGGATAGTTATGGCAAGACAGTGGAGTTGGGGTTCCTTTCCGAAGCACATTTCCTACAGAACATGCACACAATGCAATTATTTAAGATACAGGCAAAAGTATAAGGGGTGAGAACCAGAACGGCGTAAGTGACATTTCACCTACTTAACAGGAGGGCCAAAACAAAAATTTACCATTGGTTGATCTGACTTTGTGCACTGATTTCAATCGTTTATAATAAAAATTTGTACACTCATGGATACATTTGTCAGTAGAAGGTGCTCATCAAGAGTTTTCTTTTGATATATATATATATATATATATATATATATATATATATATATATATATATATATATATATATATATTATATAAATATAAATCCTTTTGATTGTTTATCCTTTTGATCGAAAAATTTCACAAATTCGAAAAATTCATCAAATTCTAACCTATCACTGAAAGTGGGGAGAAAATCTTGAAAGTGGGGAGAAAATCTCATGATGAAATAATGTTTTTGGCCAATGAATGTTGGCCACAATTATTAGCACCCCTAGAAATGCTTATGAGTAAAATATCTCTGAAGTATATTCCCATTCACTTTTAATTTTTTAGCACAGCAGGGTGACTAGGAGCATGCAATTGTCCACCATGACTTTCTGTTCCACAGGATTATAAATATGAGGAACACAAAGGCCAAATTCCCTTAATCATCCATCATGATGAGAAAAAACAAATAATATATTTCTGATGTGCAGCAAAAGATAATTGCGCTTCACAAATTAGTGAAGTGGCTTTAAGAAAAGAGCTAGAGCAGTGAAAATTCCCATTTCCACCATCAGGGCAATAATTAAGAATTTCCAATCAACATAAAATGTTACGAATCTGTCTGGAAGAGGACGTGTGTCTATATCGTCCTAATGCACGGTGAGAAGGAGAGTTTGAGTGGCCAAAGACTCTTCAAGTTCCACAGCTGGAGAATTGCAGAAAATAGTTGAGTCTCGGGGGCAGAAAACCAAAAAAAATATTGTCAAACAGCACCTACATCACCACATGTTGTTTGGGAGGGTTTCAAGAAAAATTCTCCTAGCTCATCCAAAAATAATCTCCAGCATATTCAGTTGTCAGCCACGACTGGAACTTCAAATGGGACTGGCTTCTATGGTCAGATGAAACTAAAAAATGAGCTTTTTAGCAGCAAACACTCAAGATGGGTTTGGTGCACACAGGGATAAATAGTACCCCATGTGTACAATGCAATATACTGCTGTATTTTTAATGTTGTGGGCCTATATTTCTGCTGGAGGTCCTGAACATTGGTTTAGACACATGGCATCACTGATTCTATCAAATACCAACAGATACAAAATCAATAAGTGACTGACTCTGTTAGAAATCTTATAATGGGCCATGTTTGGATCTTCCAACCGTACAATAATCCAAATACAAACCTCAAAAACAACACAAAAATGGGTCACTGGGCACAAAACCAAGCTCCTGCTATGGCCATTTCAGTTCCCTGACCTGAACCCTGTAGAAAATGAGTGAGGTGAACTGAAGAGAAGAAGTACTAACATGGAGCTGTGAATCTGAAGGATCTGGAGAGATTCTGGATGAAGAAAATGGTCTCTGATCTCTTATCAGGTGTTCTCCAAACTCTTCAGGCATTATAGGAGAAAACTCAGAGCTGTTATCTTGAGAAAAGGACGTTGCAATAATTGGGTGCCAATAATTGTGGCCAACATGAACTAGAGAAAGCATTTATTTCACAATGAGATTTTCTCCCCACTTTCAATTGTTTTACTTCAATGATAGTTTGGAATTTTGTGAATTTGTTGAATGAAAGATAAAAAGGATAAACAATGCAGATTTATTTTCATAGCCGCCTTTGCTCATATTTACCAAGGGTGCAATATTAGTGGAGGGCACTGTATATATATATATATACACATCTCACCCAAAATGTCTCTTATGCCCTTCTGGTTCTCACCCCTCGTTATGTACAATTATAGTAATGAGTCATTTTGGGAGTGCATCAAACAAAATGCATATTTCATTTCCATTATAGGCTAATAATAGTAGTAGTGGACTGTAACAAAGTTGCTACTGTAGTAGTACTTTGTACTTGTCCTTTTACTCAAGTAGTATTGAAAATGAATAGGCCTTCTTATAAATTTACTAGAGTAATAAATAATTTAATGGGGTATCTGTACTTTTACTCAAGTACTTGATTTGTGGGCCACAACAATTATAGTGATTATTTGCGTATAACTGGTCAGTAGTAGTTATTTCATAGTTATTTTTCTTGAACCTTAACTAGTAGATAATTAATAGTAGTTCTTCAGGATGTATGACAGAATACATTAGTTATTGATTAGCTAACTGTTATTTAAACCAATCATAAAATTGTATTACATACTGATTAGTTAACACATCTTCCTTAGTAGTTAACAGTAGTGAGTTAAGTGTTAATGTATAATTACACGTTAGTTCTTCAATAATTCCTTATTAGTTATGCAGTAAGTAAGAAACAGTATTCTAAAGTGTTACCAAAGTCTACTGTGTTTCAGAGTCATCACATGTGGCTTTTTGGCTAGGTTTAAGGAAAAGAGCACTTTTAGATAAACAAGGCAATGATAGATGGCACACATGTAGGCATGGAAAGCAAAGTTCTTTATAAACCGCATGATTACTTGTAATAATGATTTAAATGCAAAAGTAAATGCAGTAGAGCTGACTGTTTTTGCCAGTCATTAGTTAATTTAGAAGGTTTGTGATAACATAAGAAAAGTAGTTTAAATGTTTTGCCACTTGCTTGAGCAACTTAATAAATATAGAAGTAGCCTAAATGCAAAAGTAAAATAATTGAATAACGTGTTTCTAATATTTATTGCATTTAAACATGTCTATAAAGATTGTATTACTGTAAAAGAAAAAAGAATCACAATGAAAAAGTATTTTCAGTAACACTGTTTGGATTTGAAATCAAAATAATGGATAAATGTTGTGTTTGTGGTAAACAGATGGATCAGTAGTGGACTTCTGTGTGAAATCAGGCTTGTGCTGTGTGTAAGCTTTTCTGCAACAATTGCACAATTGTAAAAACGAAAATGCACTGGATGATCAAACATTTAGGTGAGATAAATGTATATTTTTGAAAAATGTCTAAAAAATAGACCTATTCCCCTAAGAGGGGAATTCCTCCCATTTTCAAAAATGAAATTCAGGCACTGAATAAATGTCTAAAAATACTGATTGGAGTATCACTATAAATAACTCTACATGTTAAAAAGATGGCTTTAAAAAGATCGGTGATTGGATCAGCAGATACTGCTTTCTGTGATCGGCAATCGGTGATCGGCCTCAAAAATCCTGATCGGAGCACCCCTATAAAAAAGTGCTATGAAATGAAAATTAATAATGATAAGACAGAACCGAGTACCGTGACTGTGCCTCACTTCAAAGTGAAACAGTCTGTAATGGTCATCTGCCATACCAGATGGACGGTGAAGGTGGGAATTAGAAGTAAGATTTTCTAAACTTTAAATGTAGTAAAGTGTTTGTTCAAGTAAACTTTCTTGCTGTCACGAATCCGGTCTATGAACTTCTGTTCACTCACCACCAGAGGTCACTCGCTCACCACATGGACTCTTGCACTACACTAAGTGTTGCACTTCACCACGGACTACAGCTCCCATCATCCATTGCACTGATGACACACACACAGCTGATTGCACTGATTACACAGCTGATTCCCATCACACGCCTTACTTAAGCCATGGACTTCCTTAGTCAGATCACCAAGTATTCTAAGGACTTATCACTACCCTAGCTGATAGTTACTTTACGGAGCCTGTCTTAGTTTTCATAGTCATAGTCTTGCCTTGCCTGTTTCAGATTTTGTTTTCCCATGCCTGGATTATTGCTGTGTAATTAGATCATCTCTCTTTGCCTTGCCCTGTTGGATACTGTTCGCCGATCGAAGACCCACGCTTGTCCTAGGAATATTCTTTGTCTTGCCTCTTTTATGTCTGTTTGCTGTTTACTGAACCATGCCTGTTTGTGACCACGCCTTTGAATAAAGCTCTGCACATGGATCCGCACGTCTCACGTCTTGTTTGCCCCGTAACATCACGTCATCGCTGATCACCCAGAGTCACGTCATGTCTCAGCTGATCACCCAGAGTCATGTCACGTCTCAGCTGATCACCCAGAGTCACATCACGTCATCACTGATCACCCAGAGTCACGTCACGTCTCAGCTGATCACCCAGAGTCACATCATGTCTCAGCTGATCACCCAGAGTCACATCACGTCATCACTGATCACCCAGAGTCACGTCACGTCTCAGCTGATCACCCAGAGTCACGTCATGTCTCAGCTGATCACCCAGAGTCATGTCACGTCTCAGCTGATCACCCAGAGTCACATCACGTCATCACTGATCACCCAGAGTCACGTCACGTCTCAGCTGATCACCCAGAGTCACATCACGTCATCACTGATCACCCAGAGTCACGTCTCAGCTGATCATCAAGAGTCACATCACGTCTCAGCTGATCGCCCAGTCACGTCACCCAGAGTCAGCTGATCATCCAGTCACATCACGTCATCACTGATCACCCAGAGTCACGTCACGTCTCAGCTGATCACCAGAGTCACATCACGTCATCAGCTGATCACCCAGAGTCACGTCACGTCTCAGCTGACCGTCCAGAGTCACGTCACGTCTCAGCTGATCATCCAGAGTCACGTCACGTCTCAGCTGATCACCAGAGTCACATCACGTGTCACAGCTGATCACCAGAGTCACACCATCACTGTCACCCAGTCTCAGCTGATCCGTCCAGAGTCACGTCACGTCTCAGCTGATCATCAAGAGTCACGTCACGTCTCAGCTGATCGCCCAGTCACGTCTCAGCTGATCGTCCAGTAACGTCACGTCTCAGCTGATCACCCAGAGTCACGTCACGTCTCAGCTGATCGTCCAGAGTCACGTCACGTCTCAGCTGATCGTCCAGAGTCACACCGTGTCTCAGCTGATCGTCCAGAGTCACACCGTCACGTCTCAGCTGACCGTCCAGAGTCACGTCACCGTGTCTCAGCTGATCGTCCAGAGTCACGTCACGTCTCAGCTGATCGTCCAGAGTCACACCGTGTCTCAGCTGATCGTCCAGAGTCACGTCACCGTGTCTCAGCTGATCGTCCAGAGTCACGTCACGTCTCAGCTGATCGTCCAGAGTCACGTCACGTCTCAGCTGATCGTCCAGAGTCACACCGTGTCTCAGCTGATCGTCCAGAGTCACGTCATGTCTCAGCTGATCGTCCAGAGTCACGTCACGTCTCAGCTGATCGTCCAGAGTCACACCGTGTCACAGCTGATTGTCCAGAGTCACACCGTGTCACAGCTGATCGTCCAGAGTCACGTCACGTCTCAGCTGATCGTCCAGAGTCACACCGTGTCTCAGCTGACCGTCCAGAGTCATGTCACGTCTCAGTTGATCGTCCAGAGTCACGTCACGTCTCAGCTGATCATCCAGAGTCACGTCACGTGTGTCCAGTCACACCGGTCACAGGCGCCAGAGTCAGTACGTCTCATGCGTCCAGAGTCACGTCACGTCTCAGCTGATCGCCCAGAGTCACGTCACGTGTGGTGGTGGCGCCCAGTAATGCACTTTCAACTCATCATGTCACGGTCGAAGGAACCATAGATGAACTCTCCCAGTATCCTTATGGTACCACTGTAGAACCTCCAGAGGTGGCGGCATCCACTGCAGAATCTCTAGAGGTGTCAGTGGTACTCACTTGTGAACTCTTGCCCTGTCCTGTCACGGTTAAGGAGGCTGTCTGTGAACTCTCGCCCTGTCCTGTCACGGCTAAGGAGGCCGTCTGTGAGCTCTTGCCCTGTCCATCATTATTAATATTTGAATTGTATTTCAGGGCTGTTCATGAAGACAATCAAGAGATGTTGTGACAACCTGGACAGAATTCAGCTCCAGATCCACCCTCCACACCAGACTTCTCACTCACAAGTAGGGATGGGCGATATATTGCATGCGATAGTCATGCGCATCTCGTCAGTAAAGCCGGTTCCTTGATTAGCGGTTAATCTCCATCACCTGTTCTCAATGGAGCGGCATTTAATACACAGAGCCGTAGATCACTGACAAGCTACGCAATATCGCGTTCATATCGAAGGCGATATATCAGTCGATATATGCGTAGCTTGACTGTGAACTACGGCTCTGTGTATTAAATGCCGCTCCATTTGAAAACAGGTGATGGAGATTTAGCGCTAATCAAGGAACCGGCTTTACTGACGAGATGCGCATGACTATCGCATGCAATATATCGCCCATCCCTACTCACAAGGATTGCTTTCTAATAGCATATTATTTGTTATCTACAGAGTTAGGTGCATGCAGATATTACTTAATTTTAGATATAATGAAAACTATATATAGTATTTTTTTTTCTTCCCCCAAAGCACCTAAAAGCCATTTCACACTTGCTATACTCCAAAAGGGTGAACGCACTGACCAATCATAACAAAATAAATATTTTTTTAAAAGAAAATAGTTTTTGTGGCAGTGTGAAATGACCATAATGCTGTTTGTTAGGTGTAAGATTCATTAAACTTGGTTTGCTATAATACATCTATTCAGAAATGCATCAGTGTGAATCATAATTCCCCCCACATTTGCTGTATGTCTATCCATAAAGTGATATATTTGTCATAGTATTCTTTCATTGGTTAACTAACTCATTACGACAGTCTCTTGCTCCCACCTACTGGCATAACAATGTAACCTGAAATGTTGTTTTTTTTTTGCGAAAAATTGATTAGCTGTTGTATTACAATGCTTGATTCAGGTTCAATAGAGGAGTATGTGATTAGTTGAGAAACTCTGCATAGTTAATGATGGCTCTTAAATATTTAAATGCAGTGTGTTGAATGCCTACTAAGACTTGCATAATATTTTGACTCTGGATGCTTACAGAAGGATAATCTTTCATTTATGTGCCAGAAACATCATAAGCATTCGTAATTTTGTAGCTTCATGCTGAACTGGTGTTGATAAATGTACTCTTTATATTAATAAGTCAATTTATATTGTCACTGTTTTTAAGTTACATTGTCTGTAGAGTTTTCCAGTGCCCAAATTTTGTTTGTATTCTGTTTATTATGAAGGGGCAAATTATAATCTCAATAATGAAAACATTCACATGTGTGGAGATTAAATTTATTTGTATAAAGTTTGAGTAAACGGGAATATATTCTATGAAACATGTTTAAGTTTATTTAATTGAATATTTGAATGTTTTAAAATATATTTGCATTTATATAAATCTAATATATTTACACGTACAGAAATGTAATATGTTAACAAATATTAGAAAATAATATATGGACATGTATTGCAAATTAATATATTTGCATAGTCTGATGTCTAAATGTATTTACATATAAAAGAAATAAATATATGTAAATATTTCCGATGAAAATATATTTACATATATTTAATATATGTGAAAAATATTAAAAAGCGGCCAAAATCAAATATTTAAATATATATATATTTTTTGTTATCAACAGTTTTTTATTATTATTTTTTCACATAACACAACATAACATCCAAAATATAACAAAACAAAACAACAGACACATACTCAATATCTCAAAGTCCAGTCAAAGGGAGGGAGAGAGGGAAGGACAACAAGAACGCAAAAGTCACTCCTTTATACAATCACGTATATCCATCAAAAAACACTGCCAAGCATCAATGGTCGAGATATTTAAATATATTTTTAATATATATTTCAAAATATATTTACATATATTGTACAACCCCAAATCAGAAAAAGTTGGGACAGTATGGAAAACGCGAATAAAAAAAGAAAGTAGTGATTTCTAAATTTACTTTGACTTGTATTTCATTGCAGACAATATGAACACAAAATATTTCATGTTTTGTCTGGTCAACTTCATGTCATTTGTAAATATACATCCTTTCCTGTCATTCAGACCTGCAACACATTCCAAAAAAAGTTGGGACAGGAGCAATTTAGGGCTAGTAATGAGGTAAATTGGTTAAATAATGATGTGATTTGAAACAGTTGATGTCAACAGGTGATTGTAATTATGATTTGGTACAAAAGCAGCATCCAAGAAAGGTCTAGTCCTTTAGGAGCAAAGATGGGCCGAGGATCGCCAGTTTGCCAACAAATACGTGAGAAAATTATTGAAATGTTTAAAAACAATGTTCCTCAAAGAAAGATAGGAAGAGATTTGGATATTTCACCTTCAACAGTGCATAACATAATTAAAAGATTCAAGAAATCTGGAGGAATTTCAGTGCGCAAAGGACAAGGGCGCAAGCCTAAGCTGAACAACCGTGATCTCCGATCCCTCAGGCGGCACTGCATCAAGAATCGTCATTCATCTATAAGCGATATCACCACATGGGCTCAGGACTACTTTGGCAAACCTTTGTCAAGTACCACAATACGTAGTTACATCCACAAATGCCAGTTAAAACTGTACTGTGCCAAAAGGAAGCCCTATGTTAACAGTGTCCAGAAGCGCCGTCGACTTCTCTGGGCTCGGAGGCATCTGGGATGGACCATCACACAGTGGAAACGTGTACTGTGGTCAGATGAATCAGTATTTCAGGTATTTTTTGGGAGGAATGGACGCCGTGTGCTCCAGACCAAAGAAGAAAAGGATCATCCAGACTGTTACCAGCAACAAGTCCAAAAGCCAGGGTCTGTCATGGTATGGGGTTGTGTCAGTGCCCTTGGCAAAGGTAACTTGCACTTCTGTGATGGCACCATTAATGCTGAAAAGTACATAGAGATTTTGGAGCACAATATGCTGCCTTCAAGAAGACATCTTTTCCAGGGACGTCCATGCATATTTCAACAAGACAATGCAAATCCACATTCTGCACACATTACAAAGTCCTGGCTGCGGAGGAAGAGGGTACGGGTACTTGACTGGCCTGCCTGCAGTCCTGACCTGTCTCCAATAGAGAATGTGTGGCGCATTTTGAAGCGCAAAATGCGACAACGAAGACCCCGTACTGTTGCCCACCTTAAGACTTGTTTGCAGGAAGAATGGGACAAAATTACACCTGAAACACTTCATCACTTGGTGTCTTCAGTCCCTAAACGTCTTTTAAGTGTTGTGAAAAGGGATGGCAACATTACAAAGTGGTAAATGCTTTACTGTCCCAACTTTTTTTGGAATGTGTTGCAGGTCTGAATGACAGGAAAGGATGTATATTTACAAATGACATGAAGTTGACCAGACTAAACATTAAATATTTTGTGTTCATATTGTCTGCAATGAAATACAAGTCAAAGTAAATTTAGAAATCACTACTTTCTTTTTTTATTTGCGTTTTCCATACTGTCCCAACTTTTTCTGATTTGGGGTTGTATAAAAAATATTTTTTATGTACAGAAATGTAATATGTTAACAAATATTAGAAATTAATATATGGACATATAATGCAAATTAATATATTTACATAGTCTTATATCTAAATGTGTTTACATATAAAGGAAATAAAAATATTTCCGATAAAAATATATTTACATATATTTAATATAGGTGAAAAATATTAAAAAGCGGCCAAAATCAAATATTTATATATATTTTTAATATATATTTCAAAATATATTTACATATATTGTATAAAATATATATTTTTTATGTACAGAAATGTAATATGTTAACAAATATTAGAAATTAATATATGGACATATATTGCAAATTAATATATTTACATAGTCTGATATCTAAATATATTTACATATAAAGGAAATAAATATATTTAAATATTTCTGATAAACATATATTTAATATATGTGAAAAATATTAAAAAGCGGCCAAAATCAAATATTTAAATATATTTTTTATATATATTTCAAAATATATTTACATATATTGTTCAAAAATATATTTTCTTCTATTTGAATTTAAGATATTTAAATATATCAAAATATATTTATTAAAAATATATTTCAATCTATGTGACTTCTGTATGGGATTGGTACATCAAACAAAAACAGTTTGAACTAGTATGAACAGCTCAGCAGCATTTCATTTCTCATCTACAGTAATCCTCAATGAATCAAAACTAACAATGACTTCATATTCATAAACCCTTTGACCACATTCTGTAATTCTTCCAGAAACAAGGGTGGTCAGTAAATATGAAATCAGTTTAATGACAGCTGTGTTTTGAAAAGCTTTGCTGTGAAATGTAATAATATGTATTTCCCACCCATAGGACCAAACATCACTGTTGTTAGTGGATAGAAAACATATTGTTTTATAGGGCTTACTGCTAATCATATTACTGACAAAAGAACTAATGTACTGTAAAGAAAACCAAATGAATACAAATCAGACCTGAAAGGACATTCAGGGGAGTTATAGAAAACAGAAATAACATAGCTGAGATTACATTCAAATAGAGATAACAATGTCCTTTCAGGTCTGATTTGTATTCATTTGGTTTTCTTTACAGTACATTAGTTCTTTTGTCAGTAATATGATTAGCAGTAAGCCCTATAAAACAATGTGTTTTCTATCCACTAACAACAGCGATGTTTGGTCCTATGGGTGGGAAATACATATTATTTACATTCAAACAAAGCAAAACTGAATGCAAAATGACATCAGTGCACTGTAAAAAGTGAACCTGTGCAGTTGTTGCTTTAAGGAGGTATTTCTGTCTGATACTACATACAAATCTAGCTTTGTTGTTGTAACCTAGTTCAATCAAGATTATGTAACACAAAACAAGAGGATGTTATTTAAACTTAAATCCATTATGTTGATCCAACAAACAACTTCAAATACTCAGAAAAAACACATTCAAAATATGCTCACCTGTTCCATGCGGATTAGTGAACTTTGGTTCAATGAGAAATTATGATTTGAAGTTTCTGTATATTTTCATTTGCAGCAAATTGAAAATCACAATTGACAGCACTACTCTCCAGCACAATGGTAACCACTGTAAAAAACAACAACAACAACAACAACAAAAAGTTTAAAAATATTAATAAAATGTCACATGACTGACAGCAACAAAACATTAAACACTACTGCTGCAACTGTGTGTTTTTTAAGCACATTTGTTATAGCGACAGTTGTGAAAGAAACTCCCCAGCTAACATAATTTTGTTATAAGAACGTTCTCCAAATACTCAGTGTTGGTTCTGGGAACATAAAAAATTTCCAGTTTTCTTGACGTTAGAGGAATGTATTTAAAAGGTATGATTTTCCTCAAATGTTCTTTCAACTTAATTTTGATTTAAAGTTCAACATTCTAGGAACGTTGATTTGTTACATTCCAAGAACATAAAAATATCCAGTTCCTGAATGTTAGTAGAATGTTATTTAAATGTTAGTATGATGTTCCTGAAACATTCTTTCAATCATTCAAACACCTGCTGTGAACAAGCACTGAAAGAAAGAGACATAAGAACACAAACTACAACTTTCTATAGCCACAGCCTTAGATGAACTGAAGATAAAAGACATTAAATCTCTCAAGATCTGATTAAACAACCCCACAAACAAAAAGCTTCAATTATTACTAACCAGACTGACTTTATTTCTGTCAGACGTCTACAGAAGTTCTTATTGAGAATTAACTAAGGTTTAGATGATGTCTTATTGAAAATGTTTTGTTTTAGGTCACCATCATGGAGATCGGCTTTGCTTTAGTTGGACTCTTAACTCTTGGCTTTTGTTGAGTTGCTTCTTTTGCAGAAATTGCAGGTGTTTTCAAAAAAGTTCCTAAAATGAATTTTGAATCAAAATTAAGTTGAAAGAACATCATACCTGTTAAAAATGTTCCCATAACGTCAAGAAAACTGGACATTTTTTTATGTTCCCAGAACCAACACTGAATATTTGGAGAACGTTATTATAATAAAATTCTGTTAGCTGGGTCTGAGCAGATGACCTTGTTTACTTATTGATGATAATGTTTCAGTCATCATGTAGCGGTCAGATTCATAGATCATATCAGGAGTCTGATGTCTGAGAATATTAGCTGTTAGTCTCGTGATGTTAAGATACTGAGCTTGTTTTCTTTCATTATATAGTGTTTTGAGCTGCTTTTCTTTTCTTTTTTTTTCTTTTTTTTTTAACTTACACAAAGATCAAGAATCAGCGCATGAATCTCAACAATGGTGACAATCAGTGCAAAACTTTTTTGTGACTTTAGTAGCTTGTTTTGTGATGTTCAGAGTTGACCTGTTTATCAGAATATTTTGTTGACTGTCACCATTGTTGAGGTTCATATGCAGATTCATGATGTCTGTGAGTCTATGTGATCCAGTAGCAATAATTTCTGTGTAATGATTTTAAAAAACTTTCAAAATTTCAAAGCAGAACAGCGTTTCGTAGTGTAAAACTAATAAATCTAAATAATACACTCCAGACGTTATTTGTGATCACTACTTGACAATAGAATCCTCATCTCACTAGATATTTTCAAGCACTTTCAGCTGTGACAAACATGCTTTAGAAACACACAGTTAATGCACCCAGAGAAAAACTAACGTTACAAAGTCAAGGATCAAGAGCCCAACTAAAAAATAAACACTTATCTCCACAACGGTGACTTTATTACTGTCAATAAAACATCAACATCTAAACCTCTGTTAATTCTTAATAAGAAGTTTTGTATGAAAGATAATAAGTCAGACAGGTTTGTAATAAGTGAAGATGCTGAGATCTGTTAGTGTTTCATGTTCTGTTCGGATTTAAAGGGTTTCTGTTCTCTGTGTTCTGTGGGTCACCATTGTGCTGAAGAGTAGAGTGTGTGCTTCAGTCCAAGAGAAGACCAACAAACACTGATGTTATGCTGAATGTCACTTTATTTAAAGGCAGTGACTGTGTAGTTGCTGATGCAGTGATAGTTACATTAGTTAAAGCATGTGTGCTGTTGTTAGTTAATGGTTAACTGCAACAGATTTATATTTTGCAGAGAATGTTATTTACGGAGTAGAGAATTTAATGTTTTGAAGAGATGTGTCGGAATCACTGTTGATCTTGTTGTGAAAATATGAAGATTTTGCATGGTGAAGAAGGTGCATAGTAAAATTAATTTTTTTTAGAGATAAAACAATTTTATAGCCTTAAGATTATTAATATATTTATTACACAGAAAGTTGACTTTAATTATATTCACAATGAAGTAGTGAAATGTGTATTTTCCGCTGAGTAAAAGCAAAGGTTTTTTTTATTTTTTTTTAGTTTGCTGATCCTGCAGATAATATTTACATGTTTTCATCCAATTGCATTAGTTTAATTAGAAGAAGCTAACAAACCTTGTTTGTGCACAATTAATGTCAATTAAAAATGTAAGAATCAATTCAGTATAAGTCTGATTCAGTGATACAGCAGAACTTCTTTGAATAATCAAAATTATTGTCACGTTTCATTGCACTCTGCTTATCCTAATGTGCTCTTACCAAAATTATTATCACCCCTACTGTTTTAATCTATTCCAATTATATTTAATACAATGCAATTTATTTTATTTAAATGTGACTTTTGGTTATTGCACCCTTGTTCCCTCTAATTTAGTTTGATTTAGAAAAATCTATGATTTCTGTATGTTTTTTTCAATGTAAATACAATTCCCATGACCTGTTTGCTTACTCACTGAATAAAGAATAAATCAAGTGAAAAGAGGCCAACACATTTGTTATTTTTATTTCATGTAGATACATGTTTATTGACACACATATTAAAAATAATCAATGAAATGATTTTAAAGCATGAATCCTCCTGTCCTTAAGCATTATAATCAGTTTAAGTAACTAATCAGTCCAGGGTGCCATTTGCTTTTTTCATAGTCAACTGCATTTACAATCCACAGTTGATCTGAAGGTGCAAAAGGCTCAGAATATTGGCGCTCTTTACAAATGAATTAGCTGTAGAGCAAAATTACAATTGCAGAGGACAAGAAATAAAGAAAAAAAAAATGAATAAAAATAAACATTCAGTGGTAGATAGTAAAGTAGATGTAATAGTAATTACATGTTTTTAGTAAATAATGTCTGGATGGCTGATTGCCAGAGCTGGATTACTTCCCCTGTTGCAAAGTCGTGTGTCTATGGTGTATTATGTGCTTTTGTTGCTGAGGTGTTTTTCCTGTTCTCACACTGTACTCCCCAAGGAGCATAGTCTGGGGGTTATTTTTTTCTCCTTACATTCCTCTTGTTTGCTGTATTTTTCTTCAATTCCCTGTCTTCCTGTCCTGTCTACCCCATTGTCATATATGTATGTTGTGTATGGACAGGTTGATGGCTAATTTCGCTGGTACTTGTGACTAGTGACAATAAAGGGCTACTACTAAAGAGTACTTGATCATTAGTGCCCAGTGCAATACAGTATGCTGATAATATACAGTATATGTACCACACGGTCAGGTTGTTCACACTGTATGATATACAGGGACCATGGGAAGCATGCATTTATTTAGGTTCACATAAGAATTAAACAAAAAGCAGAATACATATTAAAAATAATCTGTTCATCAGCATTAAAAGGTACAGTAAGAGTAAAAAACAAAAAAACAAACAAAAGAAAAGACAGTTTTTATGCTGTCTTAAAATATATAAAGAAACAAATTAACTCTTTTCTCATGCAATACATCAGATATATTTGAATAATTTTTTGGCACTCCACAAACAAATTAGTGTAAAACTGTCTGTGGAATTGACTGGACTAATTGCAATATCCACTGATTTAATATTTACATATTTAATATTTCTGTATGTATATTTATTTATTTGTTTATTGTCTTGAGGTTTGCTCTTTAAATTTGTTGTAAAATTGTGCAATGACAACAAGAAAGAATTCTGATTCTAATCTGATTCAATACTTTAAGCGATAAATGAATAACTTTAGTGAAAATAAAAACATTCTAATAGGATAATGCAAATGTAAAACTTAAAGTTGTAGGCACCTGATAAACTACACTTTTACCATTTTAATGCTGACATTAATGCAACAGCTCCTCCTCCAAATGCTGCTGCTACAGCAGCTACTGCAGATATTCTTCCAGATGTGGCCACTTTACCTGCAGCTGCTGCAGATCTAGCTGCTGCTGCTGCAGCTACTGCTACCAGACCTGTGGATATTCCTTGTGTTGCTGCTCCTGTTCCTGATGCAACTGTCTGCACTGCTTCTCCTGCGGCTTCTCCTATAGCTGCTACTGCTTTATTTGCAGCAGTTTTCCCTGCAGTTTCTACAGCTTTTTCTACAGCTGCTACTGCTTTCTTTGTAAATGCTTCTCCTGCAGTTTCTACTGCTTTTTCTACAGCTGCTACTGCCGTATTTGCAGCAGTTTTCCCTGCAGTTTCTACAGCTTTTTCTACAGCTGCTACTGCTTTCTTTGTAAATGCTTCTCCTGCAGTTTCTACTGCTTTTTCTACAGCTGCTACTGCCGTATTTGCAGCAGTTTTCCCTGCAGTTTCTACAGCTTTTTCTACAGCTGCTACTGCTTTCTTTGTAAATGCTTCTCCTGCAGTTTCTACTGCTTTTTCTATAACGGATAAAACCTTATCTACAGCTTCTCCTGCTGCCTCTCCCGTAGCTGCTATTGCACTTTCTGCTGCTTTACCTGCAGCTGCTCCAGCAGCACTGCCTGAAATTGCTGCAAATATCTTGCCTAATATTTTTGCTGTTGCTAGAACTCCGAACCCCAGCACTGCAACCACACACGCAGTCTTTGCCCTTTTTCTTTCTTTCTTCGTCTGAGTGGTTTTAAACATCTCAACAGTGTAATAGCTCATTTCATTTTCCTCCATCATTGTGTCAATCTTTTTCAGCAGTTCTGTGACCTGATCTTGATAGTTTCTGTCCTCATTGTTGAATGAGTGATATCTGCCTCCACAACTCTCAACAATCTCCATTAAATAGTCGCTTTTATTGATATAATCTTCCACAGGTTTTCCCTTCAGCTGATCAGCGTGAGTGAACAGAATGATGGTACGACTCATAGCTTCTTCTCCAAAGTTCTCCTGAATCCATTTCTCCATGTCTCTCTCCTCTTTTGTGAATCTCACACCCAGCTTTAGCACCAGCAGAAACACATGAGGACCAGGAGCAGACAAAACTACACACTTCTGTAATTCAGCTGTCAACTGCTGTTTTGTCACAACCATGTTAAATAGTCCTGGAGTATCAATTATAGAGACAGTCTTTCCACCCACTTTTCCTTCCTTTTTCTCACACACTTTATTGGCTGATTTCATGAAATCAACAACTTCAAAAGCTTTTCTGTTCAGGATGGTGTTTCCTGCTGCACTTTTTCCTGATCCAGTTTTACCCAGAAGAACGATCCTCAGATCACACTCTGCAAAGAAAAAAGTTTAATATGTACACACAAACATACATTAGTCATGTGAAAAATCTAATGAAATAGTACATTTGTGTCCAGAACATTCTAATGATCATCTCTGATTCATTTCAAAGTGAAAATTCAAAGTGGCTGCTAACAAAATGAATGGCAGGAAAAGTTGTGAGACATGTTCTGTCTCTCAAGTCTTCAGAATGTTTAATGATACAAATATAATAATGTAGAAATCAGTGGTAAATACATAATTGGTTTGGTTGTTACAGTTAACTCGACCAAAAATGATAATATCCAACTTGGTCAATAAGCGATTAACTGCTTCATTAGTCTGAACGCTTTAACAAGTTAAGCTGGTTCAACAGTTCAAAACAAAAGTGTGATTCAGTTCATTTGTAAGTGAATTAGAGTGATTAATTTAAAAGAAAATATTTAAACTAATCATGCCAATCATGCTGATGTCATTTTTCTCGGAAACTTAACCTCATATTGTATATTTGGCTTTTTTAAAGCTTTTTTTTAAGCTTTTTTATGTTTTAGCTTATTTTCTAAACTCTATAATTGGATCATGAATGGCCCTTTAAACCATTTCTGCTGTTACAGAACTCCCACACATTTATTTTATTATGCATGACTTGAACTCTCCTTTATCTGTGCTGCTGCCATGTCATTATCAATGATCAGTGTTGGGCAGTAACTAGTTACTAGTAACTTAGTTACTGTAATATTATTACTTTTTGCAGTAAGTAGTGTTGTTACTAATTACTAATAAGATTTCAGTAATAATATTACAGTTACCATCCATAAAACAGCTTAGTTACTTAGTTACTTTTGATGCCTCGACCCGCTGATTTAAAATCCAACAATCAAATAATTCCAAGATTTATTTTCATAATTTTCACGACTCACACATGCATGTGATGTCCTCAGTGCAGCAGGCAAGCTTTGAATATAGAAAAGCTTACATTCAGCAGATAGAAATACTGCATTATATTGATTTTGTCAGGAAAAAGATGATCTGAACACTGTTGTGTAAGTTATGGCTCTGGCATTACATCCCACCCACATCCCTCTGATCAACATGTGCTACATTATATTACTATAATTAAAAATCTTTTTGGAAAATTAAATAGTTTCTTACAAACTTATGTGATTTGATAAAATACATATTCCCCCGGTTTCACAGACAAGGCTTAAAACTAGTCCCAGACTAAAATGTAATTCTGAGCTGTTTCAACTGAAATAAACTTGCTCTGACTGATCTTAAAACATATCGATGCCTTTGTTTTGTCTCAAGATGCACCCCAGTAATGTTTTTTTATAAGGCATGTTAATTAAAATTACTTAAATGTCGTAATTGCACTATGGCCTAATCCTGGTTTAGTCTAAGCCCTGTCTGTGAAACCGGGCCTATATGTTTATGCTGAACTTTATTCTTGAACAGATGATGCTGTATTAAGCAGTATATAAAAAGTGTTTCTATATAATCATCTATGGGTAACGGAGAAATTCCAATTAACTTCAAGCTACACATGACAATTAATGAGATTAATACAACACTTCTACTTGAATGTCACTATCAGTCACTATTGAGTGATTGTAATAACTTCTGACTGCGATCCAATGTGGATTTTGGTCAAATGATGAGGAAGAAATATGTTATTAGTAACATTTATGTGGAAGATCCAATAATATTGAAAATATATAAATCATTATGGACTAATTACTGTGGATTATGCTGAAATATAAAAGCTAAAAATTAAAAAAAAAAAAAAAAAAAAAAAAATATATATATATATATATATATATATATCCTAGTAATGTTAAAAGATTATTGCTGAAGTGAGACAATTATAAAACTTTTTTTTTATGCGCTAATAACACCAAATGCATCATATTAGTTTAATGTTTTAAATTCAAAGATTTAAACCATATGACTAAAATAAGCATTTTAAATTATTAGTTTGTATTATTCTATTTACACTGCCATTTAAAAGTTTGGGATCAGCAAGATTTTTTAAAGAAGTATCTTTTGCTGCATTTATTTGATCAAAAATAGAGAAAAAAAACTGTAATATTGTGAAATATTACAATTTAAAATAACAGTTTTCTATTTTATTATACTTTAAAATATTATTTATTCCTGTGATGCAAAACTGTATTTTCAGCATCATTACTCCAGTCTTCAGCATCACATGATCTTCAGAAATCATTCCGATTATCAATATGCTGATTAATTATCATAATGATAAAAAAAATGTATAGCCTGAATGCAATGTAAGTCGCTTTGGATAAAAGTGTCTGCTAAATGCATAAATGTAAATGTAATTATCAATGTTGGAAACAGTTGTGCTGCTTAATTTTTATTTTTATCTTTAAACCTGTGATACTTTTTTTATTCCAGGATTCTTTGATGAATAAAAAGTTAAAAAGAACAGCATATTCAAAATAGAAATATTTTCTAAAATATGTCTTTACTATCACCTTTTTTTTTAAATCAATTTACCACATCCACATTAATTTCTTTAAATTCAAAAAAAAAGAAAAAAAAAAAAAAGATCCCAAATGGCAATGTACATTGATCAATCAAGAGATTTTTTTTTCCCCAGACCTGTATATGCTGAAGTCATTGTCGTCTCTCGTGTTTCTCCTCCGTCTTCTCTCTGAGCTGCACAGAGTCACAGTGCTGCAGCTCTTGCTGACACCAGTCAGATCCTTTGAAGCACTCACTATGATCATGTGACCACGTCTTCCTGAGAGCTTTTAGGTTCTCTTTTGATTTGCTGATGAAGTGCTCACATTTATAATACTTTAATTTCTCTAACACACAAAATAGACAATGACCTGTGAAAAGTTCATACTTGATTCTTTTATGGTGACATATAACAGGATTGTCATTTTCTTTTGAATAGCTTTCTGAACCTGTTTACACAGAACATTGTGCAGATAATATTGCTGCTGCTTATACTGTACACTGTGCAACTACTAAAACATTTATAAACCATTGCATGTTACATGCTATAACCGTGTTTATTTAAAGCTGCAGTCCGTAACTTTTTTGGTTAAAAATGATCCGAAATCAATATTTGAGAAAATACATAACCAGCCAGTGTTCAAAACTATCTCCTTACTTTAGCCCGATTCACAACAGTTATCTTATAATAATGTTTTCGTCACGTCTGTAAACATAAAGAAGTTGTCCCGGCTAGTAGGCTATCACATGTGAGGATCCTGCAGATCGTTTTGCCTTTTCTCAAAGCAGCTAGAATAATTAAATTTATCATTTTGATGACGGATTGTGATCCAGAAAGGATTATGTGTTTATGAAACACATGTGAATGAAATTAAATTATATTCCAGTTTTAAATGTGCTTCTGATTACAGATAGCCTGGGATTACACAAGATTTGTATTTTAAATAGAACCAGTTTGAAGGAAGATTAATTTGCTTTTTGGATTAAAAGAATTTCTTAATATGAAATTTGAATGGTATGACAATTAGATATTAGACTGTACAAAAATTGAAATCTACATGCATATACTATACTCATAGTCATGCAATGCTGATGTTGTTAACATTAATACTTTGAGAATAAAGTATAACAATGATAATACTTTGCACAGTTAGATGTGATATGAGCTAACCGATCGTTATATTTAATCACCATTTATTTAATGTTTTTTTTCCTCAGTTGGGCAGAACAAACGTGGCAGACTTGTTATTTGTTCAGATGGCAATATACGGTGAAAATTCTGATTTGGGTCAAATATTCCAAGACGTAGGCTAGAATCTGTGATTGTGAAGTACAGTAAACATCCACACCGGTGCGGTGACTGACAGCCACACATTCACCTCAAAACATTAGATTAATCCGCGCTGCAGCCTTGCCGGAACACCGGATCACAACCCCACGCACTGAAGATAATTCCACAAGAAACTGCAATTCCAGGTTTCCAAACATAGAGGGCGACAAAGAGATAAATGTTACGGACTGCAGCTTTAACTTTATAAACCATTTGTTTTTCTGCACTTAGAAATTGTTAATTGAGCTTGGAAAATTGCAAATGCCACTTGAGGGCGCTATTAACCTGCACTTCAGCAAATCTTGAAGGTCTTAGTGTTACTTGCACATTCAGTCTCACAGGATTTTTGACACATGGCTTGCATTTACATGACAAACATTGACACAGCTTTTGCCACTGAACATTATAATATTAAAACACTTTCCAATAATTATAAAAAAAGCACCTTTGAACTGTTACTAGAAATATGAAATATCAAGGAGAAATGCAGAATAACAAACATGAAACCTTTACAACTTTTTAGCTAAGTCTGAACTTAGCTGGAAAAAAAATAAAAAATCCAAGAGGGGAAAAATTAGCTATCATAACTTTTACTATTGAAAATAAACAAAAACTGACATACAAAAACTATTAAAAAATATATTAAACTAATTTGTTTCCTTTTATATCAATGACTTAAATTTAGCATAATAGCATACACATTTTGTATACGCTATTATATGCTACAAGATATACATTTGTGTAATAGCATTAAATCATATAGTTGAATATTAACAAGAAACATTAGTACATACTACATTTTAATGTGACCACTAGAAACATTTCTGGAGTGGACTGGGTGTTTATGTCAGGGTTGGGTAAAGGGATGAGGCAAGGACTTAGTACTGCAGAGAATGGGCTTTTTATTAATAAAAAAAAAAACAAAACAGCCACAAAAACTACCCCGTGGGGGGAAAACCCAACTGGCAACAAGACAAGGCTTGGCTAGTCAGGACAAGGCAGGGCAGGGCAGGGCAGGAAACATCCAGTGTACATACGAACTTGAGACCGCACGCTCACACAACAAGACAGAACATAGAGCGCAAATGTCCGAACACCTGACACGAAACCAAAACTTGAACAAGACATGAATGCCGGAATCCAAACACCATGCATGCTCCAACATGAAACAAGGCACGCAGAGAGCACACAGCCCAAGGATACTCGAAGCCGCGCACTCACATAAAAACAGGACACGACGGGAGTGTCAGGGCTCTGTCACAAAACTAGAATAAACTAGATCGAAGTGACAGAACCCTGACACCCCCCCACACAAAAGGGATGCCACCTGGACACACAAGACCAGCACAAACATGACAATACAAGACCAACACACAAGAGACAACACAAGACAAGAAAAATCAAAACACAAAAACAGCGCAGAAAGTCATTAGAATGGACCAGGGAGCAGGGCTGTGCACAGATATTTTGAGGGGCAGTGGCCCAAACCAAAAAAAATGTTAATACAAATTAGCCAGTTGTTACAAATATCCACTACCCGTCAAATGTTTTTTGAAGATTTTTATGTTTTTTTAAAGAAGCCTCTTCTGCTCACCAATCATTGTAATATTCTGATTTGCTGCTCAAGAAACATTTTATTTATTTATTTTTTTCCCCACAAGATTCTCTCGGTTATCATCCGGGACTCAACCAGAGTCCTTGGGAGTTCCTCTCTAGTGGGTGTTCCAGGATCTGCTGATGTCGATCCCCAGGCTCTTATACTTAATGAGCTTGTCGTTCTCTTTCTCCACTACATTATGGTCTACTGGTATCGCAACGTCAATGAGCAAACACGTCTTGTCCTTCTTGTTATGAACAATGATGGTTTACACTGAGGTTTGCACTGATGGTCAAGTCGGTAAACACACTCTTGTCCCACATGATGGTACATTCATCTGTGTTTACACATCTTTGCAAACTGTCCAACGGATATAGCTTGCGACCTTGTTATGTCGCTCCTTATAGTCTGTGCCAGCAAGCAGTGCCGATCCTAGACTTCTGGGGGCCCTACGCAAAACTGTGTCGGGGGGAGGGGGTGAGAATGGATGAGACTCATTTGTCCGTGTTTCACTCCGTCTCGAATCGCGCTTGCGGAAAGCGCTCGAGAAACAGTATCTCTTCCGCGGCTCGTAAAGCTCTCGTTTTTTTTTTTTTTTTAAGTAAGAGCAAGAGACTGTACGACATTCACGTTACATGATTTGGCTGATTTGTAAGTAGAGAGCATGACAGCGCACCACATTAAAATAAACGATCAGTCATGTTTTCAGAACTGCTGGCCAAAATTAAAAACGAAACTAAAATTAAAACATATTTTAGAGCAAGGGGGCCCCCTGGTGTTTCGGGGGCCCTACGCAGCGTGCATATTCTGCGTATAGGGAGGATCGGCTCTGCCAGCAAGTGTGGAGCAACCGGAAATTATATGACTGACTGTTTCCGCAGTTACTCCACACATTCTACATCTACTGTCAACCTGTAGATTGAGGATCTTGCGTTGTTGGTACCTGGTGTTAAGTGCTTGATCCTGGGCGGCGATGATCAGGCTCTCCGTTTCTCCTTTCATGCCGGAGCTTCGGAGTCAAGCTAGACTGGCTTCCTTGTCTACAAATGGCTCATTCAGATATTTGAAGAACTTGCCATGGCCTTCTCCTTCACACACTTGATCCGATCTTGTTCGATATTTTCTCTCAGTACTCGACCTTCATCCAGAGAACTCCCGCTCGGCTTTCCACCCACGGTTTTAGCACTCTCTGGATGATCCTCTTGCCTGGGAAGACCATAGTGTTTGCGGATCTCATTGGCCATTTTCATCAGAGAGTACTTGGTTTTGCTGACTTCATGCTTCTTCCATCTTTATGAGCTTATTGGTGCCTCGCTCAATGTATTTGCTAAGGCTGACTATGGCGATGTTGTACGCAGACTCAAGCTCAATAAGCCCACGGCCACCATTGCATCTCTTGATGTATAATCGGTTAGCATCTGCTTTTGGGTGGTGTAGTAATTTCCTCGTCTTCCTGTCCATCTTCCTGATCTTCTCTACTCTCCAATCCACCATGCCAAAGCTGTATGTGGGGACAGGGACTGCTAAACTGTTGATAGCGCTGTAAATATCCACTATAAATATCCAAAGATCAGAATGTATACACTATAACCATTCAAAAGCTCGGAGTCAGTATATATATATTGGAAAGAAATTATAGAAATGAATACTGTTATTTAGCAAGGTGGCTTAAATTGATCAAAAGTGATGATAAAGACTTTATAATGAATGAAGAATTTATAATGTTACAAAAGATTTAATGCTGTTCTTCTGAACTTTCTATTCGTCCAAGAAACCTGAAAACAATTTTACTCAGCTGTTTCAACATAAACACTAATAATAAATGTTTTTGAGCAGCAAATAAGACTATGATAATGATTTCTGAAGGATCATGTGACTGGAGTAATGATGCTAAAAATTCAGCTTTGAAATCAAAGGAATATATTC
Source organism: Schizothorax lantsangensis (assembly GCA_027422415.1). Taxonomy (NCBI): domain Eukaryota; kingdom Metazoa; phylum Chordata; class Actinopteri; order Cypriniformes; family Cyprinidae; genus Schizothorax; species Schizothorax lantsangensis. The sequence continues at coordinate 43,733,830 of CM049841.1, forward strand.
AATTTTAAAATATATTCAAATATAATATTAAATAGAATTAAATAGTAAAAAATATTTCAGACTGTTACTGTTTTTGCTGTACTTTGAATCAAATAAATGAATAAAAAAGACTTCTTTAAAAAACATTAAAAATCTTACTGTTCAAAAACTTTTGACTGGTAGTGTACAATTAACAGAGAAGACAGCACTGTAATAATTTCATACTTTATTGTAGATGTTTTGATAGAGTGGACTCTCCCTCACTCTCTGAGCCTGCTTCTGCCTCATCTTCAATGGAAGTACAAGTATTAGACATTTAATTTAATATTATACAGCATAAATTTATATTATAGCCTATACTAATAAACAGCTCATTTAGAACATTTGTATTATCTTTTTAACTATTATAGGCCTATTAATATTGTTTTAATAAAATATTATAAATGTGTTAGATTACTAGTAACTAAGACAAGTGATTATAATTGGAAATATACTTAATAGCAAGAATTAAAGTGTGACAAACTGCTGGCTTGCTGGAGCTTTGAATTCTTGTTTGCAACGTTGAACTGCCTTTAGCAGCCTCCCTTTGCTCTTTCTCTTTCTACTTTTTTGTGAAGGCATTGTTTTTTTGTTTTACATTTACATTTATGCATTTAGCAGACGCTTTTATCCAAAGCGACTTTTATCAGCTCTTGCTTTCCCTGGGAATTGAACCCATGATCTTGGCGTTGCTAGCGCCATGCTCTACCATTTGAGCTACAGGAAAGTTTTTGTTTTTGTTTTCTACAAAGTATGCCAACAACAGCAAATTTGGTGTTATTTTTATTAGATCTGATCGGGTACAATAATTTGATTAGACATTCTAAGAACGTGGATATTATGTATTCCTTCGGGAAGAACTGTCATCTCCAGAGAGCGGCCACACAGATTGTGAGTGATGCCGCGGAGCAGTGGGAAAACACGGGGCGGATTCGCAGAATCAGTGGATCTTTAGCGGAGCGGTAACTGAACGCTTTGATCTGGGGCGATGGGGGGCGATGCCACCCCCCTGTGCACGGCCCTGCCAAGGAGGGGCGGGAGGGTTGAGCCAGAGATTCTCAGGCAGTTCTGGGGTCCTGGCAGGAGGCCAGGGTGGAGCCGGAGGGACAGACCAGGGAGGCTCCGGCTTAACAGGAAACCCAGCGAACGGCCAGGGCGAGGACGGAGGTATGGACCACACAGGAAACTCAAGTGGGGCTGGCAGAGAAAGGAGCTTGGGCAGGACAGGCTGATCAAACTCTGACATAACTAGAATCAAGGTGAGGAAGGGAAATACCCAGGCCGATCTCACGGCAATTCGTAGATATTTTACGAGGTGGCTAATTCGTACGAATTCGTACGACCTCACTCGTACAAATTTTACGGCAATTCGTATATTTTACGAGTTGCCAATTCGTATGAATTTGTACGAATGACCTACACCTAATCCCGCCCCTAAACCTACCCGTCAGTGGGGTTTAGACAAATCGTATGAAATCGTACGAGTGAGGTTGTACGAATTCGTACGAATTAGCCACCTCATAAAATAAGTACGAATTGCCGTGAGATAGCGTTGAAATACCATGAAGGTGACAGCCCCAAGGGAGTCTTTGCCAATTTAGTGGGCATGAGTCTGGCCAGCCTTCAGGATGGGGACAAGAGACTCTTTGGAATAGTTCCAGGGCTTAGACGTGAACTCTGGAGGCCCCGGGGCTGGAGCTGACTCTGGTATGGCATCTGTGGTCATGACTGGGAGAACATGCAGCTCTGGGACGGCCTCTGGGTCAGCAACAGGCTCTGGCCAGCAGACTGGTCCATGGTCAGAAGCAAGCATGTGTGTTTTCCAGGCACGCAGGACGGCCAAAACATAGAAGGTGAAGACAGCCCTCTCGGCCATTTCTGGACTGACTAGGAAAATGGGTGGCTCAGGAACAACCTCTGGGTTGGGAGCGGGCTGTGGAATGGCCTCTGGAGCACCGACAGGACTGGAGGAAACCAGCTGAGAAGTGTATGCAGCCCAGACACACATGTTAAAAATGCTGTGATAATTCTGTGAAAATACACAGAAAGAACATTTAAGGTGAGTATATTATATTTATCCTACTTCATCTGACTCTTAATAGTATTTTATTATTATCATTATTATTATTAATTTAGCCTAGTTGACAATATATTGACCAGGAGTTTACATGTTCAATTCACTTAGTTTTATCATGGCCACAATAGAGCTCCTCCCCTTTGCACTACGCACTATCATATTAGGTAAAAAAAAAAGCCTCAGATTGAAACAGGAACATGAGCTTCTAAGGCTCAAGAGAGATCTCAAGAGAAAGTGAAACAAGTGAACAAAGACAGAGAAAGGAAGTGCAGACTGTACAAGAAAACTTTGTTCAAGCAGAATCGTAAGTAGAGTCACGTTTTCTACAGCACTTTACAGGTTGCTAAAGGCAGCATTACAGTAATACACATGAAAAAAGCAACTGCATCGCAAAGGTCTTGATTTTATTTATAAGTTAAATTTTATCTAAAATTGAACTAAAAAACTTTCAATTTAAAGCAACAGTACATGAGATAATATATAGCTGAATGTGGCAATATTTAATAAAAACTGAATGTGACAAAATTTTTGCTCTGATAATTGATAATAAACGGTCTGTATGTGTCTAAATAGTACAGGAACAAATTTTTATATGCATTACATCGATTTAAATATCATTCACTTTAATTACTAGAGCAACACTTTGCTTGCATGCTGTAGATTCTCAAGGTTGGTAATGCAAAACTTAACCATATAAAAGAAAAAATAATATTTTGAATGTAATCAGGCCAGCTCATGATGACTTATGATGACTCATCATATAAAAACAGCTAATATCTCCTCTCTGCTTTACAACACCACATGCATTGTTACAGAGAGAGATCTAACACAGGAGTCAAGGGCAATGTTCCCTCCAATTTTTTTTTCTTGTTGAGCAAAACTTTTCTCTATTGGGCGGACATTTCGGGCACCTGAGCAAAAACATTCTTTATACCAGACCTGTACAGCACGCTCACAAAAAACTTTGTAACTTTTAACTTTAATGTGCTATTTATATTTGATTTGACCCTTGATGTAACTAAATGATGTACATTTTAGTTTACCTGAGAAAACATTTTTACAGTACAATACACTGCTGTTCAAAAGTTTGGGATCAGTAAAGTTCTTTAAAGAAGTGTCTTATGCTCATCAAGGCTGTATCTATTTGATAAAAAATACTGAATATTATTTCACAAAATATTATTGTTAAATATAAATTTAATTTAAAATAAATGTTCTCTGTTTTAATATATTTTAAAATATTTTTAAAATATTTACTTCTGTGATCAAAGCTGAATTTTCAGCATACTCCAGTCTTCAGTGTCACATGATCCTTCACAAATCACTCTAATATGCTGATTTTTAATCAGTGTTGGAAACAGTTGTGCTGCTTAATATTTGTTTGGACCCGTGATATTTAAAAAAATAAAAAATAAAAAGTTGAAAAGAACAGTGTTTATTCAAAATAGAGATTTTGTGTTACAATATACACTATTCAAAAGTTTGGGGTCAGAATTGTTTTTCTTTTTTTAAAAAAAGTTTAAAGAAAGTAAAATAAACTTTATTCAGCAAGGATGTGTTAAATAGATAAAATTGATAGAAATATTTTCTAACAGTATAAGTCTTTACTATTTTGAAGGAATGCTGTTCTTTTTAACTTTTTATTAATCAAAGAATCAAAGAAAAAGTAACAGGTTCCAAAAAAATATTAAGCAGCACAGCAGTTTCACTGTAAAACAGCATATTAGATCAGCAACACTGATAATAAATCAGCATATCAGAATGATTTCTGAAGATCATGGGACACTGAAGACTGGAGTAATGATGCTGAAAATTCAGCTTTGCTTCACAGGAATACATGATATTTTAAAGTATAGGTACACTATAAAAAGTGATAAGTTGACTTAACTTAAAAAAACTGAGGAAACCCCTTGCATTAAATGTTTTAAGTAAATGATAATTTAAAAAAAAATAAGTTAAGTGAATTGTCAAGTTCACTTAACTTATTTTTTTTTTCATTATTATTTACTTAATAATTTTAAGGCAACAGGTTTCCTCGTTTTTTTTAAGTTAAATCAACTTATCACTTTTTACAGTATATTAAAATAGGAAACCAATATTAGAAATTGCAATAATATTTCACAATATCACAGTTTTTTTCTGTATTTTGATGAGCAAGAGACTCCATTAAAAAACAAGGTCAATTATTTATTAGGTTTATAATATAGGCCACACATAATATAATATAATATCAAAACAAACTATTTAAACTGATAGAATAGTATACAAACTGAAGCAAAACTTAAGCTGAGATCTGTAAGTTAAATATTTAAAAAAAGTGAACACATGAATTCTTCTATAGCTGTCTAAACATACCTATGAAGTAGTTTGCACAATACACCTGTGTGTGACTGTAGCTAAATGTCTCTTAGTTTTGTTACTGTTCTGTGCTCATCATCTGCTATTTCCAGCACTTAATCAAGCCACTCTTCTTTAATACATGAGGACGTTTTATTTCACACGTCATTGCGTTTGTTCTCATGTTGACCGATTTCATCCGCAAATATTAAAGTATTCTCTTTTGGCGCACATCATTCTCCTTCTCTTTCATTCTATGAAACCTGTAAACCGCATTCACTGGTTCTAACACTATAGCGATATCAACTCTATAGCGGTTTACCCGAGCATTGCAATTCTTTCATTTTCACTCAGTTCAATCAAATGGCTTTCCCAACTCATTTTTGCGTGTGCGCAGCACATTAGTTCTTCTGAAGGAACATTGGGCAAGGGTCAAGAGCCCAACTAAAGCAAACACTGACCTCCATGATGGTGGCATCATTTTAACCAATAAAACATCAACATCTGATCCTCTGTGTTTTTCAATAACAGCAGGTGTTCATCACTAATGCACAATCATCATTTAATTAGTCACTTAATTATATCATTAACTTTAACTCTTTGAGGACTTGGGATTTGACCTGAGACTTGCTTGTGACTTGAAAGTAATGACTTGGTTCCTCCTCTCCAGAAGGTAGAACTAATTAGTTAAATCAGCTACTGAATTCATGGGTGGAATAAATAAATGGCAGGATTCTGACCCCTGGATTTTACACCCCTGCCAGCCAAATATCCAGCAAGACTATTTACATCTAAATTTTCTTTAAAAAATGGAATACACTTTGCATTTTTACAATCTGCATTTAATTATATTCATAAGGTTTAATTCATTCCTGCTATCCAAATTTACATAGAGAGCAATATAAGTCTTAGGCTGTTAAATATAATAGGTTCAATGTTAACATGAGTGTGAAACAAACAGCTCAAGGGTTTCTTTGATGGAGGAGGTACTAAAATACCAAGCTATGACGGTAACACAGAGAGGGAGAGAACATTTTCTTTCAACAGAAGCAGGACAACAAGACAAACAGGTTATCGACACTTTTCAATCAGCCCAGACTGCATGTTACTGAAAATGAGACTGAGCTGTGACTGTAAATCCAAGAGAAGTTTCCAGTGAATCTTCATCTAGTTTCTAAGAATCATCACTTCTTTAAAAAGGTATGAAATTAACAATTAAAGATACAGAAACTTATTGCTGTTTAATCCTTTTGAGCAGTATATTTACAGATTTATCAGTGGCAAGTTACAGTAAAGGTTTGGTTAAAAACTGCTTCTCTTCAGAAGATCTTTTGTTCTTTTGATTACAACAATTTTATTTAGATTTGCTAAGAGCAAGTCTGATGAAATGATTGTCTTGCAATTAAAAGTAAATGTTTGTTTGCTTATAATAGTATATGCTTTAAAATCTTTCAGGCCTGAACATTGTGTAATTTGAGTTATGCTCTGTACTGTGTGAATATGAATCACAGCATTCACATTTGAACCGAATGTACAATAGAACAGCAAAAATGTAACTTAAAAAGTATGATTTAGGCTACAAGGAACCAAAATATTGTAGCATATAATAATGCTTTTACTTGACAAATACATTTCCATATTTCCATGTTCATTTTACTGCTTTGAGTATTACACAGTAAATTCCCCGGTGTTAAATCAACATCACTCTGTGGTCATATGGGAACTACCAGCAGGGTGTTAAAAGTAACACTGAAGCAGTGTTAGAGATAATTAGGAACTCAAGTGGTAAATTAAGTGAGGATTGTTTGATTCTTGAAGACACCAGCTGTTATCAAGCAGAATCACTGAAAAAAAGAGAAACACAACAGACTTCAGCCACAGTCTTATATGAAATCAACTTGAGGCCTCATTTATATGCTCAGAATTGATCGTAGAGCGTGTACACTTAAATCCACGTCAATGCTCATATTTGTAAAAACTGCCTTTGACGTGGCATTGTTTATTTAATTAGGCATCGTTTACAAGGCAGAGAGCTGAAACAATTCAGTTGCGTGTAAGTTCAAGATCATTTGTGATTCATAGATTCACATCTGAAAGAGACGTGTACGTTCGTTCATTTTATGAATCATCCGTAGTACGCATATTTGAGAGATGATCGTAAGATCAATTTTAGGATGGTTTCTGTGCAACATTTTATAAATGAGGCCCCTGAAATCTCTCTTATTACAAACTAGACTGACTTAATTTCTCTCATTAGTCTACAGTTTTAAGAATTAACAGGTTTAGATGTTGTTTTATTGAAAATGTTTGAAAGTGTTTCCTTTAATTGGGCAGTTTGACCCTTGGCTCTTATGTTATATTTTGGGAAGAAAAAAAAGATTAGAAGATTAGAATTTACTGTGCACACTGTTGACAAAAACAACCTTCAAGACTTTTTAGTTGTTTGTAGATAAAAATATTCATATTTCAGATTTTTATTCATAACTTAAAGCATTTCGAACTGTTTTACAGTTCATTTGTAAACTGCACACTTTGTAAATAAAATATCTGCACACTTACGTATAACATATTTGTACATCTATTTAAAGTTAAACAATTACTTTTTTTCCTATAGTTCTATTTCTGTATATAGTACATTATTTAATTTCAGTTTTTTTCTTATATTAGTGTGTTATTCCTATGTATGTCTGCACTATGTCTGTACTTTCTTCTGCACTGGAAGCTCCTGTCGTCAAGTCAAATTCCTTGTGTGTGTAAACATACTTGGTAATAAAGCGATTCTGATTCTGATTCAAACTGTGAGTAAAGCTTGCTTAGCACAAGTAGTTATAATATTAAGTGACATTACACATTCTTTCAACACTTAGTGCAAATAGCCCGCCTTGTTGACAGAAGCTATTTACATTAACTCCACCCACCAACGTGTGACCGCGCTAGTCAAGACTACAAAAGACAACAGTCTCACATCAGCTCCAGTGGTGTAGATGGTAAAGTGCGTGCTGTAGTCCTTTCTTTCTCCCTTTTCAAATCTCATATCACATCAGAAAGGTAATTATTTTCAATAAAAATAAAGGAAATAAAAAAGGGCTTTATTGTCCCAATATAGTGGAATCCATTTAATAATTTGAATTAACATTATAATTTACACACATACATACATATTGTATACTGCTTTATAGTGTACAACAATGCTGAGGTGCAGATAATTGGCACTATTTGCAATAAGTAGAACAGAAAATCCTGCTGTTTTAACGTAGTGTAAATAGAAAATGTAGAGTAGACGGTTTCATCAGGCGCACACGCTTGGCCCGAAGTTAACTTCCGGTCTGTGTTTGTTTATCAGTCTGGCTAGTGGCACTGACTACAAACACAGTTAAAGTTAAGGTGATTAGTAGACTGAAATTGGGCTCAGGTTTATGTGCTGTGGGATGCAATGTTTCCCATTCATTGATTTATTTGTGGTGGCTCGCCACAATATCAAAACTGACCACCAAAAATAGATTTTCCAAAAGGCTTTGACTTTGACTTTCAAAATCAAAATGTGGCGCGGATGTTTTTATATCACTGTATTTCTGAAGGAAGTCTCTCTTTAGAAAATGTTTGATTTCATTTTCATTTCATCTTGCCTGTAATGCCTGATACAGCAGCATTCATGCAGCGCTGCTTTGTGTACAGCCGTTATCAGGGAAACCTCTAATTCTCCCGCTCCAAAAGCAACTCCTGCTGGCAGAAAATGAATTAGCATTTGTCTGTCTGATTTATGCAGCAAACATATGTTGCTTGTTATCAGAAATAATCTACTCTAGAGTGACTTTGCTGTTGTTATTGGCCTGGTTTCACAAACGGGGCTTAGCTTAAGCCAGGACTCGACCTTAGTTAAATTAAGATATTTAAGCGACTTTTACAAAAATGACTTAGAATAAAACATTACAGGTGTGCATTTTGACACCGAACAATGACAATGATATATTTTAAGATATATCAGAGCAATATATTTTCAGTTGAGACAGCTCAAACATGCATTTTAGTCTGGGACTAGCTTAAGCCTTGTCTGTGAAGCCGGGGTATTGATTCTTTGCAGAAGTCTACCGGAAGTTAAAGGTGCTGTATGTAGGATTGACTAGGTATTGCAGTCCAAATTCAAAATATTGGAGACGTTTTTTTTCACCAGCCCCTCCTCCTCAGACTTGACGCACAAGCAGGATGCCAGATTAAGGACACCAACAGGAACGAGCGCACATGACGATGAATTAAATTAAATATGCTGTGTTTTTCTTCAACTGGCAACCCGGGGTGCCGAAATACAATTGGGTAAACTGGCAGTGGGCAGGTTTCACAAACAATAACAAGCACAGACATTCCGGCCCTGAACGCACATTTTCACAGGAGAATAACTGACTGTAGCATTGTTTTTCAGATAAACAAGTATGTTAACTTAACATGTTTCCTAAATGTCTGCAAGCATATTATGGATTTTTTATGCTTTAGTAGAGTCAAAATCCTACATACAGCACCTCAAATGAACTGATTTGCCACTTGAAGTCGAGGGAGGAGTTGAAAACATGTTTACAGTCTTTATTGCAGTTAGATGGTTAGATTACAAAACAAACATTTTAAATATTTACATGTGGTAACAGAAATACTTTTCATTCAATAATTTATGTACTGCTTCATACAGCGCCTGTTTGTACTACATGAAGTTCAACATAACAAGCTTGTTCTATTTAAATATCAGTGAAATGGGGTGTCTATTTAACATGACACAATTTATTTCATAAATAAAAATGATATTAAGTTTACATAAAAAGCTGTTACTGTTAAAAACAGATTTGTGAGCATTGGTGTAAATAAAAATATAAAGTCAGCTGTTTTTAAGATAACATTGCATAAAGCCTGTAATAAACATATACGATCAATCATATCAATCAATAATAATTTACAAAGAAAAAGAGGGTATGCGTGTAAAGTCAAATTAAATGGCAGAATTTAAGTAATTGCAGAGGGCTATAGTTCAGTAGCACTAAAGCTTGACTGCGGTCCTTGCATTGTTGTAATAAAGGCATTTTATTTATTTATTTATTTATATTCACTTGCATTTATGGATGTGAAACTTGCCTTGTAATATGAGAATATTTTATATACAACATATGTAAAATTTCCCATAGAAAAATAAAGGGGAAAAAATCACGACGTTTGTCTTTTTTATTGCAGAACAACTGCACTTGCATGGAACTATACGGAGAATTTAATTTATACAGTGTACTCACTATTATGATCATAGCAGCAACAACTGAAATGAATCAAATAATTTATCCAAGGAATGACATAAACCGAAATAACAAGTGAAAAGGTTTTAAGTACATACTTTGTGTGGATACGTAACGATAATCGTTATCTTACAAATCTGAAAGCAAGTCTATTGTTACAGTTGTTGCAAGCAAGTCTCTCAGCCATCTAAAGCAGAATAATAACGTTCGCAAAAGAACCCAACTGTAAGTACATTAATATTATTAGTCTTAACTATTAACGTACACCTTTATATTTCAAGTTGTTCCGGTGTAAAGGTATAACGGAAGTACAGGTACACTGCTTTGCGAATAAGCAGAAGTTAGCTGACGTCATTGTGAAAAGGGTCTATAACGCACACGCACTGTAACGTTTGTTTATGTTGTTGCAGGTGAAACCATCTAGCTATTTTAACTTTGTGTAAATAGCATCTATCCATAAGAAAATATGCTATTTTCACTTAGTGTAAATAGCCTTTTTCACTATTTACACTTATTTCAAAGCAGGTTTGCAGAAAAATGTCTGAATGTCAGAAAATAGTTCTGCAGGATCTCTTGAACAACTTTGATTTTCATTACAAAATGCAAACTGCATTCAGTGTACCTTGAAAACATAAAGTACATAGCTCATAACATCATAAGGACAAAGACCATATTAATAACCATTGTAAATGTAATTTATCACAGTTTTAAATGCATTACATCCTAAGAAGATATTTACTGTCACATCCAGTGTGGAGTCATTGGGCCTCATTTACGAAACGAACGTGCGACGGAAATTTGAGCGTATGGTAGTTTCTAGCAAAACTTGGAATTGATCAATATGGACGCGAGCGGTGGCTACGATCAAATCTCACGTCAGGTCTGAGCTCGTGTACGCAAGTTTTTGAGTTAGCCTGAACTTGCGTGCAGCATAGAGAATTGTATCATGACAGCATTTTGTTAATTAGGGCCCAAGCCAGTAAGGCGCAGGGCCCTATTGATTTCCAAAGGATTATTATTTTTTTTTTTTTTTTTTTTTTTTTTTTTTTTTTTTTTATTCAACCATCCGGGCACTTTTGGGGGCCTTAACATGCTCAAAAACTCTTGAAAATTCGCACACACCTTGGAACCTGTTGGCGTCCGGACGCCACAGAGGCTGGGACCCGGGCGTGGCACAGGGGCTCTACGGCGCCCCCTAGAACACAGTTTGAAAACTTGATGTATAGCTCACACATACTTGCACGTATTCATATGAAACTCGGTACACATATAGATCTCATTGAGCCGAACAAATTTCACGCTGCATGTCATAAGCTCCGCCCAACAGGAAGTCGGCTATTCAGGGCTGTTTAAAAAAGCATGCTCTGGAATTTGATATACTCCTCTGAAGATTACCACCCGATTGCCACCAAACTCGGTGAACATGATCTCAAGACATTGGGGACGCAAAATTGCCAGGATATTTTTGATATCTCGAACGGTTTGCCCGTGGCGAGGCGATGAATTTATGGCGAAAAATGAGAGAAGGAAGCGTCTAATAACATCCACATACATTGTCTGATTTTGATCAAACTTCAGGGTTTTGTTCGTTGTATGATGCCGAGCGCATAGATGTGACTATTATGAGTCAAAGTTATAGCGCCACCAACTGGCAGCAGGAAGTGTGTCATTTTCAAAATGCTTTGAATTCAGCATCTTATTTTTAATCGATTTGCTTCAAACTTCATCAGAATAATGTCAAAACACGGCCGATGTAAAACTGTGAAGGGAATATTGATATCTAAAATACTGTTGCCATGGCAACGTTTCAAACTTGAAAATTTGTTTCTGGTGATTTTGAAGCAGATAACATGTTTAGAATGTCATGAAACTCAACACACATATGAGTATTAATGTTAGTTAGACACTGGAAAAAGCTCATAAACGGGCGTGGAAGAGGCGCTCTATAGCGCCACCTTTTGTCAAAAATGGGGGGGTTAGTTTTAGCTACAGACACCAAACTCGGTACATAAATTGTTCTAATCAAGCCGGACAACTTTCTAATTTACACTCATTAGCTATGACCAACAGGAAGCCGGCTATCTTTTTTTTAATGTCATTTTCGGGGGGAAACAAGCTGTAAATAAATTCATACTCCTCCAAGCAGAAACAAGTAGTTCACACCAAACTTTGTCAACATGATGCCAATATACTGAAGATGCTAAATTGCTAACGGATTTAGGATATCTTGAACGGTGTATTAATGGCGATTTGTTAAAGTTACAGTAAAAAGAGCAGTTATTTTCTTATATCTTTAAAGTGCAGCTTCCAAACACTTCAAAACTTTTTACATACATAGAACAAGTCATTCTGAAGAAGTATGGTTAGTTTCATGACTTTACAAAAGGTCTATGAATAACAGAAAATTAATAAACTATCAAGACATTTGATCACACTGGCTCTGTGTATGTGGGGGGATGGGTGAGTATGTGTGTTAAGTGTGAGTGTGAGGAGGTGGGTGAGAGAGACAGACAGAGAGAGAGACACAGAGAGAGAGAGACTTTTAAACATCTCTTTAATCACTAGAAAAAAATCAATCAGTATTTATTTATTTAATTATACGTTTTATTTTATTTTATTTATTTTTTTAATTATTCATTTTATTTTATTTTATTTTATTATTTTTTATTTTTTGCATTATAGCTTAAGAAATCTCCTAGGCCTTATCTTTTTCTGTCAGTCTTAGGGACAAAAAAATATAAAAATCCAAGAACCAGTTAATTTGTAGTGCACTGACAACATAGTTTTATATAATTAAGTTAATAATTTATTCACCACACATATAATATTTTTTATTTAATTTTTTTTCCATTTCAAATTTGCACGTCAGACCTGGACACACATGATTGTCTGTATTGCATAGTGTTTTTGCTATTTTGTACATTGCCTATTTGTATATTTGTATATTGTTCTTTTGTTGTCTGTGTCCTGTCCCGTTGCTGTCATTCTGTTGCACTGTGGAGCTTTGTCACTATAACAAATTCCTCATATGTGTAAACATACCTGGCCAATAAAGCTCATTCTGATTCTGATAATCATGTTAATTACAACATAAACAAAATCTAAAGATACATACACGTGGTCTTACAACTTTCTAATTTACACTCATTAGCTACGACCAACAGGAAGTCGGCTACATTTATTTTAATGTGGGTATTTTGAAATATCAGGCTGTAAATAAATTCATACTCCTCCAAGCAGAAACAAGTAGTTCACACCAAACTTTGTCAACATGATGCCAAGATACTGAAGATGCTAAATTGCTAACGGATTTAGGATATCTTGAACGGTGTATTAATGGCGATTTATTAAAGTTACAGTAAAAAAGAGAGCAGTCATTTTATATCTTTAAAGTGCAGCTTCCAAACACTTCAAAACTTTTTACATACATAGAGCAAGTCATTCTGAAGAAGTATGGTTAGTTTCATGACTTTACAAAAGGTCTATGAATAACCGAAAATAAAAAAATATATCAGACACTATGCTGTGTGTGGGGGTGGATGGGTGTTTCTCTGTCTGTGTGTGTGTGTGTGTGTGTTGAGTGTGGAAGTGAGGGGGTGGGTGAGGGAGAGAGAGAGAGAGAGAGAGAGAGACAGACAGACAGAGACATTTAAACATCTTTTTAACCACAGGAAATAAAGATCAATCAGTATTTATTTATTTATTTAATTTATTTATTGCATTACAGCTTAAGAATTCTCTAAGGCCTTATCCTATTCTGCCCGTTTTAGGGACAAAATAAATCCTAGAACCAGTTAATTTGTAAGGCACTGACAACATAATTTTATATAATTAGGTTAATAATAATATTAATTACAACATAAAAAATATATTTTTTAAATCTTACACGTGGACTTATACATTTTTGTGCTGCAAATAATAATTTGAAACTCATTTGATACTGACCTATGACATCCTGTGAAATGACATCTGAACTTACATCATCTCATGGATGTAACAGTAAAACAGTTCAGCTCACAGATGAAGACTAAGATGAAATGCAGGCAAAACTATTTCACAAATGCTTATAGATCATTAAAATAATTATTAAAAATGGTAATAGATCATAAAAAGTTTTGGCAAAAATTTACAATAAGGTCTCTTTGGTTAACATTATGTAATGCATTAACTAACATGAACTAACAATGAACAATCTATGTTTAGATCATTTATTAATATTTTTAATGTTAGTTAATACTAACATTAAAAAATATTAATTTTATGTTAATTCACATATATAAACTAATGATCAGATACAACTTTAAATTTTAAATTTTAGATTTTTCTTATGTTGTAATTAACATAATTATTAACCTAATTATATAAAACTATGTTGTCAGTGCCCTACAAATTAACTGGTTCTTGGATTTTTTTTTTTTTTTTTGTCTCTAAGACTGACAGAAAAAGATAAGGCCTAGGAGATTTCTTAAGCTATAATGCAAAAAATAAAAAAAATAAAAAATTACATAAAATAAAATGAATAATTAAATAAATAAATACTGATTTATTTTCTTGAGCTTCCCCTCTTTGAAAGACCAGCAGCCGCCACTGATATATATATATATAAAACATTAGTTAATGCATTGACGAACATGAACTAAAAAGGAACAATATATTTTAAAATAATTTATTAATCTTATTTATTGTTAGTTAATACTAACATTAAAAATATTATTTTTATGTTAATTCACAGTACATAAACTAATGTTAAGATACAACTTTATATTTTAATAATGTATTAATATTTTTTTTTACTTAACATTAATTAACATTAATACATTTTATATAATTATTGTTCATGTTAACTAGAATAGATAAATAATATCGTTTTTAACATTAATTTATTCGAAACTAACCAACTAAGTATGAACAACCATTGTTTTACTATATTTCTTAAGAAAACAAATTCTAAAAAATAAAGTAAAAAAATCTTTATGTTAGTTCATGGTACAGTAACTGATGTACATTAACCAGACATTTTAATTAATAATGTAGTAGTCAATTTTGAACATATCATTAACCAAGATTCATAAGTGCTATAAAAATATTGTTCATGTTAACTTACATAATGTTAAAAACTAAAAACTTATTGAAAAGTGGTACAAAAGTTTTATGTTGTTCTTTGTGTGTGTGCGAGTGAGTGAGTGTGAGAGAGGATAGAGAGAGACTAAAATTAATAAAAGCTATATAAATATTGTTCATATGAATTAATATAGTTAATGTTAATATCTGAAACCTTATTGAAAGTGTTACCAAAGTTTTATATATTGTTGTGTGCATATGTGTGTGTGTGTATGTGTCTTTCACAGTATTGACAGTTTGGATTAACCCTTTAGTTGCTGTATCCCTAAAAAACAGACTGCCAGAGGGTTACTGTAAATGCATGTGCCAGCTGTGCCCCTTTTTCGTGATGCCACCAGGATGGCGGTTGCACTGACGGCTTGGGCCCGCCATCGCTGCTTGCAGCTATATTTTAGATTATTTTTCTAAATCGACAAACAAAGCTTTTTTGTTTTTTTTCCTTTCAGGGCTTTAGCTTTATATGCGCAAATAGCAGCATAAACAACAGACCGTGAGGAATCACACATCGTCGTATCACGCACCTGCAGCGCTTCTGTGAATCCAGAAAAACAGAAATTATACAAGGAATAAAATAAATAGGGCTACACTAAATATATTTATCTTAATTAACAGATTAGCAAAAGAAGAAAAAAAAAAGGTTTTGTGACACTCTTAATGCATTTTATTTGTTTTCTTTATATCTTTATTTTTTAAATTTTAACTGACGGGGTGATCACGCAGGTGCCTCACACACACAACATTTCAGCCATTAATCAAACTAAAGTGCAGTCAACCAAACAAAAGTTGCACTGCACAATTCACAAGGTCCACTGTAAAATCAGCGTGCAGCGCCGAAATAAACATTTATTGCGCGTGTGAAGGGTGATATTTTACATGGATATTGGCAGTGAAGTACAAAGCCTTGTTTACATCATAGATAATAGTTTAGCAACCTAATGTTACATGGCAAAAATGGAAACATTTGGATGTCGAATGAGAGGCTTGTGAGCCCAATGCCGTTTAGTTTCGCTTTAATTAATTCATTTTAGCTTGACGTTGTATTCTGTTTATAATGAATGCCACTATAGCCTAATTTGTGTTTTACTTCATAGTTTAATATAACATTTTATAGCTACTCATTTTTTTCATTCTTGTTCTGTAATACCGTTAAATTTAAAGGGTTTGTTGTGGATTAAGGAGAACTAAATAATCTATTTAGTGTTTATAATGTTTCGTTATATTTAATTTATATGTATATTAAATATATTTAATATACATATAAATGAATGCCATTGTTTGCAATTATAAGGTTAAAGGGTGTTTTTGGAGTAAGATCAATTTCTCCTTCATGAGATTGCTTCCTCTTTTTGGCCGGGTTATGTTACTTCTTGTCGTAAACTCTAGGGGCGGGGCTTCTAAACCGGGGTGTTTTTAGGGGCGTAATATTCAAATGACGATTGTTTTCAGCCGCCACATTTATCAACGTACGATCTTTCGTACGATGGGATTGACGGCATACGAATGTTTCATAAATCACACGTGAGCTCTGTCGTAAATTGATTTGTGCGCACGGATCTGCGCTCGTTTCTACGTTAGATTGATAAATGAGGCCCAATGTGTCTGTTTTAAATATATTTATTCTTTTCCAGCACATACCAGAAGATGTCGACTATTCATGCTTGTCTTCTGAAGACTCTGGATAACCTGGGCAGAGAAAATCTAGACAGGTTTAAATGGCTCTTAAAGAAGAATCATGACTCCATCTCAGTTGCTGATATCGAGAACGCAAATGCCTTTAAAACAGTGGACATAATGGAGGCACAATTTACACCAGAAGGAGCAGTGGGGGTCACACTGGACATCTTGCGGATGATGAATGAGAACCATCTGGCTCAACAGTTAGAGGAGTATGTCTAAGAACTTCATTTTTTTTTTTTTACTTTTTTTTTTTACATTTACACATTTACAACATACAGCATTTTACAATAAGGTTCCATTTGTGAACATTACTGTAGTTAACTAACAATGAACAATGCTTTCTGTTATTGATGCTTCCTATTACTGTTACTATTCATTAATCTTGTTAATTAATGTTAAAGTTAACATTTACTAAACAATTGTTAACATCAAATGTATCTGTTAATATAATTCACTGCAGCGTATGATATTTAAAGAACCATGAAAAGCTGTATTTTCAACTAACATTCTCATTGTTACTTAATGTTAGACAATGAATTAATGTAACTAATACTGAAGTTACCTATGTTACCTATGAACCTATGATAACTTATTGTATTATTTTTTTATTTATATTTATTTATTTTTTTGCATTTGTACACCATTATAAATTTGCCGATAATATATTACCTGTCATTAAACTGCTTAAATTTGCTTTTTTATTATCAATTTAAAAGGTTTAGTCTAAATTTTGTACCATGTCTGTCCATAACATTAACATCTCACTCCTACCTTCTGCCTGTCTTTGTGCTACAGGTCCACTAGAGGTCTGGTACATGATCTTAGATGACTCTTATCAGAGAGGAGGATGGAAAGATTGTCTGGACTGCAGACAACTGAGAAAGATGAACCTGATCTGACAAATCCAAAGAAAAACAGGCCATATGAAAACTGAGGCATTTTTTTATTCAATCAAACATATTGTGTTTGAGAACAGAACTAATTAAAGTGTCATTTAAAAATTATTACAAATTTGTATGGCTGTTTTATTTACAAAAATATAGTGACTGACAAACAAAACCCTTTGCAGTGTGAGTAAATAACAGTTTTTCTTAGTGCAGTTTTGATCAAACATGCAGACAGCCGCTCTCTGCACTGCTGTGACTGTTTGTGGGTCTAAAACCTTTACTTTCGAGTTGAAAAGGTGTTTTTTTTTTTTTTTAAGTGAAGCTGTATTTCAATGGGTGGTGTCTGTGCAACAGATTGGTCAGTTTCTATTGGTCACTTATGTTTGGCATGATAGTTTGGCCCAGGGTCTGAAATTAACTTTTCCATTAAGGGGATTTATTTGCCCTCAGGAACATATTTAACATTGTAAGGGAATTTTTTTATATTTTATTAAATGTGTGTGTGTGCTGTTTTTAATGTCAAATACTTAGAATGAACCAATTACAATTATTTATTTAAACATCAGCTGAAGGAACCTACACTGCAAAGATGGGACAGAAGCTGCATCTGATATCACATTTATGTGTATTTGCACAGACTGTTTACAAAGGTGGCACACTGTACATGTATTTACACAACAGTGGCATAACGTACAGTAAATGACCTATAAATTTAAAAACAGGAACTCATTATAGGCCAATATCATGAAAAATTATTACTGTTGATTAATGCTCTTGATATTGTTTGTGGAAATGCCACACAGTGAAATCTCCGGTGTTAAATGAACACTGCTGGGTGTTCATACGGGAACCTCCAGCAAATTGTTAAAGTAACACACACGGAACTTGCAACCATTGTTGCTTTTGGGAAACACCCAAAAACAGATTTTTCTCTTAAACTAAAGACTCTGGTGGTCTCATATTTGTCTCTTCCAAGATCTCATCATCATCATACACTGTGCTCAGATTGTTCTCCTTAGCTAGAAACACTAGATCTCTCAGAGTTGTCTCCTTTAAATCTTTAGAAAAAATCCCAACAACATCACGCACTGTGCTTAGATATTTCTCTTTAGCTAGAGATGCCGGATCTCTCACACTTGTCACAGAAGTTTAGCAGAGATCTCAATAACATCACACATTATGCTCAGTTTTTATCTTAAGATAAAGACTCTGGGGAATTCATATTTGTCTCCTTCAATGCTTTAAAAAATCTCTCAACAACTTTACATAGTGTGCACCAAGTCAAGAACTCGAAAGGCACTAAATGAATAGAAAAAAAAATCAGAAATTCAGAGTTTAAGAGAGATTAAGAGAAAATATATGTGAATAAGTATAATGTTACTTTTTATAGGATTTTTATGTGTGTAAGCGCATCATTTGTTGTTAGAAATAGTAATGTACTCAATGCCTTTATCAAAATTGATTTACAGAAAAAGTAATCCTGCAGCTTTTTTTGCTGAAAGGTACATCAATGGCTTATGACTCAGTCTTGATTATTAACTGACTAATTTGATTATTAATAAATATTATATGGTAGAAATGTTTGAGCTCATATTGAGACTTTTGACTTGGTGCACACTTTGTAATGTTGTTGAGATCTCTTCTAAAGCTTTAAAAGAGACAAATGTGAGAGATCCAGCGTCTTTAGCTAAGGAGGGATATCTGAGCACAGTCTGTGATGTTGTTGAGATCTCTTTTAAAGCCTCAAAGGAGACCATTGTGAGAGAGATTTTGTCTCAGGAGAAGTAGGAGGCTCAAGCTAAAAATCTCCATTCGATTTTAAAGTAACCTCATTGCTGTCTAGGAGAAATATTTGAGATGTTAAAGAGATCTCACTTTTGATTTTTTGGGCAGGGCCTAACACTCTGCTGGTGTTCATTTGGGAAACACCGAGCAGTGTTAATTTAACACTGGGGATTTTACTGTGCATATTCTGGCTACAGACAAAACAAGCCAAGGAATTTTTTTCAATTAGTTTATTGCTTTTCACAGATTAGAAAATAAAGTCTTCACATTTGTTTGTATCAGGGCTCAATACATACTTAAGGGATAATTTACCCAAAAATTCTGTCATCATGTACTAACTACTAAGTTACAGTAGATAACTTAACCCAGTGTGCGTCTTGTGTGTTTTATGTTTTAATTTGTGGTAAGGGTAATTTACAGATATGCAGATATAGTGTCATCTAAAGGTTTTACATCCAGTCTTCCTGCCAATTTGTAGTTTGCGTGCAAATCAAATGCTCCGCCTCCACTCGGATGATTTCGCGCCTCGATTGGACGTCACTGTCACTATGGTTACAGATGATTTTTGATTGGCATCGTTCAGTCGTTAAAGCAATGGTAAGAATGCTGTCACTGTTTGACAAGTTTTACTACTAGTGAGGGCAAATATAATTTACATAGGCAAACTGGTAAACACAAACATGAAGTCTGCCTCAGTTTTGATCTATTTTTTTAAGTCAGTGTTTTGCAGAAATGATGCATGTATTTTAGGACTTTCAGACAGTATAATTTTGTTATAGTACATGCATTTAATTTTGTCAGATCCATGAAAACATATAGGCCAATGTGTACATATCAGCGATGGCGAGTTTCACTTCAGATGAGAACAGACCAAGGCCTGCACCACAATATCAGTATTTTCTCTGAGAAGTGAAGGTCTAAGTCATTTTCATGAGTTTGTGAATGTGGTCTGTGGACAGAGAAGATGTTTTCTTTCAGCAGAAGCAGGACAACAAGACCAACAGGTTTTCAACGTCACTGTTCAATCAGCCCAGGCTGCATTTTTACTGTTACCGAAAATGAGATGAGCTACGACTGTAAGTCTAAGAGTTTCCAGGAAATTTAGTTTCTTAGGATCATCACTGCTTTAAACAAGGTATGAATTTAATGATTAAAGATACAGAATCGTAATTGATATCTATTGCTATCTAATCCTTTACTAACTGAGCAGTACATTTACAACTTTATCAGTGGCAAGTTACAGCAAGATTTTGGTAAAAAATGAATATTGTATAATCTGCGTTACTTACTGTTGTGTGTGAATATTCTCTGTATTCACATTTGAACTGAATGAACAAAGACTTTTTACATTAATTTACCATAATTAAAAATGTGAGTAAAATTTTCTCAGTACAAGTAACATTTCAGGTTTGTTTGTGCAACACTTTTCACAATACATATAATTTCAAAGCAGGCTTAAAGAAAAATGTCCAACAGCATCAGATTTGTGCAGAATCTCTTAAACGTCTTATACTAGATTTGTCTGATTTTCATTACAAAATGCATTAATTGGACAGACACTTGCTTGAGATGGAGCTGATAACACCATAACAGACATTAATGACAATTGTAAATATATTTCAAAACCATTTCATCCTAATTTGACATTTAGTGTCACATTTACCGGTGTGGAGTCATTGTGTTTTGTTTTTTTTCCAGCAAAAAACACCAGTGATAGAAGATGCCAACTATTCAAGAGCGTCTTCTGAAGACTCTGGATAACCTGGGCAGAGAAAAACTAGACAGGTTTAAATGGCACTTAAAGAAGAATCATGACTCTATCTCGGTTGCTGATATCGAGAAAGCAAATTCCTTTAACACAGTGGACATAATGTAGGCACAATTTACACCAGAAGGAGCAGTGAAGGTCACACTGGACATCTTGAGGATAATGAACGAGAACCATCCGGCTGAACAGTTAGAGAAGGATGGTAATGAAGGAGAAGCAACAAATGCCACGAGTGTAATGTGAGAAATTCCCTGAATACATCTCTCTGTCTCTGTTTCAGTGGGAAATGCAGTGCAGATGAGCAGAGATGCTCACACTGTTGATCTGAATCTTCAATCAGGTGAAACTGTAAATGCTCCTGTACTCACGAGAAACATCATCTCAAATCCAGTGAGCGCCAACTTCAGCTCGAGCTCTGGTGCTGTCGGTATGATTATAACACTGTCCACATGAAACACTGCATGCACCTGCAGATATTTTACACTATTATGACTGAATACATGTGACTCTGTTACATTTCAATAAAGGTATACAGCAATATTACTGCAGAACTCAGAAGAACGTGGATCCAGTTGTGAAGTTTCCCTCTTCTGGACTGAAAAGTCAGAGGTAGGAACATTTTCAGCAACATTTTACAGTAAGATTGCATTTGTTAACATTAACATTTGTTAATGATATGGTGCATGTGCTTGTTCTTCTACAGCCAAAATGACCAAAATTTGGAGATTACTCAGTGTAGGTTTAAATACAGACACATAAACACATTTTCAGTGTTTAGCCAAAGTGCTTTTGTGTTATAAATGCTCTCTACGTTTGTGTTCAGATGCCTGTAATCTCACACTGGATACAAACACGGCTCATCCGAACCTCTTTCTGTCCGAGGGGAACCGGAAGGCGACGCACATGAGAGACAAGCAGCCGTATCCGGATCATCCCAAGAGATTCGACTGGCAGCCGCAGGTCCTGAGTCGAGAGAGTCTCACTGGACGCCATTACTGGGAGGTTGAATGGAGCACGAGGATGTGGGTTGAAATAGCAGTGACTTATAAAGGAACGAGGTACAAAGGAGCTGATAATGACTATGCATTCGGCCTTAATGCACGCTCTTGGGTGCTGAAGTGTTCTCGTTTTAGCTATCTTATAATGCACAATAAGAATATGACTAATATACCAGTCCGTTCATCCTCTAATAGAGTAGGAGTGTATGTGGATGTGTCTGCTGGCACGCTGTCCTTCTACAGTGTCTCTGACACATACACACTCGCACACTTACACACATTCAACACCACATTCACTGAACCCCTCTGTGCTGGATTTCTGCTTCAGTCAGACTGTTCTGTCACTCTCTGTGAGATTTAACAGCCTTTGGACGGCCTTTACAAAGTATGATAACAGAACATGATTGTTTGTTATACTTTCAATATCATTTGGTGTTTTTTTAGTGGGATAGTTCACCCAAAAATGATCATTCTGCGATCATTTACTCATGTCGTTCATGTCTTTCTTACTTCTATGGAGCATAAAAGAAGATATTTTGAGAAGTGTTTTTGTCCATAATGGAAGTCAATGGGCACTTAGCACTCTTTACAATATCTTCTTCTGTGTTCAGCAAAGGAAAGTATGTCATAGAGTTTGTAACGTCATGAGGGCGAGTAAATTTACATTGTCTTTCTATGATAATGAGAGTAAGAGAAGAATTCACAGCACTTTACAGCATTAGTTCCCTTGCTGTTTCCGTACATCTGATTATCTAAAGCTGGAAAAACACACTCTCATGTACTTCGTGGTGTAAAACTATTGAGTTAAATTTATTAAATTGTTTAGAAATTCAAGTGAAAGTAAAATAGCCAAAACATCTGAAAAAGAATAAACAATCTGATTTGCTAACGGTTATGATTATGTATGTCACATCAGAACATTTTCATTCATTACACACTATTTTACTAAAGCTAAGTTTCTCAGAAGTTGTTGCTTTTAACATTGAAATTGTACAGTTTAATGTGTGTGATTTGAAATGTTTTGCATATGTGTAATACTATTACTGTTACCTGTCTATATTAAATATATGTATGTATTAAAAGACTGAAATCATAGAGACGTCTCAGTATCACATTGTTGACCACATTAAAAGTGCTGTAAGTGATTTCCAGTGCTGTAAGTCAATAGAAATATATCCGTTCTCAACGGCAGCTGAATGTGAAAACCCCTCCAAAACCAGCAAACCCTAACAAATACAGAGAGCACAACTGATTAACTAGTCTTCTGATTGACTAGTTAATCACACATGGATTCCCTGACTCATTTTATGTCCTTTACAGTAGTGTTTTTACCTCGTGAAACATGTTTCGGTAATATAATGTAAAGCACCTTTGTGTTTAGTTAATTTAAAAGTGAGAAAAAGTAAGTCCAAGTATTTCTAATCAAAAATCTCTAACATATCCGAGGCTTGTAATAATAAAATCAATTTCACTTCCAGAGGCCATTGTTGATGTGCTTGAACTGAAAAAGGTACTTTTTGTACTATTGAACAATGTGAAAGGCAGAACTAGTGGTTTCAAGTACTAACTCGACAATGTGGCAAGAATGAGCTTGATTGTAGTCCAGTTATCTAGCTGATTTGGTCAAATAAACCGTGTATCGATACCCAACTATGAAATATACACAATAAGACTCTCTGTTTCTTATAGCGATACTTTTCCCTGCATGATGGCGCTGTAGAGCTCCTCCGTCAGAGTCTCGTATCGCCCCAATCGGCTGTTGAGAAAGAAGAGCCGGTCGCTGGTTTGTCGCGGGTCGAATCCCTCCTTCTGTAAGCGAGTCTTTTGGATTTTAAATGTGCCTGTGGGTGAAAGACATGAAAGGTTTTACAGGAATACAGATTTTACACTGTAAAAAATGAGAATCAGTCAAATTTACAGTAAAAAACTGACATATGTCCATTCCAGAACATAAACTTTGGTAGAAACATTTTAGGTTTTATGGATTTAATTTAAATTTGCAATTAAAAACTTATATTCTATTAACTGATATAATATTAATTTAGTAAAAGTTCTGTTTTGTACCTTTATAATAAACTGACAACCAACAAAAAACACAGGTGGAACAGAGAAAGTCACATAATGAATCAAAGCTCATACAAAATACCATTATAGTAACACACAACATAATATGTAGATAAAGCCCAAATATACATAATCAATAAAAATTATTTAAACATAGTACCATCAAATGTGATTCTGGGAAAGAATTCAGTGAAAACTTTTCACTGCAAGTTGTGTTAAAACTAAAATTTAAAACTTATTAGTTACTTGGAAAAACCTAAATGTAAAAGTTTAAATGCTTAGAAAAATTTAAATTTGAAAAGTTATTTAGTAACTTTAAAATTTTAAATTTTAGTTACTTAAAGGAACACTCCACTATTTTTGAAAATAGGCTAATTTTCCATCTCCCCAAGAGTTAAACAGTTTAGTTTTACCAATTTCAAGGAACTTTGCTGCCGTACCATGAGTGCAGCAGGTGCAATGATATTACGTGAATTTACTTTTCCTTCAGCCTGACGTTTATTCATTACACTTTTTGGTGTGAAAGGGCTTTACATTTGCTATAACTATAACTTCTTGTATTAAAAACAATCAAGCCCTGCTCATATTTAAAAAGTAACGCAAAAGTAATGTAACGCATTACTTTCCATAAAAAGTAGCTAAGTAACGTAATTAGTTACTTTTTAGGGAGTAACACAATATTGTAATGCATTACTTTTAAAAGTAACTTTCCCCAACACTGCTGAACACACACTTTAATACAAAATGACTGTGTTCGCTGGACGTCAAACACATGCACTGACATCGCTGTATCATGATCTCTGATATGGAGTTTATGGTCTCCCATCTGATTACCAACCAGGCCAAACCATGCTTAGCTTCTCACAACAAACTCAGAGCCATAATTGAGTATCAAAGTTATTTAAATAAATACATAACTACATAACTAAATAAATAAGTAAATAAATGTGAGAAAACGGTTTCAAAGTTTCCCATGTTGGAAAGTCATATTGTAAGATATGGATGTGCTACTATAAGATATAAAGCTGCTATTACAAGAAATAGCTGAAAAACATGTCAAGTCACAATTATAAGGCTGCAATTATATAAAAAAAGTTGCAATTGTGATATTTAAAGTCACGTTTCAAGATGTAAAATCACTACTGAGAGAAATGAAGTTGTAATTACAAGAAATAGTTGCAACATATAGTCTCATTAAGGTTATAAAGTTGTAATTATTACAAAAAAATGCAATTGTGACGTTTACAGTCAAGTTTCAAGGTATAAAATCACAACTGAGAGATAAGAAGATGCAACTACACAAAATAGTTGCAATTGTAAGATTTGAAGATGCATCGTAAGATAAACAGTCACAGATTGGAGATATAAAGCTGCAACTATGAAAAATAGTTACAATTGTAACATATAATATCAGTGAGTTAAAGTGCAATTACAAAAAAAAAAAAAGTTGCAATGATGAGATTTCACATTTCAATAAATTATGTCACAACTGGGAGATATAAAGCCACAATCACAGGAGTGTCAATTTCAAGACATAAAGCTACAATTATACTTTTATTTTCTTTACTCTGAGGTGGAAATGGGCTTCGGTGGAGAAGAGATGACTGTGTGCTTTAATTTAACAATTTTGAGAAGGGGTTAAATTACACCATTTATCATTTATTATTTCACACTACTGCAGACTCACCTGGCACTGAGGCGCCGTAGACGGCTACGTCCGTCTGATTCAACAGAGCGCTCAGGATTCCCTCCACCTCTGTGGTGGAGACGTTCTCACCCCGCCAGCGGTACGTGTCTCCACCCCGGTCCCGGAAATACACGTAACCGAACTCATCCATCACCATCAAATCACCTGAGAGAGAGGAACACAGAGTGAGATCCATCCATCTAACACACATGTGGATCAGTTCACATCTGGAGAAATCTGACTTTACCCGACACATACGCCGAGTCTCCCTTTTTGAAGACATTGTGAGAGATCTTTTTATCGGTGGCCTCTTGATTCGCGTAGCCATCAAAACGACGTAACGGATCCTGAGGATTGATTCGGCCAACGATAATCCCTGGTTCCCCTGAAGTGCACAGAAAACACACAAATGTATCATAGGGGCATATTTACACCAGTCAACTATATATTCTATAAAAAATATAAACTTGTTTTATTTCAGCTGGTTTCTAAGGCAACATTTAACATCTACCCCCGGTTTCACAGACAAGGTTTAAGCCTAGTCCTAGACTGAAGTGTAAGTCTGAGCTGTTTCAACTGAAAGAAACTTGCACTGACTGATCTTAAAATATATCAGTGCCTTTGTTTTGTCTCAAGATGCACACCAGTAATGTTTTTTTCTAAGCACGCTTATAAAAATGTCTTAAATGTCCTAATTGAACTATGATCTAATCCTGGCTTAGTCTAAGCCCTGTCTGTGAAACCAGGCCTTAAAGTACTAAAATAACAAACTAAGACTGAAGTAAAAATAAAACATAAAAAAACTAATAAAAATTACAAAAACACACAATGCAATCACTTAAACTGAAATTAAAATGAAAATGTAAAAATGCAAACAATTAAAAAAAATGTAAAAAAAAAACAAATATTAATAATAAAATTATATTAAAACTATATAGACATTTAATAAAATGGCATTTGCCTCTGACGTGAAATGTGTGTTTATTTAAACTCCAAGAGCAAACAAGGGCACACAGAGCGCTGAGCGTTTACGTTACCGTTACTAGCCGGACTTTTAACCCAATTATGAATTACAAAGGAGGACCTTTTGAAACACTTTTGAAATTGACTTGTTTGCTCCGTCATGGTATGTGTTCAGAAAACTACACAGACACTCAGATTGTTTTGAGTTTCCAGGCAAACACATATTCACAACACGAAAGGTTAATATGTTAAAGGACAGATGTATCATTCAACTCTCACACACTTAGTTTTCATTAAGTAAAGGATCATGTAAAATCAGCATGACGTGATTGCAAAACATACACTAGTGTTTAAAAGTTTGGGTCAGGAAGATTTTTTTAAGAAGGAATTAATACTTTTATTAATCAAAAATGGATTATGTTGACCAAAAGTGACTGTATTTCAAATGACATTCTTTTGAGCTTCAAGAATCCTGAAAAATTAAGTGCATCACAGTTTCCATAAAAATATGATGCATCAAAACTGTTTTCCACATTTATAATAATCAGAAATGTTTCTTGAGCAGCAAATCAGCATATTAGAATTCATAATAGATTTCTGAAGGATCATGTGACACTGATGACTGGAGTAATCATGCTCAAAATTCAGCTTTGATCACAGAAATAAATTACAGTTTAACAGATATTCACATAGAAAACAGTTGATTAAAAATATAACAATATTTCACAGTTTTTACTGTATTTTTGATCAAATAAATGCAGCTTTGGTCAGCAGACGACAGATATCCCTACTAGACATTAAAGGTGCTGTATGTAGGATTTTGACTCTACTAAAGCATAAAAATACCATAATATATTTGCAGATATTTAAGAAACATGCTAAGTTAACATACTTATTTATCTGAAAAACAATGCTACAGTCAGTTATTCTCCTTTGAAAATGTGTGTTCCGGGGTCCGTTCTTCGTACTTCGCTTAATACATCTGAGATGATGTGAAAGATGCCAGATCTTCTAATCCTGATAACTGATCTCTGGCTAATTTGGTTCTTCAAACGAATTTGCGTATTAGATTAAAATACTTGGATTAAGTTGTCTAAGATTTCTGTGCGTTCTCGTGTTCCCTGAAAAGGGCAGATGTATCGATACTCGAAACCACGATCTGCAATGCAGTGATTGGCTGGCGGCAAGACAGCAACGTAATGACATCATATCATTAAAAAAGACACCTGACGAAATACTTGACAAATTTCTGGACCTTTATAAGGAAACAGCCAAGTGAACAAAACTAAATATATAGATATAAATAGATAAATGAGATGTAAATAGATAAATGAAATGTGCACTGTTTTTAATTTATTTGTAATTTTTTTACATTATTTATATTTATGACTTCTAGTATTTGTACAGGCTTTACATTTTTACATGTTGTAATTAGCAATTCATTTAATTTTAACTTTGAAGCAGATTTGTTACGTGACAGCATTAATTAAAGTTTCTTAGAGTTATCTGCATCTCCTGCGCTCCATCAAGCCACATCCCATAATATCTGTCATAACTCAAATTAATGCACAGCTCAGATTAACTGTATATATGTGTGTAAGACTCCAATACAATTATATAGTAATTATTTCATCACTAATAAATCTTTCAATGAGTAAAACTGGCTGTGTCTATAGTATTATAGACTACACAACATTGTCACATTATTTTCAAATTAATTTTTAAATGATTATTATTTTAAATTGTTGTCCCTGGACCAGCAGGGTACTCTTGTAATAAAGTAACGGTGGTTGGGGCATATATTAAGTATCAATTCTGCTTAAAAAGAAGCAATCTAATCCTGTTTACATGAAATAAGCTGCTCCTGAGCAGGTTTAAGCTTACAGTCCTGTTCCGGACCCCCGGGCCGGAATGTCTGTGTTTGTTATGGTTTGTGAAACCCGCCCACTGCCAGTTTACCCAATTGTATTTCGGCACCCCGGGTTGCCAGTTGGCGGAAAACACAGCGTATTTAATTTAATTCATGGTCATGTGCGCTCGTTTCTGTTGGTGTGTTAATCTGGCATCCTGCGCGTGCATCAAGTCAGAGGAGGAGGGGCCGTGTGAAAAAAAACGTCTCCAATATTTTGAATTTGGACTGCAATACCTAGTTCAACCGCTGGGTGTCAATCCTACATACTAGAGGTCTTCACGGGTCCACTTGGATCCGAAAACCCGAGACCCGAGCGGGTTCGGGTCCAAAACTTCTACGAGTGCCTCGGACACGGGTCGGGTTCGGTATTAGCAGGCTCGGGTCTTGGGTAATTAAAATAAATGTGCTTTTCCCAAATGGACCCGATAAGACCCGAATTCTTTTAAACTTTCCCGGATGCGTCGCCTACTTGTGCGTTCATGTTAAGTTCATTTTTGAGAAACACACGTAAAAAAGGAGCACGTTTGTAACCTCAGAAATCCATCTTATAGATATGAGATCCATCAGGAAATCCACTCACTTCATTACGCTGCGTGTCAATGCAAGGCTTTTCTTTTTGTGTGTGCAGAAGCCCTTCTCCGGAGATGAGGTAAATAACGTTGCAGACAAAACTAGCAAATCCATGATTTATTAACCTATCGATTTAATTTTTTATAAAACTATCACGTTTATATTTCAAATCCACTGGTTACAATTAAAAGCCAAACTCAGAAATAACATGTATCCATCAGGCAGGCAAAAATATAAAGTAATAGGGTAATAAGTAAATAAACTGAATGAAAGTAATGGAGCAGCGGCCAAATCAGCAGGACCATGGGATTTTTCCGGACCGATGCGGGGCTGCAGGCTGTGCACACGTCAATGCCGTTTACATTCGGGTCCGGTCGGGTTCGAAAATAAATGCGGTCGGGTCGGGTCGGACTCGGGTCTAATTTCATCGGGTCTGTCTCGGGTCGGGTTTATCTTTTTTTATTATTATTTATGCACGTCGGGTTCGGGTAAGAAGTGATTCGGGTCAATTCTTACGGATTTTAGGACCCGAGAAGACCTCTACTACATACAACACCTTTAAATCACACAATCTAATGTTAATATTTTATGAAATGTATTATTATTTAATATTTTACTTCCTTCTTTAGATATTAAATCACACATCTGCTGTATGTTTTCAGATGTGTGTGTGTGTGTGTGTGTGTGTGAGAGAGTGTGTGTGTGAGAGAGTGTGTGTGTGAGAGTGTGTGTGTGTGAGAGAGAGTGTGTGTGTGTGTGTGTGTGTGTGAGAGAGTGTGTGTGTGTGTGTGTGTGTGTGTGTGTGTGTGTGTGTGTGTGAGTGTGTGTGTGTGTGTGTGTGTGTGTGTGTGTGTGTGTGTGTGTGTGTGTGTGTGTGTGAGAGAGTGTGTGTGTGAGAGTGTGTGTGTGTGTGTGTGTGTGTGTGAGAGTGTGTGTGTGTGTGTGTGTGTGTGTGTGTGTGTGTGTGTGTGTGTGTGTTTCTCACCAGGTTTGCATGGGACACACAGTCCTCGACTGTCCCGTATTAACTCCATATTGTCCTCGTCTGCTCTCAGCAGTCTGATGGGATAAATGCTGGGCAGAATCACACTGTTGAAGCCACACGACCCCACCTGGCCAGAGGAGCACATTACACATCAATAAATCACACCCAATACCTATTCAGATCTGAGTTCAGTAAACGTTCACACACACCTTGTTGTCCATGTTGGCGAGGCTGCAGTTGCACTCGGTGGCTCCATAAAACTCACCGATGCGTTTGATGTTGAAACGTTTCATAAACTGTTCCCAGACGTTGGGCCGCAGACCGTTGCCCGTGGCAACACGCACCTGGTGACGAGACTCGGACGGACGGACCGGCTGAGATAACAGGTATCGACAGATTTCACCGATGTACTGGACCACCTGCAAACACACACAAACCTAACTTAAACACTTGAAATCAACCATCAACAACCAAACTGAATAACTGACCCTTCGATACTGGAGCAGAAATATCTGCGGTATAAATATCATGCGGTAACGTATCAGAAATATCATGCGGTAATGATGCTGGTTTTGGTTTTACTCATATTTTACACTAGACACAAGATGATGAATAGTTATATTTATGTATTTAACAGACACTTTTATTCAAAGCAACTTTAAAAAGATTAGGAACAAAGGAACAAATCATGCATAAAGTGTATATCATACAAGAGTTAAACAAATGTTAAAAACGTTAAAAATGTTTAAAATGTAATAGTAAAATTTTGTGTATTTATTAAGCCAGTTATTTACTTTAATTTTCTTCGTGGTACAGTATTTAACTTTTAAATTAAACATTGACAGATTAATTTGCACCAAAATACTCACAGATTAACAATTATTGACTTCAACAACAAATAAGTGAATTTGTGTGCATCTGATATCATACGGTAATTATTCTGGTTTTGATGGTTTTATAACTGATTTTACTCATATTTTATACTAGACATCTAATGCAAAAGTGACTATCCTACAAAATAAAACAAAAAACTTGGGTCCCACTTTATATTAGGTGGCCTTAACTACTATGTACTTACATTTAAATTAATAATTTGATACAATGCACTTATTGTGTACATACATGTTTTTACATTGTATGTATATATTTAGAAATACCTATATGTAATTACATCTGTAATTAATTTCTGTAATTACATTTATAATTACACTGTTGACCTATCCCTTACACCAACTGTCACCGTCCCACCTGTGGGACGCTTGGCGCTCTTTTTTTCGTTGTCTTTTTTCCCTATCAAATATTTTAGTAATCATCATAAATTATATATCATTTGAAAGCTTAAAACCTCAAAATTCATCCTGTGAAAACCATTTTGAAATCGGATATTGCGTTACCATGGAAATGGTACTTTAAAATCTTTTGGCGGTCTCCTCCCCCTTAGTGGGCGGTGTCAAGTGTCATATTACACAATGCATTACGGTCTTTTAGAATCAAAACTTTTTATAATCTTGACAAAATTCATATCGCCGGAGAGGTCTGACTCTCAGGATTCCATATTTGGTGGTCTTTTTGTGATCAGAGTAATATCGACAGAGAAATTTAGAAATTTGTTGCAGAAAAATGCATAAAAACAATTCAATGGAGTTTCAATGGCCCCCGGTGTCTGATTGAGGTATGACGCCCTAAATAAAATCTCACAGAAACCTCCATTTTTTTCATATCAACTTCAAATTTGGAACATAACTTATTTAGACATAAGGCTTTAATTTTATATCAATTTTAGAGTAAAACCTGTTATGTAAAATATTAATTTTATATAAAATATAAAAAATTTAGTACTGTGTATTTTCTTTACAGTAAATTTAAACTTCTATAACTTTTTGTTACTTTCATATTTTAAAATATTCCACTTCTACAGTAATCTGCTGATTGTCTTCTTAAAAAAGAGACCAAACTTATATCTGTATTCCAAAGCATTCATGAATTATAAGAGTTTAAGTTTGGATAGTGCACTCTCACGTATATGTTCAGAAATGGGGGGTGACAGTTAAGGGGTTAACCCACCCTTAAACCTACCCATACCACCAAACCTGTCCCTAACCTTACCCGTATCCCACCTCAATAGCAGCAAAACTGTTTTGAAATACAATATGAACACAATAAGTACATGGTACTTATTGTTTTTAATGTAAGCACATAGTAGTTAAGGCCACCTAATATAAAGTGTGACCAAAACTTGAAATCAAACCAAAATGTTTCAATGGTATGTAGTATTATATTTGTTCAGCCAATTCTTCACTGAACAAAACATGTTTTGGTTGTGACAAACTCTGGTATTCTTCAAGGTACAGTATATAACTATTTACCTTTTAATTTGAACACTGACAAATTAATTTGCACCAAAACACTGCAAAATATGTCTGGAATTACGGCCTTCAACAAAAGAGTGTTTTCTCCTTCTTTTTAATATACTGTAAAAGTCTGATCATTTTTTTTATCCTAAATGCATACTAATTTGATGAGTTGTGCTTTCATATGTTTTCTTTGCTGTCTGTGCTGCGATCTAGTGTGTGACTATAAAAGATGACTAAAGACAGAGGTCAGAGGTCCTCACCGTGCAGTTGTATTTGATACAGTCGTCCCAGAAACGGCTCGCGGAGAACTTCCTGCGAATCACCACCGTCAGACCATGCAGCAGACACTGACCCACACCCACAATGTTACCTGAGAAACACAGAGAGAACAGACATGATTGGCTGCTTAGACCTGTCTGCTGAACTTGTGCCACCTAAACTACACATTCAATTTCAGCATTTAAAAATGATACTTAATGTGTTCCTTCAAGAACCTGCAGATATGCAGACTTTAATAGTCTACAATATAATAATTACAATTACAATACATATCTTTAAAATGTTTTATCTCCACATCAGCAGCACTTTAATACACCAAATTTAACTGATTTATTCATTTCTATATACTGAAGACTTTTACTGAGGGGTTTGTCTATATGTCATTCACACTGATTTATACAACATTTTACCCTTAAAATCATGGTGAAAATGCATGTATTTGAAGATGGCGAGTTTTTTCTCCACTTCAGTAACACTTTCATACCCTAAACTTTACAGTTTTATTCCTATCTATATTCTGAAGGATTTTACTGAGCAGTTTGTTCATATATCATTCATAATTATTTATATAACATTTTACCCCTAAAAACATGATAAAAGTAGATAGTATATTTGAAGGTGGTGATACGTGGTGAATTTTTTCTTCAGTTCAGTAACACTTACATACCCTAAACTTAACAGTTGTATTCCTATCTATATTCTGAAGGGTTTTACTGAGGGGTTTGTTCATATATCATTCACACTGATTTATATAACATTTTACCCCTGTAAACATGGTAAAAGTATATATATCTGAAGGTGGTGAATTTTTCTCCACTTCAGTAACACTTAAGCCCTATTCTCACAGGATTAGTATTATCTTGGGACCTTGTGTGATTCTTAAATGACCCCCCCCCCCCCCCCCCCCCCCTCCCCACATCTGAATTGCGTGTGGTGCATTCGCACGGGATAAGCGAAACCTGTGATTTTACTCGAATTTACTGACTTGATACGATGTCAAGGCTTTAAGAGTCCCGTTCTATGGTCCGGTTAGATGGATTTAAAAGAATAAACTAATATAGTTTCATGCCCTGTGTCATTTACATTTCACCAGGTTAAAATAATATCTCAAGCTTTATGCTTGATTTATTTGTAACACATTAACCTCGAAACCTTTTCAGCTTTCTCTTTCTGCAAATTTCTCTTTCTGCAAATTTTTTTACAAATGACTAGAGGTCACAGGTAATACTAATCCTGTGTGAATAGGGCTTTACATACCCTAAACTTAACATTTTTATTCCTATCTATCTATATTCTGAAGGGTTTTACTTAGCAGTTTGTTCACATATCAGATTGTTCATATTAGCCTAAGAACATGGTAAAAAAGCACACGATTAAAGTTGGTGAGTTTCTTTCTCCACTTTAGTAGCACTTTCATACACAAAACTAAGCAGTTTTATTCCTATCTATATTCTGAAGGATTTTACTGACGGGTTTGTTCATGTATCATTCACACTGATTTATAAAACATTCCTAAAAACATGGTGAAAATGTGTTTGTTTTCTGTCTGTTGACATTTTTTCTGATTTATGAAGTGATAAAAAGAGAAATCCAAAATCCCCTCTGGAAAAACCTTTAACTCTAATATGACAACAAAATCAAACAAGAATTTTCAACTTGGCTTTATCTAATTTTCAAATTTATTTTGTCATTTTTTTTTTTTCTGTTGCTATTATTGTTGTTACTGTTATTGTTTAAAACCAGTGGCATATACACAAACTGTGACTAGGGTCCATGAACTGGTGGTCATCAATATAGTTTTTTGTTAATATCTGATGATAAAATGCTGATATACAGTATATACTTAAATTTATAGCATTTACTCAAACTGATGAACTGAAATGAACACTTATCTTACACAGTATTTACTCAAAACTCACAAGAACAAAATGTTTACCTATTGACAGATTATGGAGTTGACACTAGATGAACTATTACACTGGTTGGGTTTTTGAAATTTGAAACTACCAAATATGGGCCAATTTATCAACCTGGTCAATATCACTAGAATGAAGGGTTATTTGAGGTATTCTTAGCAATCTGCTGTTGTAATCTATAAGCTGAACAGAACGTGTGTGGACATAATGTACTGCAAACATACCTGCGGAGTGATAGAGCGGCAGGCAGCAGTAAACAACATCATCTGGCCGCAGACCGAAGGAGTAATATCCAAATGCAGCGATGCGATAATACCTGTTTACACAGCGCACACAAACACAGAGTGAAGCGGTTGCACACATGATGTCTGCACGGTATTTTAAGAACAGCGTTGCACAAACCTGCTGTGAACTATGATAGCAGCTTTAGGTAAACCCGTTGTTCCTGAGGTGTAGATGTAAAATAACCTGTCTGAGACCAGAAACACACGTGTCACACATCAAAATGAGCACATACTGTATCATACAATGCTGTAGCTTTGTAGATAATTATAACGACTTCAGATTAATTAAACCCTGCATTACCACTAAAAGAAGAAATACCCATAAAATTAGGAATTTAGATTTATTTTAACTCTAAAATGAATACAGCTGTCAGCTTTTCTAATATATTAAGTGGAGGTCATTTCAGCTCACTTTCCAACAATTTTCCATAACTTATCCACTCTTTATTATAAGCACGGTGGCCGAGAGAGCTCATCTCACCGTATATAAGACTTTTTTGTAAAAAAAAACTTTTGTAGTGATTGCATTCCAACAGAAATTTTGAATAAACACAGTAGTCAACATTTGAAGTGGATCCAAAAAGTTAATCAAAGTTGTCTTAAGACAAGAACACATTTTGGTTTTAGGCTTCAGGACAACTTTGATGAAAGGTTTTGATCCACTTCAAATGTTGACTACTGTATTTTATAGCTGAGCAAATCTAGAAAATAATTTATATTCACTATGACAATTTCCATGACTATTTAGTATTTGCTAATTTCCAGGCCTGTAAATTAGATATTGTCTAAATTAGACAAACCTTTTGGAGCAATGTGATTCTCTACTTTGTCACATTATTTTCATGAAAAAAGACCACCCTGCCCAAACTTTACTTTTGGGTTTTATTGTAATTCTTCGTAATATTTTAAATATATTTAATTTTCAACAGCACCATTAAACAAAATATAAATAGAATATAAAACCTAATAAAGAAAAAATAAATAAATAAATAGCCTTAGTTCTTTATATTATCTATCTATCTGCCTATATATATATATATATATACAGTTTAAAAATATTCTAATTTGATTATTTAATGTAATACAGTAATTTACTGCTATAGTTCAATGATCGTTCATTTTAAATCTGCAAAAATAAGAATTTGGTAGAAGTTTTTTTAAGAAATCATTTAAATATATTATAGCCAAAAAAAACAATATTCACAAAAAAATAAAAATGAAATACTTTTTTAGGATTTGATCATTTATAGGCCTGTAAAGCAACTAACGTTCCCTGATATTTCCAGGTTTTGCATTACTGTAAAAATCCTTGTTTTATTCAAAGTGATTTACACTCATTACAGTTAACCTGAAGTAAACTCTCACTCTACACACATTAAAATCATCACTGACTACACAGGTTATGTAATGAAGGACGTGAATCAAACTGTGTCCCACACATGCATCATGGGGGAAAGGTCAGGAATACATTGTGTGACTCATGTTTCCAGCTGAAGACGCTGCTGGGCGTCCCAGAGAGAGAGGTTGTGTCAGATCTGACTCGCGTCTGGAGACGACTGAGCCCAAATGAACTAAACACACACACACGTACGGGATCAGGCCAGTTGACTGGGTCAGAGGTGAATTAACCAATGACCGTTCAGCCTCTGACACATTTACAAGCCCTCCGTCCATCAGTCCATCTGTCCCAGACACTGGTGTCTTTCTCCTCGATCTCCTGATCCTGGTTTCTGTGCGTCTCCTCAGGGACCGGATCTGTTTTCTGCTCTCTTTCTCCCTTCATCATGTTTTTCCCAAACAATCTGCTTTTGTAGCTCAGACGTTCTTTCTTTCTTTCTTTCAGTCTCTCTCTCTCTCTCTTTCAGGCGCTGCACTTGGCTGGTATGTAACCTTTTGCCCACATTAACACTCGCTCGCTCGCGCACTGAAAACACACATAATACCACTGCGCCTCTCTCTCTCTCTCTCTCTCTCTCTCTCTCTCTCTCTCTCTCTCTCTCTCTTTGTAAAGGGGTGAATCTCACACAACCTGCCAAAAACACATCCGGCTCACATTCACCCCAAACTCACAAGCAAGAACCAAGAATTAGATAGAGCATTAAGAAAATGTAGCCTGTTTTTAAGACTATTAAGATATTTAACATTTTGAAATCTTTACTTTTAGCCAACTAAGCACATTTCCCCCAAAAGAAAACTATTTACTTTATTTATTGTAATAATTTTATTAACATTTTAAATACAATGTAATAATGTTTTTTTCATCATGGTAATATTTGTAATTATTAATTTATGCCAATTTAAATAATGTAAACATAATATATAAAATAAGCAATATAACAAGACCATTTAATATTTTCAATATTGTGACATTATTGTCATAATATATAAGAAATAATCACATACAATACAATATATTGTACAAATAAAATTAAAATTAAGAAATAATTTAGATATTTAATATAAGATTATAAATTAATAAAATAATTAATTTATCATGGTAATATTCACTTATGCAGCTTTTAAATAATATAACGATATAATGAAAATATAATGAGAATCTAATGAAAATCAATATTTAAAACATTATAATTTTATAATATCAAAAATAACAAAAATTAGTTGTTATTATATTTTATTGCTATTGTCAGGTTTTGTATTTATTGTTGTAAAGGTGCTATATAAATACATTTGACATCTGATGAATAAATATATATATAAAATAGTACTGAGAATTACAATACTAAAACTCAAAAATAAGAGTGTTGAAAATACGCCGTATTTTATTGTCACAAATAAAATAATAATAATAATGTCACAAAGTTAAATAAAGAGCCTAAAAGAGGGTTTGTCTTCTTTAGGCAAAATATAATTTCTCGGAATTGTTTTTTGCTATGAAATGTGACCTGACGATTACAACATCTAATGCATCTGAAGACATGTGGAGACATTTACCTGCTGTAAAATAAACTCATTCACACACTCAGAAATATGCAGCACCTCATCCATAAACACAAACACAAACACACACACACATACACACACACACACACACACACATACACACATACACACACACACATACACACCGTTGAAGCCCTTGTTGTGTGTGACGGCGGGCGGTGAGTCAGGAGATGAAGCCAGCAGATCGTCCAGATTCTGAGCCGACAGCGAATCCAAAGCCTCGTCCGCAGTCGAGCCGGTACAGAAGAGAGAAAGAGAGCTGAGAGACTCCTTCACCTCCAACACCGCTACAGACACACAGACAGATCAGTGAGCAGTTTATCAGGGCTTTTAATGAAGAAGATATTAGATCCATTTATTAGTACATTTATTATTACATATTTATTGTATATTCATTACTATTTATATTATTATTTTATATTATTGTTTATTATTATATTTACTGTACACACATATTTATATATATATTTTTTTTTTTTACGAAAATCAGACATTTATCATTATAATAATTTATATTTATATATTTATCATTATTATTTAGGCCTATTATTGTTATATTTATTGTTATTTATATCATTATTTATTTATTTATTTTCATTTCATGCAAAATACCATAAGGTTTGTTCTTTTTTTACTCTTGCATTTACAAAATCTTTATTTTGCTACTTGTTAATGCCTTTCAGACATTTGATTGATTTATTATATATCTATTATATTCATCACTACATTTTTTAATGCAAAATACCTACTCGTTAATGTAAGTCAGAAACACATTTTCACTCTACAGAGCATCTGATTGGACAACAGTTTGTATGCATCCCTAATTAGGCTATAATGTCATTGTTATTATTAATTACTAAAATAAGAACATAGTATGTACGTGAGTAACAGGACTGTAAAATAAAGTGCTACCAAACTGTTTTTGAATGTTTATTGAACAACGTTTGAACAAATATTTGGCTAAATTTGTCACATTTTCTCAAATTAAATTGTTATGTAGCTATATGACCACACTTGATATCTCAAATATCTCCAATGGCCTTTGAAAATATATCATGTCACAACAAAATATATATCATGTCTCACCATCCAGAAGCTCCTCCCCGAACACCATCCCTTGCGCTCCGGACACACCCACGCAGTGCATCAGCGAATCGCGTCGCAGGTTGAAATTGATGAGCGCCGGCTCCACTCCCACTTTAGCCAGTCCGAGCCACAGCGCCACCATGATCGGCCGGCTCTCCATGAAGATGGCCACCACGTCTCCTGACCTCCAGCCCTGAGCCACGGCCCACTGCGCCACAGCGTTCGAGCGCCGGTCCAGCTCAGAGAAGCTCCACACCTCGCCCGTCGACTCCTCCACCAGAGCCGCTTTCTCCGGGTGGAGCGCCACCCGCTTGGGCGAATATGGACGGGACGGTGCTGTGCGTGCGAACATAATGACTCATGAAGGATTTGACACGCAGCAGTGCCTGCAGACCACTGGAGGGGAGAGAGAACGAAAGAGATAAATATGTGTACACTGTAAAATTTACCGTGATTTTAACAGTAAAAAACTGTGAAAATGCTACAGTAAAAACCTGTTAAATGGTTAACGGTAAGTTTCTGTAAAATTTACAGGGAAAAACTGAAAACTGAAGTTCCCAGAATTCCCTGCATTGCATTTCAAATTATGTTTCTTCTTATCAGTTATGTTTATTAGGGTTGTATGCAGGGGCAGATTTAGTTAATTGGGGGCCCCAGGCAAATATAGGAATGGGGCTCTGTACATTTGCACACATTTACCTAGATCAACCTTGAGGTTCCTTTTTTTGTTGTGATGCTTGCTGCTGCACAATGGTGCCACATTGTTGAGTCCAATGTTTCTAATTTTTTCATGTACATGTTATAATGGGATTCTTTCATTTACATTTATGCATTTAGCAGATGCTTTTATCCAAAGCGACTTATAGTGCATTCAGGCTATACATTTTTTATCAGTATCTGTGTTCCCTAGAAATTGAACCCACAACCTTTTGCGCTGCTAACGCAATGCTCTACCACTGAGCCACAGGAACACAGGAACACATTTACATTTATTCATTTAGCAGACACGTTTATTCTTTCATGTTGTAGACCACAAAATAGCAATTGATTTACCATTGAGATACAAGTTTTAACAAAAAAACTAAATAAATTATAAATTGATAAACCTCACAATTGAACCTTTAAACCATTTTTTTAAGAAAAGGGATGAGTCAGAAGTATACATTATTATAATATTTAAAACGGGTTTATGTGGGTGGATTTTCGCATTGGTCTGAACAAAAACTGCAGACTGGATTATTGAAAATGCACATTCATTCTCTGCCAGAAGGAGGTGTCAGAAATATAGTGGTTTCCCCGGTAACGACTGTAAACAAAGCAGTGCTCAGCTCATAAATTATACTTTATCAGGTAAAATGAAAATGCCATCGAAACTTTTCTGAAGACATTCGGTTCCCTTCAGAGGTTCATTCATATACAGGTGCATCTCAATAAATTAGAATGTCGTGGAAAAGTTCATTTATTTCAGTAATTCAACTCAAATTGTGAAACTCGTGTATTAAATAAATTCAATGCACACAGACTGAAGTAGTTTAAGTCTTTGGTTCTTTTAATTGTGATGATTTAGGCTCACATTTAACAAAAACCCACCAATTCACTATCTCAACAAATTAGAATACTTCATAAGACCAATAAGAAAAACATGTTTTGTGAATTGTTGGCCTTCTGGAAAGTATGTTCATTTACTGTATATGTACTCAATACTTGGTAGGGGCTCTTTTTGCTTTAATTACTGCCTCAATTCGGCGTGGCATGGAGGTGATCAGTTTGTGGCACTGCTGAGGTGGTATGGAAGCCCAGGTTTCTTTGACAGTGGCCTTCAGCTCATCTGCATTGTTGGGTCTGGTGTATCTCATCTTCCTAATACCCCATAGATTCTCTATGGGGTTCAGGTCAGGTGAGTTTGCTGGCCAATCAAGCACAGTAACACCATGGTCATTGAACCAGCTTTTGGTACCTTTGGCAGTGTGGGAAGGTGCCAAGTCCTGCTGGAAAGTGAAATCAGCATCTCCATAAAGCTTGTCAGCAGAAGGAAGTATGAAGTGCTCTAAAATTTCCTGGTAGATGGCTGCGTTGACTAAGGACTTCAGAAAACACAGTGGACCAACACCAGCAGATGACATGGCAGCCCAAATCATCACTGACTGTGGAAACTTCACACTGGACTTCAAGCAACATGGATTCTGTGCCTCTCCACTCTTCCTCCAGACTCTGGGACCTTGTTTCCAAATGAAATGCAAAATTTACTTTCATCTGAAAAGAGGACTTTGGACCACTGAGCAACAGTCCAGTTCTTTTTCTCCACAGCCCAGGTAAGATTCTTCTGACGTTGTCTCTGGTTCAGAAGTGGCTTGGTAGCCCTTTTCCTGAAGACGTCTGAGCGTGGTGACTCTTGATGCACTGACTCCAGCTTCAGTCCACTCCTTTTGAAGCTCTCACAAGTGTTTGAATCAACATTGCTTGACTGTATTCTCAAGCTTGCAGTCATCCCTGTTGCTTGTGCACCTTTTCCTACCCAAATTCTTCCTTCCAGTCAACTTTGCATTTAATATGCTTTGATACAGCACTCTGTAAACAGCCACACCTTTCAGTAATGACCTTCTGTGATTTACCCTGTTTGTGGAGGGTGTCAATGTTCGTCTTCTGGATCATTGCCAACTCAGCAGTCTTCCCCATTATTGTGGTTTCAAAGAACAAGAGATACCCAGAATTTATACTCAATGGATGGTCATTTATTGAAACTCAAATGTAAATATTCTAATATTTTGAGACACTGATTTTTGACTTTCATCAAAATTAAAACAAAAAAAACTTTTGAAATGTTTTACTTTACAAGTAATGAATCTAAAATATATGAAAGTTTCACTTTTTGAAATAAGTTACAAGAAAAAATGAACTTTTTCACGACATTCTAATTTATTGAGATGCACCTGTAAAAACTTGAATTAGCGAGAATGAGAAAAGTGTGAAAAATATATAGCCGAGGAAAGTCCACTGATGAGTTACCAGCATAAGCCTACATTTAATTTTAGTCATTGTAACTTAGGGCTGTCAATCGATTAAAATATTTAATCACATGATTGTCATGAGTTAACTCGTGATTAATCACAACTTAATCGCACATTTTTATTTGTTCTAAATGTACCTTAAATTAATACTTTTCAAGTTTTTAATACTCTAATTAACATGGGCATGGACAAATATGGATGCTTTATGCAATATATGTTTATTATTAATGAAACCATAGTTAACATAGAGCATGAAGAGTAGACATGTTTCATAGGTCATAGATGTTTTCAAAGAGCTTATTCATGTCTAAACATGAAAAAAAGAACATAGAAATACCAGGTTCCTATTACTTCTCTTTCTTTGCATTGAGCAATTTACTTACACAAACCTGTTTACATTATCACACGACAGGGCAGCTCACTTCTTCTGAACATGCAAAATGTACATTTATTATTTATTATTACATTTATTATTACATGTGCCACATACACCTAAATTTTCAATAAAACTGTTTTCATTGGTATATTTTTTGC
Organism: Schizothorax lantsangensis; assembly: GCA_027422415.1. Classification (NCBI taxonomy): domain Eukaryota; kingdom Metazoa; phylum Chordata; class Actinopteri; order Cypriniformes; family Cyprinidae; genus Schizothorax; species Schizothorax lantsangensis. The sequence continues at coordinate 43,776,368 of CM049841.1, forward strand.
TGTTTCTGTTGTCAGACACCGGGATGAATATGAAATAGTGAATGAAACACGACCCATTAAGACTACATAACCAGCTCTCCCGTCCAAGATGTTAATCTGCACAAAAATCCTGATTTATAATCGTGCCGTCGTCTGATAAAATCAAATAGGCTACACATAAGATAAAGACAATAGCTGTGCTGTGATTTCGGCTATACTTGCATGTAAAATTAGAGAAGCAACATAATATCTGTGTTTAACTGAAAGCGCAGCTCCTTTCAGCCACTCAACAGAGCAGATGCAGAGAGAGAGAGAGAGAGAGAGAGAGAGAGAGAGAGGTGTGCGCGCGCTGGGAAAGAGAGACCTCGCGCTCGTGCGGCAGTCAGCTTCAGATGCATAATATTTATATTTGCTACAAGCAGGATACACAAGAAGCACGTTCAACTCGGACACGCAGACGGTTGTCGTGGTAATAAACACTGTTCGCGTGTCCGCGCTTAATGCTCATCTCGTATATGAAAAGCATTTTAGGGGGCCCTTGGCTTTTGGGGGCCCAAGGCAGTCGCCTACCTTTGCCTAATAGGTAAGTCCGCCCCTAGTTGTATGTTACATCTAATGTTGTTAAATTAATGTTTATTGCATATTTCAGTTTGAAATATTGCATATTTCAGTCCACCATGAGTGGACATGGTTGTGATTAGTGCTTGTGTGAATGACATTGTGCACCTTCTATATATGTTATTATTTAAAAGCTGCTTGTGATGGGCTTTGGTTCATCATGTGACTTTCTCATCACCACCTGCTATTGGTGATTATCAGTGTATTTCAAAGGTACAAAACAGATTTCAGTACTTCAGCAGTATCAGTTAATGAAATTACGGTATTTAACTGTAAATTTAAGTTAAAACCGTAAAACCTAAAATGTTGTTACCGTGTTTTTAAGGTAGAATTCCGGCAACCACAGCTGCCGTTATTTACCGTAAATTATACAGATTTTTTTTTACAGAGTAGACTATGTAAGTGGTTCTGTTTTTAATGGATTTAATAGTAGATTTGTCCATGTCAGTTTTCTCTACACCATACTTCATACTCGACTAAATAAACAGAGAGAAAGTGGGTTATACTCACACGAGGTCTCTCTTGATGGTGCAAGCGGCCACATAGAGAAACCTCCATCCTCCAGAACATAAATAAACTCCTAAGAGAGCCAGCAAACTCCAGAACCACGAGAGGCCCAGGACACTCAATAACCCAGCTGTGATGACCGCTACTGGGGCACGAAATCCGTCTCCAGCACCCATCCTGGAGGAGAGAGAACAAGAGAGAACAAGCAATTATTATGCATTCATTTTATGCATTTGAGTGATTGTTGTACTTCTAAAATTTAATTCTCACAGTACAGGGCTTAAAATTGACCAGTGAAGGCCAAACAAGTGATTAAAGGGTGAAAAAGAAATGGCAACCAGTTAGAAAATACACTTTTCATCCATTTACATTTTAACATATAGTTTTGATACTGATTATTAAAAGAAAAAAAATACTTGGAAATATAATTATGGATTATTCTTCAGCAGACTTTTACCTACTCAAAATCTTGGTAATGACATCTGATGGTAATGACAATAACACAAGTCTTCTAGCTGCCCATTTAGTTCAAATATGGACTATTTATGAATTACAATTCTCAAATATTGATTGGTTTTGGTAATGACATCTAATAAATACTCTTAGAATAGAAGTTAAAAATCTTTAAATGAATTATATTTCAGAACTTTAAACTCACTGTCATTGCATTTCATCTTAATAAGAAACATCTGGAAAAAAATCAGTTATTCTCTAAAATGCTTGGTGTGATGTATTGACAGCAATATTTTACATATAGTGATTCTTTATTACAAATATAAAAATTGTACACATAAATACCCAATTAATAATAAAAGTTACTCTAAAGAAATTAAAAGTAAAATTCCAATTTTTTCACACATTCTATGCATTTATTATAGAGAATAAGTTAAAAAGTCAGGGTAGGAGCTCACAAAAACACACATTAGCGGTTACATAAATGCACTTAAAAAGTATAGATCTATTTTAATCTATTCTTTACTGTTAAATTAATTGAAAGAAAAAAAAAACGTTTATAATCTTTTCCCAAAACATTTGGAGAATCAAAGAACTGAAGACTCAACCAGATATACTTAAACTGCTTTAAACTAGCGTTATATGTGTGCATACAGTAATTATAACAAGAAAAGTAGGTCTATAACAGATATTTGCTCCTGAAACGCACTTGCCTGCGCTCCTCCCGATCAGCCCGCTGAGTTTTGACCGCTAGTTCAATCCTCTGACCGAAATTATCCCAGAGAAACGCTGAAAGCTGCACTTGATGCCTTCACAGATCTGACGAGAACTTACTGAGAAATGTGTGTAAGCGACAGACGTCTAGAGAAAGATGACACATAGCGATTTATTAACCCTCGCGAACTCTCACTTGGCTCTCAGTGCGCGAACCTCGGTCTGGAAGCCCCGCCTCTACTCTCAGGGCTCCGCTGTGATTGGAGGAAACACTGACGCGCTCCGCTCTGATTGGAGGACGCAGCTGTCACTCAGGCGTCTGTAGGTTCTCCGGGTTCTGCGTGTCTGGACTGGCTTGTTTTGGGGTCCTGTCTGAACTCGAGCCTCTGAGAAATGAGGGGCTGTGACGATGACTCAATCAACAAGACACGTCGTAATGCCTTTATTTCGCAAGAAGCTTTATTGCCCTTATCATCTGCGACGCTTGAATTGATCATATATTTTTATATATGATCATATAAAGATATCAGATTAAGTTAGTGAAGTTTTTTTTCTACAAAATGATCTTTTCTAATAATCGTATTTTCTAATAATATTACCAAGGGGCAACATGTATATTGAAAATAGCAGAGGACAGATCCTTGTGGTACTCCATACTTCACTGCCAATAATTGAGATGACTCCCCGTTTAAATAGACAAAGTGATAATGATTGGACAGGTAGGATCTAAGCCACCTTAAACCCTGCCCTTGAATACCTGTATAGTTTTGCATTTCATCTATGAGTATGTCATGATCTGTCGAACGCAGCACTAAGATCAACTAGCAACGAGATGCGCCTTGGTCTGACGCAAGAAGAAGTCATTTGTAATTTTAAAAAGTTTAGTTTCTGTGCTATGATGGGGCCTGAAACCTGACTGAAATTCTTCATAGATATCTTTTTTCGTTTCTTTTTTGCAGGAATGAATCTTTAAAAACATTTAAGCACTGTATCTCAAATAATTTCTCATTTGAAACAAGTAAACAGCTTGTAAAACCTCTTAGTAAATCTGCATTATTGCCACAGATTAATTAGTCGTCCCTGAAATGTGTAAGAAATCTGAGTTCTAATAGTTACAGTTCATGTTAGTTCAAAATACTTTTAAATTATTCAGAAAATGTACTTAAATTTTACCGTAGAGGCAAATCAATAATATATTGTAAGATCCACTGCTGATGTAACGCATCCAGGGGTTAAAAAAGGAGTTGTCAAGTTATACAGAAATTAATAGAATCCAGTTTTTGACTCTGATCTTCTGATTCTGATCGACTTACCTGAGGGTTATTGGACATATTCTCGCAATACTCTCTCCTACCTGAAGAGGGAGGCACAACACAGAATAAACCCACGAGACTTAAAAAGGAGCCGATTTGTTCTTTCACATGGCTACTATAAGATTGAAACGTTATTTTTATTATTAGGAAACGTGTGATTTTTGTAGTCTAACCCCAGTTAAATTCTAGTATAACGGCTTAATTACTCAAGTCGTCTCATGTCCTTGGAGCTCATTCAGAGTAGGTCTGTCCATCTCATTTACTTTTAAGATGCTGCTCTGAAATGTTTATTTTGGTCTTTCCAGAAGCTTCCATTCAGGTTTTCCTCTGCTTGTATCAGCTCCTGCTCTGTGTGACTCAACATGTCCACTTTCCAGCACTTTCTGTTTCCTCTATAGGCATCAACGTGCTAATATATGCTATATATGTACAGAGAGAGAACAAATACATAGTTTATAAATAGCAATCTTCAAATTATTTAAGAATAATAAAAAGTTTTGAACCAAATTTAAATAAATAACATGACAATTTTAATGTATATCCCCATTTATTCCCCTTTTAATTAATTTTAGTTTGCATAAAGAAAATTGCATATAAAAAATAATCTTTACCAATATAATGTAATATAATACAGTATAAACAGACATATAATTTTTGGTTGTTACAGTCATTACATTCCTGTATAATGGAGGCAGAAACGAGAGAAAATACACAGGTTAGAAATACTCATGAGCTAAAAATCAGGATGTTTTGACAGGTTTATGGCCTCGCTTCTAAAGAATAACTTCATTAATTGACATAAACTATGCTCTCCCTCAACACAATACAACATTTATTATTATAAAATGATGTTTCCTTCTGCATAATCTAAAAATTAAAACTTTACACTCGCATGCAAAGAAAAGCCGAAAACAGAAGCAACCTAAATACTCGATTCAAAGAATGGAGTCAAGTCTATACAACAATCCTATATCTCCGTCTCCAGTAACAGATGATGCATGTCCCATGTGATGAACAAGCATCTGCAGTATTCATCAGATGACGACTGTGAACGTGTACTGTTGAGTTAAAGCTTGTGAAAAGTCTTCATTTGACACAGAAAGTCTTTATGTGTCTTGTGTTGAAGAGTTTGTACAAAACAAGTGCTTTACATCTGTGACTCTGCTGTGCTGCCGTCGCTCCGCAGAGGTTTCTGTCAAAGTCAAAGGAAGAATGAAGAAGCTGAAGCCACAAATGCTGCTTTAATGTCCAAAACACTCAAACACACACTAACGTACCTGACTGCTGTTGGTCTGGCTGGTGCTGGTTCTGTATTTGCCTTTCTTCTTATATGGGCACATTCGGACAAACAGACTGTAATACTCTGTCCTGACCTGAAGGGGGCAGCAGGCAAAATAAATGATATTTGACTTAATAATAAATTACAGTTTCTGGCCAACTCCAGTTGCATGTATTCAGAATAGTGGTCGAGCGACATGGATTTAGATGACTGATGCCGATACCGATATCTTAGGAAGCAGGGTGGCCGATGGCCGATATAAAGCCGATATATATGATATTACACTATTTAATTTTAAAAACATGTATAACAATTGCTGCAATGAAATTTAGATTTTACATATTTAGTACATTAGAAATAATTAATTGTAAAATTAATCAATATGAAAAAAATAATTTGAACTTGATAAAAAAACAAAAAACTAATTGTGTTAAAATATTTTTTTCACAAATAAAGAAATTGTTAAAAACATGAATAAAAAAAGAAAATAAACAAAAGTTTGTGCGCACTTGGAATCATATTTTTCCAAATAAAGACCAGATAACACAAATTTACACTGTGAATATGACATGAATATGAATATAGCTGGATATATAGCCCAGTATAGTTTGAAATCAAGGATTTAAGATTACACTCGTAACTGCATACAGATGCTGTTGTTCTTAGTGCTGTCAATATAAAAGTCCTTTTGCTGTCAAAATAAAAGCTGCTTCTAGCACGTATCGGCCAGAAAAAAAGTTAATGCCAATAATTTAATTTTTGTTTTACAAAATTTGGCCCTTGGTGATATATGGGTCAACCGCTACTTCTGAACACTTATGGCACAAATTGCATGGGATCATTTTGTGATCCTTTTGCATAATTTTTTGAAGCTTGAAGAAGGTCACTATATGCTGACATTATAAGGACAAGCATTCTTAAAAATGTATCCTCAATGGCAAATGAACACAAGAGCAACAAAAAAAAAGATCTGTCACTTTAAATCACTGAAATCCTGCAAGATGTTACTGAAAGTCTAAAACAAGCCACTGTTACCTAATGTTCAGAGTGTAAGTAAATTCTTCACAGATTTTCTGTTGTTATGTTGCATGTGTAAGTACCGGTTTGGACAGCAGGCAGTGCATGATGAAGATGAGCGCCCCCTGGAGAGTGTTGAGGATGATGAAGAGGTACAGCATGACTTCAGTCCCTTTCTCCTGGAAGAGGAAGAAGCCGAAGATCCACGTTCCTCCGAGAATACACAACTGAGCCACAGCGGTCACCGTGAAACTCCTACACACCAAATATAACTCATCAAAACCACTGACAGAAATAAATCAAGACTGATTGAATCTATCTAGATCAATAAGAGATCACACACCTGATCTGGTTGAGTTTGGAGAGGTCTGGATTGAGACTGGAGAACTTTTTAGCCAGTTTCCACACAGTGATGATGAAGACAAAACCATTGAGGATCACAATGATGCAGATAGGTGCGAAAAAACTCAGGATAAAATAGCGATCGAGAGAGAGCCAGCAGCTGCAACACACGTTAGAATGATAAATTAATCACGATTACAAAAACACATAAAAGACTACTTCATCCCTCTTTCCTTTTCATAATTCCTTTGAAAACATATTTGCTATTCAGACAGGAAGTTGGGGACATTTTCTACAGGTTTTAGTTTATATCACAGCTATGAACCCTGATTTAAATTATTTGTTTGCACATAAGATGAGTAGTCAATACTTCGGGTACATTTCCCAAAGGATAAAACAAGTATCACTATTCAGAACTGTCAAAATGTTTAAAAGTACGCTAGCATATAGAGTTTTATAGTTGAGACAAAACCCACACTTTGATTCAGGAAGTCTTTATTATATACTTTATATTATATAAAGTGTGTTGTGTGCATGATTATTAGTCAATATTCTGATCATATATTTTTTCTAAGCATATTTGACCAATTCCAAAAACTCACTGTAGTTTGGTGCCATATCCCTTTGGGAAGGCGATGGCAGAGACGGCAACGATGACGAGCGGGACTCCGTATCCCACCAAATACATGTAGAGATGTTTTAATGTGGTGTGAAACACCAGCACAACCATCCGGTAGAGCTGAACCCCCTCCAGCAGCATCCAGCAGAACGCAGACAAGAAGAAGAAATGAAGCAGACCGGCCACAATCGCACACGCTACCTGAGAGAGAAACACACCTCACATCATTCTCCTGTTTGCTTGTATTTTTGTGTTCTTTCCTTCTTTAAGGTTAAAAAAACATTAACCTGAGAGGGGTAAGCATTAATTAGGTAATAAAAATACATAATTTCAATGTCCAAACTAATCAAACTGCTGTGTTACTGCTTCATTTCAGTGAATTTTGTGTCACGTTTTCCCGTGTTTTGTCTTTAAGGACTTTTATTTGCAATCCCTTTAAAGTTTTTTTGTTCATTGGTTCTCCTTGATTTTATCCCCAGATGTATCTTGTTAGCCTTGCTTGTCTCTATGTGTATTAAAGGGATAGTTCACCCAAAAATGAAAATTACCCTATGATTTGCTCATAGGTGTATATGACTTTCATCTTTCAGGAAAGGACGGAAAGGACGTGACGTGTGGCCAAGTATGGTGACCCATACTCGGAATTTGTGCTCTGCATTTAACCCATCCAAGTGCACACACACAGCAGTGAGAAGTGAACAAACACACACACACCGTGAACACACACCAGGAGCAGTGGGCAGCCAATGCTGCGGCACCCGGGGAGCAGTTGGGGTTCGGTTCTTGCTCAAGGGTCTCACCTCAGTCGTGGTATTGATGGTGGAAGAGAGCACTGGTCATTCACTCCCCCCACCGACAATCCCTGCCAGACCTGAGACTCGAACCCGTGACCTTTGGGTTACAAGTCCGACTCTCTATCCATTAGGCCACGACTTTATTTTTTAAATTTTTTTAAGGAAAGGAAAGAAAGAGGCACCGACATGGGCTCGTCCGCAGCCTGTATTCAGACGAATACAATTGGAGTTATTTTAAAAATGTCCTGGCTCTTTTAAGCTTTATAATGGCAGTGAATGGTGGTCCAGATTTTGAAGCAAAATAAAGTGCACATGTTGTGAATTCTTCCCCTTTAAGTTTAAAACTTGCGAGATGTTTGTAATGACTTGCGTAAATAACGTAGTGCAGTGTTCACAGCATGTATAGTCTTAGCGTAACTGCCTATTCACTAAGTTACTTCAGCGCAGCAGTAACATCGTGTGCTCTCACTCAGGTGCAGCATTTATGTGCAAGAGAAAGTGCGTAACAAAGTAAGTTACTTAGATGTATATTGTTAATTACCTAGATTGTTACAGTGTTCCGCAATTGTGTTAACTTTGACAGTGTTTATGATGTTATTGAAGTTTAACGATCTTTCTGAGTGTAATTTGATCCTGGTTAACGAGCGGATTAGCCCCGCAGTGGCATGCATTGTTCATGTTTACAACTTTATTACATTTAAGTGTAGTATTTTCAGGGTGATAATACCTTTCAACGATCATTATTACTAACATCTGTACTAACGATGCAGTCTCATTTCTGTATATAATTTATGTGTTTGTAATCTTTATTGCACTAGGCAGATTGTTATCACAGTGAGATATTTCTCAGTTTTTATTCCATGTATCAGTGCTATTTACAAAGTTGTTTATTATTGAGATTGTGATATGTTGAATTGTTGATTATATTTAGACAATGAATATTTATTTCTGTTATTTCATTTATTTCAGAAACTACCTCAAATACGCCAACATGTGTATATGGTCAAATCTTGTACAATAAACAGTCAAACTCAATATGATGACTCCGACTCCCTGACAAGAGTTCTGCAGCGGTCAATAACTATTAACCAGCATTCAGTGGGGCAATACCCAAGCATTGGTCCTTCGAGCCGGAACATTGACTACTGCAGTTATGTCATCAGAGGAGCAAGCAGCCTCCCTCCCTCATGCTGAAACATCAGATAGACCCTCACGGCAGCGCCGCACACCCAAGCATCTGGAGGACTACCTCCTTGACTACAGCCATCACCGACTGGCCCCTTCCTCCCAGCCTGCAGTAGAGGTGCCGGAGCAGCAAGGAGCCGTAGCCGCAGTGAGCTTAACTAGTCAAACAAGACCATCCTCCAGACAGGGTGTGCATTCAGTCACAGGCTCTACGGACTTAATGAGTATGAGTTCACTGAGGGAATTACTGAAGTCTATGTCTGATAAAGAAAGAGATGAGGCTGTTGACATGGCTGCGCTTCAGTGCCAACTTAAGCAATATGAGCAACGACAGCGACGGCGCAAGGAGCTGATGGAACACATCACATCGTTCCTGAGGGAAGAAGGTGAGGAGGAGGATCGAAGTGTACAGCCTGACATTCCACCTACAAGATCACCTCCAGAAAAGTCACCACATCCGCCCTCATCATCAGGTCATTCTTCTCAAACACAGTCACCTGACATTGAGTTTCAGGCTAAGGGACATGTGTGTGCCACACAAGTAAAGGCCAGCACACCTACTGTCGAGTGCTTTAATCCTGGTTTTGTACCAATACAGCCAGTCCGTACATTTCCTTTGTACTCGCCAGTCTCGTCAGGTACATTACCTACAGGTTTGCCTCAACATCAGCGTGCAACAAGAGCAGAGACTGCACCGCTAATGCTTAACGAGCAGTATGATGATGCTGGAAGGGTTCTGAAGCCACAAGTGCAGCAACCGCTGATAGCTCCCAAGTCAGTCTATCAGCACCCCAGTGTGCCTTACGTCCACCCATCAGTTGTTTTTTCTTCACGAGAACATGTCACTGCTCCACTCTCCTCTAGCCTTTCATTTCCTCAGTATACTCAGATGCCTCCAGTTGCGGCAGTGCCTCAGACTCTGTCTAGTGCTTCAGTCCCTGCATTGAACATTCCAGCCCTTGCTGCCCCTTCCTTACAGCCATTCAGCCAGATGTGGAATCACCCGGAGTATTTGACTCCTCACCGCCCTTTACACGCTGCCCCACAGCCAAAGATTCCAGACTTCGTTAACGACAATGAAAGGGAGTTTGCTAACCTCAAACTAGCTCTTGATAACCTCCTTGAACCTCATGCAGAACTGGACGAGAAATATAAATACCACATTTTGCTGGAACACCTCAAACTTCCTGAAGCCCAGATGATTGGCCAGTCCTGTCGCCATCACCCATTTCCATATTCGGCAGCTATGCAGGGTCTCCAATTGCAATATGGTCAGCCCCATCAGTTGGCTCAGAGCGAGATTGCAGCGATTCTTACAGCGCCAGAAGTAAAACCAAATGATGCTCGCAGCTTCCAGAGTTTTGCTCTCCGTGTCCACCTTTTAGTCAGTATGTTGTTGTCGTTAGAGGGTCCCAGAGGCATGGAATTGAACTGCTGCTCACATGTAGATCGCTTGCTTAGTAAGCTGCCCAAGTTCTTAAGAGATGGCTTCATAGAGTATCTCCAGCTACAAGGGAAGCTCAATTCCCCCAGCATCAACCCGTACAACCTACAAGACTTCGCGGGATGGCTTCAATTCAAAGCCCAACAACAGAGACTGTCCAGCAGGTTAGTGCAGCGCTACCAGTATGAAAGCACTCCCAACAGTTCAAAGGAGAGGAATGCAGCTAAACCGAAAAGCCAAAGTACAACTTTGTATCATGGTGCTTCACCCACAGAGTCTAAAGCATCCCCCAGTCATAAGGTGTCTCAGAAGAGAACATTACCCAAAGTTATCTGCCTTTTCTGTGACAGCAAAGACCATTACATCACTCGATGCAGCAGTTTCAGAGAGCAGTCTGTTGCTGAACTTTCCAAGTGGATTTCAGAGGGAAAGCGCTGCTGGAAATGTGCTCGTTTCCATGCACCCGAGACCTGTAATCTAAGGAAACCCTGCAGTGACTGTGGTGGTATTCACCTTCAGGTGCTACATGGTGTGGCCCAAAGTCATACAACTGACACATCATTAGCCAACTCTGAGAGCCGTATCTACCTGTTACCATCCTTTGCATCAGGCAGAGTCCTTCTGAAAGTGGTACCAGTGCTGCTACACCACAAATCAAAGACATTTGAGACTTATGCTATACTAGATGATGGAGCACAGCGCACCATGATCCTGCCCACTGCCGTCCAGCAGCTCCAGCTGAATGGTGAACCTGAGACTCTAGCCCTTCGTACAGTCCGACCAGACACTACTCACCTCAATGGCACAAAGGTCACCTTTGAAATCTCCCCAAGATGTAACCCAGAGAAACGCTATCAGGTGTTGGGGGCATTTACAGCTTCTGGTCTTGATCTGGTGGAACAGTCATACCCAGTTCAGACTCTCCGGAGACGGTATGCACATCTAAGGGGAGTTCCGCTACAGCCATTTCACAAGGTGCGTCCGCTGGTACTCATAGGTTCAGACCAAGTTCATCTCATCACTGCCAAAGAGCCTATTCGCCAAGGCACCAAAGGGGGTCCAGTAGCAGTCCATACAGCTCTCGGGTGGGCTCTCCAAGGAGCAGTAATGTGTACCACAGACCAAGCACCAGTGCAGCAATGTTTCTTTATCTCTACTGCCCACTCAGATGATCTTCTCTACAGAAATGTGGAAAGGTTATGGCAACTGGATGTGTTGCCCTTTCGCAATGAGAAGTTGGTGGTCCGGTCCAGACAAGATAACGAGGCTATGCAGCTGCTTGAGTCCCAAACGCAGCAAGTCAGTGTACAGGGTGTACAACGTTATGCCACCCCTCTTCTGTGGAAGCCAGACGCACTTAATCTCAAAGGGTTTATGCAATCTGTTCTTGCAAACCTGAGGAGTACTGAAAGGAGACTCCAGAAAGACCCTGAGAAGGCCTCAATCTACTCAGGAGAGATTGCCAAGCTCATCGAAGCAGGTTCTGTAGCCAAACTCAATCAAAGGGAAGCAGCCCAGGCAGAAGAATCATGGTACCTGCCCCACCATCTGGTGAGCCATAACAATAAGCCACGACTGGTTTTCAACTGTTCGTTCAAACACCAAGGTCTGTCTCTTAACAATCAACTCCTGCCTGGTCCTGCACTTGGACCATCACTGTTGGGCGTCCTGCTAAGATTTAGACAGCATCATGTGGCTGTAAGTGCAGATATCAAGGGCATGTTCCATCAGGTTCGTCTCCTACCTAAGGACAGACCCTTTCTCCGTTTCATTTGGAGAGACCTGCAGAGTGAGAACCCCCCAGATGTGTATGAATGGCAGGTTTTACCATTTGGTACAACAAGCAGTCCATGCTGTGCCATCTTCGCTCTGCAACATCATGCTCGCAATTTTGAGGCCGAATATCCAGGGTTGCAAGAAATAGTACACCAGAGCTTCTATGTGGACAATTGCCTCGCAAGCTTTCTTACTGTTGCTGCAGCCAAACGAACAGTGGATAGACTGCGCAGCATGCTGGCAGAAGGAGGATTCGACCTCAGACAGTGGGCTAGTAGTCATCCAGCTGTGGTCGCTCATCTTCCTACTGAAGCCCGCTCCTCCGCCACAGAGCAGTGGTTAGTTCAAACCCACGTTGACCCGATGGAGCCCACATTGGGGCTTCGGTGGAACTGTGCAACTGATAACCTTGGATATCATTACCGGCCCATTGAGCATGAAGCACTGACTATGAGAACTGCCTACCAGGTGCTGGCATCTCAATATGATCCATTGGGGTTCATACTACCATTTACCACCAGGGCTAAGGTGATCATCCAACAGTTGTGGGCGAAAAAGAGAGACTGGGATGATCCAGATCTACCACCAACCCTTAAGGCAGCCTGGATAAGTTGGGAGAGCGAGCTTGAATATCTCAGGACAGTATCCATTCCTCGTTGTTATTTAACAGCCTTCACAACAACAACAGCAGAACAGAACATTTCCCTCCATGTGTTCTGCGACGCCTCTGAGAACGCGTATGGGGCAGTGGCATATTTCGCAGTTCAGTCCGACAGTGACATTCACGTTTCCTTCATAATGGCCAGATCGAGGGTTGCTCCAAAGAGGCAGCAGTCTATGCCTCGTCTGGAGCTTTGTGCTGCCTTAGCTGGAGCTCAACTAGCCAAACTGGTGAGGAATGAGATGACTCTCTCCATCAGTCAGACAATCCTATGGACAGACTCCTTGACTGTGCTGGAGTGGATTCAGTCAGACTCCTGTCGATACAAGGTGTTTGTCGGAACCCGAGTCTCCGAGATACAGGAGTTATCCGACCACAGATCATGGAGGTATGTGAATACACAGGACAACCCCGCTGACGACATAACGAGAGGTAAATCTCTCCAAAGTCTGGCTGAGCCTAATCGATGGAGTCAAGGGCCTCCATTCTTGAAACAGGGCCAAGAGCACTGGCCTAAGAAACCTGAACTCACACAGTCGAAGGGAGTATCTGAATTGAAAGGGCTTCCATGCTACTGCCTAACAGCCGTTAACACTGCCTCTAACCTCCCTGATTCTACCAAGTTCAATTCATGGTGTGAATTAGTGGAGGCAACTCGACAGGACTGCCAAGGGGCGGCCACATCAGATTCTGCATCCAGGGAGCCTATGACTAATAGAGAGGCAGAAGCTGTCCTGCTAAGAGCATGTCAACTCCAGAGCTTTCCCGAAGAAGTTGCTGCCCTCAAGGCACAGAAACCAGTTCCTGCACACAGCCGATTAGTCAGTCTTGCTCCAGAATGGGACCCACTGACCAACATGATGAGAGTTGGAGGCCGATTAAGGAGGCTAGCAAACTCAGACCCAGAACAAATCCACCCCATTGTGCTGGACCCAAGACACACAATAACAAAGCTCCTTGTCAAAGAATTTGATGAGCGTCTGTTACACCCAGGAGCAGAAAGAGTATACGCTGAAATTCGGAGACAGTACTGGATTCTCAGAGGATGGCAGGCCATAAAGTACCATCAACTTCACTGTTTGTCCTGTCAGCGATGGAGAGCTCAGCCAAAGATTCCGCAAATGGCAGATTTGCCACCAGAACGCCTCCGACTGCTATGTCCACCTTTCCACTCAACAGGTGTTGACTGCTTCGGCCCATACCTGGTCAAAATAGGGAGGCGAAACGAGAAACGCTGGGGGCTAATCTTCAAATGTCTCACAACTAGGGCAGTACACATTGAGCTCCTCAATTCAATGGATGTAGATGCCTTCCTTCTTGCTCTCCGCCGGTTCATAGCCAGAAGAGGTAAACCACACGAGATCCGTTCTGATTGTGGCACCAACTTCCGTGGAGCTGACAGAGAATTACGGGAAGCTTTCTCAATTATGGAGCCAGAACTCAAAGCCCAGCTTTCGGACTATCAGATTAGCTTCAAGTTTAATCCACCCAGTGCTCCACACTTTGGCGGAATATGGGAGCGTGAAGTCCGTTCCATAAAGAATGCTCTCCAGGTAGCTGTCGGAACCCAAGCTGTCACCGAAGATGTTCTGTCCACAGTCCTAGTGGAAGTGGAAGGGATCCTCAACTCAAAACCGCTAGGATATGCCTCAACAGATGTTGCTGACATGGATCCGATTACACCTAATATTCTCCTAATGGGGCGGCGGGATGCATCACTGCCTCAGGTGGCATACGCTCCAGGAGATATGGGGCGGCGGAGATGGCGACACTGTCAGAACATGGTGGATCAGTTCTGGATACACTTCACTAGAAACTACTTGCCTATGCTCCAGACCAGGCAGAAGTGGCATAAAGCTTCAAAGAACCTGGAAGTTGACTCTGTCGTACTGATTGTGGATCCGCAACTCCCAAGAGCTCAGTGGCCCATAGGCAGAGTTCGAAAGACATTGCCCAGTAGTGATGGATGTGTGCGGACTGCTGAAGTTGTCATTGATGGTAAAGCTTACATCAGACCAGTTGCCCGCCTGATAGAGTTGCCTGTTTTAGAAGGTAATACCAAAGACATTTAGAGAATTCTCTTGATTACCCATTTGCTACTCAAATGTGGGGGCGGCTGTTGTGAATTCTTCCCCTTTAAGTTTAAAACTTGCGATCTGCGTGATGTTTGTAATGACTTGCGTAAATAACGTAGTGCAGTGTTCACAGCATGTATAGTCTTAGCGTAACTGCCTATTCACTAAGTTACTTCAGCGCAGCAGTAACATCGTGTGCTCTCACTCAGGTGCAGCATTTATGTGCAAGAGAAAGTGCGTAACAAAGTAAGTTACTTAGATGTATATTGTTAATTACCTAGATTGTTACAGTGTACCGCAATTGTGTTAACTTTGACAGTGTTTATGATGTTATTGAAGTTTAACGATCTTTCTGAGTGTAATTTGATCCTGGTTAACGAGCGGATTAGCCCCGCGGTGGTGTGCATTGTTCATGTTTACAACTTTATTACATTTAAGTGTAGTATTTTCAGGGTGATAATACCTTTCAACGATCATTATTACTAACATCTGTACTAACGATGCAGTCTCATTTCTGTATATAATTTATGTGTTTGTAATCTTTATTGCACTAGGCAGATTGTTATCACAGTGAGATATTTCTCAGTTTTTATTCCATGTATCAGTGCTATTTACAAAGTTGTTTATTATTGAGATTGTGATATGTTGAATTGTTGATTATATTTAGACAATGAATATTTATTTCTGTTATTTCATTTATTTCAGAAACTACCTCAAATACACCAACATGTGTATATGGTCAAATCTTGTACAATAAACAGTCAAACTCAATATGATGACTCCGACTCCCTGACAAGAGTTCTGCAGCGGTCAATAACTATTAACCAGCATTCAGTGGGGCAATCCCCAACAGCACAAAATAAAGTATATTTTTCTTACACAAATGCATCATTTTGTTTAAGAAGGACTATATTCACCACCTGGTGCCATGTGGAGTACTTTTTATGATGGATGAATTCACTTTATTTTGCTTAAAAATCTGGACCCCCATTCACTGACATTATAAAGCTTGGAAGAGCCAGGATGATTAAATCATGAGATAATTTTCCATTTTGGGTGAACTACCCCTTTAATAGCCCCATATTTTAGTCAGTATTGGCAAACGTTGTCTTTACATGGTTGCAGAGTTTCACGAGGTCACGTTTGTGTTTGCATTGGATTTTGATTAGTGTTGTCAAAAGTTTTTCAAAATGTGACAATACCAGCATTTCCTGCTAACATTTTGAGCGCTGTTCAGCGGATTCTTTAGAGGATCTGTCTATGAGCAGATATATTAAGGATCCATTGATGGATCCACTGATAGACGTAGCTTTCAAACGTTCCCGCATGTACACTATATTGCCAAAAGTATTGGCACCCCCTTCTAACGAACAGGTTTGACTACATTAGTAATTTCTATGAGTACAAATCTTAATGTTAAAGCATATAATGATATTCTAGGAAATTATGTGCTTCTAATATTATAGCAACACTTTGGACTCGGTCGCACCATTGATGGGTCAGAGGAGGATGCTGGGTGGTAGCACTCTCCTGAAGTCAACGACAATCTCCCTTCGTCTTCTCCACATTCAGAGAGAGATTGTTGTCACTGCACCACCCACCCGGCCAGGCGGCTCACCTCGCTCCTGAAGTTTGTCTCATCTCTGTTGCTGATGAGACCCACCACAGTCGTGTCATCCGCAAATTTAATGAAGCGGTTGGAGTTGTGTGTGACGGTGTGCAGTCGTGGTGGGGTGGGGGTCCGAGCAGAGTGAGAGAGGAGGGGGGGCTCAGCACACATCCTTGGGGGAGCCCCTGTGTTCAGTGTGGTGATGGTGCTGGATGTGTTACTGCCGAACCCGTACAGCCTGAGGTTCTTTTTGTTTTTGTGTGGTTTTGGGAATTGTGTGGTTGTTGGTTGTATGTGTTTTCGTGTGGGTTATGTTTCCATCCGGTACAGAAAAGTGCCAACAGCCAGTTGCACAGCGACGTATTGAGCCCCAGCTGGACCTAGTTTTATGGCATGAGCAGTTGTTGAGGGGATGATTGTGTTGAATGCTGAACTGAAGTCTATGAACAACGCAATCTGACTTTCGTTATCTTCCTACGATCCACTCTCTCCGTAAACAGTGTTGTCCTTCCCGTTTTTTGTGCTAGGTGTGTGAGGGCTGGGTGGAGGGCAGTGGCGATGGCATCATCGGTCGGGTTCGCGGTGATTGACCTATATGCAAACTGGAAGGGGGGTTGCCAGGGGAGGGGGGGGGTGGAGGACAGACTTGATGTGCTGCATGACTAACCGTTCAAAGCACTTCATGAGAATAGGAGTGAGTGCTACTGGACGGTAGTCATTGAAGCAGGATGGAGATGACTTCTTCGGGACTGGAATGATAGTGGTAGCTTTGAAAGCACTTGAAAGCAGCATCAGTGAAAACAGACAGAGACAATGATAGCTTTTGTTACCAATTTTTTCCGGGATATTTCCTTCGAAAATGAAATGTAACCACAGTGTCCTCGGCTCAGATGGGGGAGATTATGGGGACTCCTATGTTCATTAGTGCATCCCAAAACACAACACTTGTAAAGCCTCTTTGGTGCTGACAGTGTATATATCTCCAGTAATGGTGGACCGCATCTACTCACTCAGGGCTGTGTTTATGCTAAATAGGCAGAGAGCGTCACAAATGGGCGGGACTTTTCCCCCTCGGTGACGTGAACAGAGGGAGAATCTGAAACAGCTCATTCTGAGAGACTGTTTCTGATTTTTTTAGATTATAAATAAATGAGTGGGTGGATTTTTACCATTATCACACACTGCAGCCACACAACTGTGTTCAAACACCTTGTAAAAGTGATTTTTGCATAATAGGTCCCCTTTAATGTTTAATTCAGTGTTATTTTTTGTGAAATTTACTAGCAATTTATGAGTGAGAAATGTTTCATCACCACTTTTTTTCATTGTAAAGTTCATCTTTCTTTGTAATCAATTATCCATGTTTTGATATTGTCAGAATAATGTCTAAACACTTTTCTCATTCAAACACACCTCATTGTGAGTACTGGAGATCCCGCAGAGGAAGATGAGGTCTGCGATGAAGAGACAGATGCTCAGATGGAGATGAATGCTGTTCCGGGTTCCTTGGATGGAACGGCAGAACAGGAATGTCAGGATACAGAGAAACAAACAGACCAGAGACAGAACTAATCCCACACGCGTGATCAACACCAACCCAAATGCATCCTGGAGGAGAGGAAGTGAAAATAATCAAATTTAATTTCATCTAAAATCCAAATGAAAAATGTGAAATCTAAGTTTTGCATGTACCTGGACAGGATAGAGAGCCATGAGCACAGCGAAACTACTGAAATGAGACCAGTAACACACTGTGTGAGTGCTGTTAGACCACGCCTCCTCACAGCCCTGCCCAGACCACGCCCCCTCAGCCTCATCCCAGTACACACAGGAGTAAACCACGCCCCCAGACTCTGCCCTCTCCTGAACAAGTGAGAAAAGAGTTTAGAAAATGAGGAACACGTGAACTCCTGCATGAAAAGTTTGGTTATGGCAGATGGTTTCCTGCTGGTTTAAGAAGCTCATTAGTAGGGTTGCTATAGTTAACTTAAACTAAAACCATGATCAGTAACTTAAAATATAAACACTTAAACTTATTTTATTTCAGCTATTTGCAAAGGTAACATTTTATTTAGAGTAGCTTGATGTTCTAAAATAACTAAAACTAAAACTGAAATAAAAATTTATAAAATAATTTCATTTCATTTATATTCTTTATATAATTAAAAACTTTAATAATATTTCAGTGACACTAAATAATACTGGTAGAGCCTCTACCAGCAACAAACCAGCTACTTGCTGCTCATACAAGCTTAATGTGGTCAAGCTGGTTCATCAATAATCCAGCTATTGGATACTCAAACAGAGAATGCGCATTTACATTTTCATGGTAGTTTTTCATTTGTAACTGTTGAACCATTAATAGTAACAGTCTCCATTGAGATCTTGTGCTGGTCATAAGCTGATATATCAGTATCTTCACCTCCACGTGTCTAAAGACGAGCATCACCGGCTCTGATAGCTGTTTGGTTTCTGCATTACTGACGACGGCCGTCACCACTTCAGAGTTGAGTTGATAAGTGACGCTTCTCTCTTCATCGTCTGATTTCTCGCTGCTCATCTTGTGGAGCAGGTCGCTGGAGGAGTTCAGATCTTTATAACTGACCAGAGCCGCAAACGCAAAACCTGTGAACAAGAGAACATTTACATCTCGTCATGAAAGTGCTGATGGTTTCATAAGTACATACATGTGCACATGTGTATATGTACCTGGATATGAATCCCCTACAACTGTTTCCCAACTGGTGCTGAAGAGGGTGGAGTCTGTGCTCAGAGTGACACGCCCACTGGGCGGAGTCTGGTTCCGTGTGACTGCAACCTCAGCAACTGTCAATCACATGATGATACAGAACAACTGCCTTCAATCTGAATTAAACACCATTAAATCTGAATGTGTGTGTAAATCCCTCTGTATAATAAAAATGCCTTATTTTCAGTATTTCCATTCAGTACCACAGCGCGACTGTGTCTGAACTGTAATGTTTGTTGTTTCTCACAGGTGTTGTGCGTCTCCATCCTGGTCACAGGCTCTCTCAGCTGAGGTCCAATCAGCCGCATGCTGTTCTCCATCGCGTCCAGAAACTGATTAAGCATCTCACTATCAGCAATGTTTCCTTCAGACAGCAGCTCGTCAGAGGAACTGCACAAGTTCTGTGGAATACATCAGAGATGTTCATTCAGCCACTGTGCGAGGGCATGTTCAGAAATTATTATATCATGCAATGTGTGCTTCACCTCCAGTAATTTCTCTCCAGTGAATTGTTCTCCACGTGGATCATTCAGAGACTCACAGCTGTTCTTCAACAGTGACATCAAATGCTTCAACTAGAAGAAGACACATGGGAGTCTTTACACAACTGAATAAGGCTGCTCTGTGCCTGCTTAAAATTATAAAGACACAGTGCATCATAAAAGTCAATAATGCCACCTTTGAGCAGCATTAAACAGTGTGCATAAAGACACTTAAGTGCCACATCAGAAGCAGTTCTGTGCCACCTTTACTGTGTAAATTTGAAAACAGTGATTTGCAACGTTTCTATTAATACGACATTCTCCTAATCTTTACTCACAATACAACTCTCTTTGAATGTTAACATTCAGCAAATATCAATAAACACAAAGAATGTTTTTCTAAGAGCATATTCTTTCAACATTATGAGAAACATACATAATGTACAACTAACATGAGAATTTTGTTCTCAGAATGTTTTGTATTTACAATAAGATAATGCATATCAGATATTAATAATTTAAGAGCATTAAATATTTGTTATTTTAAGAATATTTTATCTTTACATTTACATAACTTAAAAAATGTGGAGATGTTTCCTGAGCATAATACTACTAATAATAATTATTAGTAATAATAATAATCATAAGGAGAAGTCCACATTCTATACCTTCTCTGGTGTGTGGTCTGCATCAGACTCAAGTTTAAATTGATCACAGTCCATTTCTGTGCACAACAACAAGAAAGACCAACAAAGCAAACAGACTGTACTGATAAACTTCCGTAAAATTCTCATTAGCTGCCACAAGATAAACAGAACAATCTATATATATATATATAATATATATACATATATCAGTGCATTTAAAATGATGCAAATAATAGTTTGCCCCACTGTTGTCATTCTCACCGATGCATTTTGACTGGTTGTTGCCATAGTTACTGTAACCCTGGTGACATTTGCAGCTGTAGCCGCCTGGATGATTGAAGCAGTCGGCATTTGTGCCGCAAACATCTGGATCATCTTTACACTCATCGATGTCTGTAAGAGAGAGAAGATGGGAAAACAGTCTCTGTTAATGTCATTTTAACACAGTTGCACATACTTAGACACACATTGTACATACAGCTGATTTGATGTGATGTTGGTGTTGGCATCAGTGCAGCATCAGCATACAGTCCAAACTGGTAGATTTTGTTTAACGTGTCAATTTAAACTGATAGGCCAGAAAAACAAAAGGTACCTTTCCATTTTGCTCCAGGGCCAGTTGAGGTCTGAAACTGGATTAAATCAGAGTCGGTATAGGTCTCTGGAGAACTGTTTATATCTGACAGGGGGGGAAAGACAGCAGTTGGCATGAATTATAATTCATTTTGGATCAAAGGTTATGCTAAATGAATAATTAAATGCCTCATACAATCACACGGTAAGCCCCCATCTAATTCTGGAGTACACCTGCTAGTAGTAACTTCCAACTGTATTTACACACCGAGTAGGATAACTCACACACTTGGAAAAATCGCACACTCGTCCACATTCTGTAAGAGAGGCAGACAGATGAGGGGAATCCACATAACACAAAATCCCTCTTTTGAGTGACATACAGACCATTAAAAACATTGAAATAGTCAAACTGTTACTTTTGCACTATTCAATCAAACCACAAAGGCAACATATTACTAAACACATGTTTTTAACAAGTTTACATCAATGTGTAAATTAAACTGATAGGCCAGAAAAAACAAAAGGTATCTTCACATTCTGTGCTCCAGAGCCAGTTGAGGTCTGAAACTCTGTATACCAGATCCAGAAAATTCATTCTCAGGACACTTGTTTATATCTGAGCAGGGGGGAAAGATAGCAGCTGGCATGAATTATTGTTTTAGTTCAAACTATATAATTATAAATTAAGCCAGGACTGTGTACTGCAAGAAGATCGGTTATGCTAAATGATAATTAATGCTATACATCACACGGTAAGCCCCAATCTAATTCTGGAGTACACCTGCAGTAGTAACTTCCAACTGTGTTTACACACGAGTAGGATAACCACACACATTGGAAAAATCGCACACTCATCCACATCTGTAAGAGAGGCAGACAGATGAGGGGAATCCACATAACCAAACTCCTCTTTTGAGAGTGACATACAGACATTAAAAACACATTGTAATACCAAACTGTTACTTTTGCACTATTCAATCAAACCACAAAGGCAAACATTTTACTAAACATTTGTTTTAACAAGTTTACATCCAATGGCACAACCACTGCATGACGGTAGAAAGAGACCTGGGAAGAGACAGAAAAAATAAGCTATATTGCATATATTGAATCATTTAAATAAATGTAAAGCATCAAGCATGTGTTTTTTTTTTTTTTTTTTTGGGGGGGGGGGGGGGGGGGGGGGGGGGGGGTTGTCAGCTTCTAGCATGGAAACAATGCAATGGAAATTGGGTGAAAATGAAACTGAAGGTAAACAACTTTACATTATAAATGTGGCTTTTTCATTTATTTTCACATATATATTAAATATTATAAATGTATTTATTGTATTTGATTTGATTTGAACTGTAAGCGCTCACACCACACATAAGGTATGAAAACACATCTGGAAATATTATTTGTGGCAGTGACCTTAAAAAAAATAATACTAAAAAAGTAAATCCTAAAAAATCCATTTATCCATCCAACAACTTAGATGAAAGATTTAACTGGAAGAGCATTTGTTGTGGGTTCTGTGAGTAAGATATTTAAAGTGTAAAACATTTATTCTTCCAGAGTGAATTTTAATATAAATTTTGGCTTGTATTTCAAAAGCGGCTTCATTCCAAATATGTCATTACACCCGTTACACTGTGATCTAAATTAAAGTAGGAATATTGACTTGACTTTTTGCTAAATAGCTTGATTGTAGTTTTATAGATGCATGTATTTAAGGGTTAAGCCCAGAGGCATCATGCCCATTCAAAGTGAGGGGGCACGGATTTTTGAGCCAAGTGGATTTTGAATGCAGCTTCTAAAAGACAAAAAAAATTGCCAAATATATATGACGTGACGCACTGAACGTTCTAATCACACATGATTAGAACGTTCAGTGCGTCACGTCACTAGCTGCTAAACTCAAATCTGTGTTCGCTGTCTGGCGCTGAGCCAAAGACAGACGCGTTTTGTCAGAGCTGCGCATAATAATCAATCACACACGATGCTGTTGAGCTTATGAATGCAATGACCAATCAGAGGCGTTCAGATGAGTCATCGCTGAAAAGCCATGTTTTCTTTAGCTAGCTGACTGGCGCATTCTCCAATCAGAAACAACGAAGTGCAGATGTACCAATGTAAGATATTCATTTCACAGTGTAAACAGCTTCAGTGATTATAATGGGAGATTTTGAGAGTGCTTGAACTCTGGACTCTAGACAATGAAAATGTTCTTGATAATGTAAATTTGCTTCTGTACAACGAAAGTGTTATAATTAGTAGCCGACCTTACAATTTTTTTTTATAAATTCACATTAAACATAAAGTCAGTTGTATTAAAAATATTTTATGCCATGACGCCCATATCTGGTAAAAATACGGGTTTTTATGCATAGCTAATAGATTACACTATCAGCCTACTTTGCCCATCACCCATTATAGATCAACTATAATCTATAAAAGTGCTAAATGCATTTACTCACACATATTTGAGAATCGAGATATTGCATGATAACACGTTTGTAAATATTTCGAATAAAAATGAAAAAAATATATATATATATTTTAATTAAACATAAGCCTATATCCGATATACAGTTCTATCGTGGCTGCTGTGTCAAGATCACCCCCCCCCCCCCCCCCTCACTCGTGCCCCCTCAAAAATATTGAGTGCCTGACGCCCCTGGTTAAGCCCCATTTCAGCGGATAGAAAAATTAGCTGACACTATTGGCAAAAACCTCTTCTTTCATAACATGGCAGACACACTTGTGTTTTTGTGGTTTTCTTTTGTTCTTGTGGTTTTATGTATTGATGGTAGCCTATAAATAAGTTATATAAGAGTGTGCAGAAATAAAGCGACTGCGAAATAAAGATTTGACAACAGTGGAAATCGGGAAAACGATCTATAATATATAATACAGCCTATTTCACACATTTAACAATCATTTTCTATCATTAACAGTCCTTTACTGGTTGTTGATGCCAAACAAAGAGGCAACATTCATGGATTTTGAACAGCTGAAGTGGTCAAGAGCAGTCTTTGTTACACAGAAACCCAGTTATTTTCTTGCAGTCTCTATAGGCTCTATTCCCAGAAATGTTCTGACCATCAATCCAGCTTCAGTACGTCACAAATGTATTCACCACACAAGCCAACAGAATAAAACAGAGTAAAATCTCCTCACCCAAAAGAAGTGCCCACTTCAGCTCCATTTTAGGAAACTGTAAACAGCTGCTTTTATGCTTTTAAGATATATTACATTCCCAAAGAAAATCAGCATCCAGCTGTTACTTCACCTCCTCAAACTCTTAAAGTCTTCGTCTGGTAGCCTCTCTCTAGCTCTCCTGTTATTCCTCCTACTAGAAAATATAATTTCCAAGAAAGCCCAGAAAGCTCAAGCATTTTCCTTTGCATTCCTCGCAAGTCGGAGAAATGGGCGTGTCAAGAGGTCTTTACAATTGGTCGCAAACAGCTAGGCAGGCAGTTAAATGTTTACAGATTAACATGAAATGACAAAACCAACTTAAACAATAGATGTGTAGGCTACTAATTGCAGTCATCATTCCTGTCTAATTCCATTCTTTCACTGGTGATAACGATGGTAATAAACTTCATTCTGTCGGAGACCGCGTGGCCGCGTTTGTTTTGGCCTTTGCAATTAATTCAGAGCAGGGTTTATGAGAATAATACATTATTAAAAACTAATACAATAATTACTGGAAGGATACAAACGTCACATGAGCACGGTTCGACGCATATGCTATATAGATTCGATGCACATATATACATGCTAATATATTCTATATCACATATAAATATATTCTAAATTTTACAATTAAATTTTATTTCATTTTAATTCACTGTTAATTTGCTATTTGTATTTATATTTACTGCTGTAGAAAGCTTGAGCCACACAACAAGCTTTTAAATGTACAAATTGTCACTGATATCTGGTGCACATGACAAATAAATTCGAAAGTGAAAGTGAAACTGAAAGTAAAACCAGCTGCGTCTCTGCAGTCGGCGCTAGAAATGTGTTAGAGACATTTCAGTTCTGAAATTAGTCCATTAAACTATTTTCAAAAAGATTCAGAAAAATGTCTCATGATTTGACTCCGTTAGCCTCGCACAGTGTCTGGAAGACGTTTATATTTTTATGTCACATAGAGGCAAAAGCAATAATACTGATCCATTGCTGATGTGCTACAATAGATCCAGGGGAAGGAAACCAAAATAGATGTGTCAGCTTCTTTACCAATTGTTATTCATTTATTTATTTATTGCAATTATAATATGAATGCCTCTTGTATTCAACACTTAACACAGTATATGAATGGCCTACCTTAATATGAACTACACCAAAAGACGTTCACACACTTACTAATAAAACAACTAGAGAATAAATCACCACACAAACACACACAGAGAAGCCTCCTAATGTTTTTATGGGTCATGAATATTAATGATCCATCAGTATATCGATGTTTCTCCCTCATAATTCTCTGATCACACAATAGAGTTTGCGTTTGTCGTCCAAAAACAGAAAATTTACACACACATTAATCTGATTGTTATTGGACTACTGATAAAATATGAGGCAGTTTCTTCTCTTTGTGTGCGTTTCTCTTCTTCGACCTGAAGAGGGAGACACAACACAGAATAATCAGTTAAGGACACTTAAATGCTGAAAAGATGAAAGTGAAACGATCTACTCATCCAGAAAAGTCCATTTCAGCTCTATATTACGAAACAGATGTGATTTATGTAACCTTTTAAATTCCCAATCGAAATTTGTTGTCTAGTTATAGCCTACATTAATCCCCTCAGTCACGTGGCGTCCTCGGAGTCTGTCCATCTCTCTCTTAAATGTTTTTTTGACTTTTTCCAGAAGCTTGCATTCGGTTTCCCCTTGTGTGTGTGTGTGTGTGTGTGTGTGTGTGTGTGTGTGTGTGTGTGTGTGTTTTCTTCAGTCTCATACAGCGCGCGATCAGCGCTCAAATACACACACAGCAGTCCAAATGTCTATCGCCCTGCTGAAAAAACCAATAGAACCCTGCCCAAAACACAATAGAAAATGTAATGGATTGAATGGTTATAATGGGAATTGTATTGGTTTTAATGGAAACTATAATGGTGTCTCCTGGTATGTGATGGATTCTATTGGTGGGATACTAAATCTTATTGGAAAAATGCCCAAAACACACTACAAAAAGGAATTTTGTAATGGTTTTACTGGAAAAAGCTAATGGTTCATAATGTTATTTTAATGTTCAAGTTCAAGTTCAAGTTTCAAGTTTTATTTGTCACATAACACTATACAGAGACTGTATAACCAGCAGTGAAATGAGAGTCGGGTCCGCTCCATGGACAGTGCAAATATTGAAAAAACAACACAAGGGAAGTAAACAAAGATAAGATGAATGAAAAATAAGATATAAAGAATAAATATTTTAATGGAAACAATTGGAATTTCTGTGATGGTTTCTATTGGGCTTCTATTGTTTGTTTGTTTTTTTTTTAGCAGTGATAGAGTGCCTCGCGTAAATACAGTCGGTTATGGCTTAAATGAGAGTAAACAGGTTGGTGAAAACTGAATGTGTGTCATTATTATATGCATCCGTCTTAAAGGGACAGCATTCCTAATTAAACGCCTATCTGCGTCATTAACGTTTACCAAAAAAAGATGTTAAATAAATGTATACTTGTTAAGAAAACCTTGATTAAAATTTCTCATATACTTAATTGATTTGGTCTAAAGGGAGAAGAATTAATGACAATTTTTGTTTGAAGACTACATATAAAATAGCTACCAAAATAAATGTTGGTAACTGCAGTTTGACTAAAAGTTGACAAAAATGCAATGATTTTCATCGACTAAAACTATGAAAGACTCAAATGAGTAAAATGTGACTAAGACTATTAAGCATTTTCGTCTCAAGATAAAGACTAAGACTAAATCAAAACTGCCTGCCAACATTAACACTGCTCTGCTCGTCTCAGCTCCTGCTCAGTCAGTATTTCCAGCACGATCCGCTTGATTGCTCTCATGATATTCAATGTAAATATATAATTACAGAGAGAATGAATTAATGCACAAATAAACAGTTTATAAATATTGATCTTCAGATTATTTAAGCATAATAATACCAGATATTAATAATTAATTAAATTATTAATGTTAGTTACTAACTGATATCAAATTTACATCATATAACTGTTGGTTATTACAGTTAATGGACAGAGAAACATGGATTAGAAATATTTAAGCTAAATAATAATAATAATAATAATAATGTTCCTCAGTGAAGATGTTTTTGATTTGATTATCAGCAGAATTACAGGAAAATGTGATTTTTAAAAAATACATTTTAATATCATAAAATAAATTCAGGAAATATTAGTACACAAACATCATAGATCTTTATCATTACGCTTTACAATAACAGCCTTTCTGATGAGATCATTTACGTATTTTAAAACTATCATAATAAGCTCTCTACTGTTTAAAACCAAACTAGTTTTACTTTCATTTCTTTTGACAGTCTTTTGACAGTTTTTGTGACATAATCAAACCAAAATAGCCCTCAACACAATAAAACATGTATCATTTTAAAGAAGCTTCCTTTTGCATAATCTAAAATATGCAATCTATTTTCTACTTGCACAACAGACAACAAAGAAAAACCAAAGCACCCTAATAATTTTATTCATTTAGTGGTGTGATCCATTTAAAGGGGTCATATGATGCTTTTTTAAAGATCATTATTTTGTGTATTTGGTGTAACAGAATATGTTGACATGCTTTAATGTTCAAAAAACACATTATTTTTCAAATACTGTTATTGCAGGTCCTCTGGGCAGCCGTGGCCTAATGGTTAGAGAGTTGGACTTGTAACCCAAAGGTTGCAGGTTCGAATCTCAGGTCCGGCAGGGATTGTCGGTGGGGGGAGTGAATAACAAGTGCTCTCAATACCACGACTGAGGTGAGACCCTTGAGCAAGGCACCGATCCCCCAACTGCTCCCCGGGCGCCGCAACATGGCTGCCCACTGCTCTGGGTGTGTGTTCACTGCTGTGAGTGTGCACTTGGATGGGTTAAATGCAGAGGACAAATTCCGAGTATGGGTCACCATACTTGGCCACACACCACTTCCCTTTCCCTTTCCTTTCCTTTCCCCTATGCCCCGCCTCTCTCAAATGCTTTGTTTTCTACAAAGTCCCTCCTTCCGACAAGCACAGTCTGCTCTGATTGGCCAGCTGAGCCAGTGCATTGTGATTGGCCGAACACCCCAAGCACTCGTCGGAAATGTAACGCCCCTTTCCATAATCACGAGCTTCAGCTTTCAAAATAAATGTTAAAGACAGTTAATAATGTCCTTAGTTTTACCATCAGTTCAAGCCGAGAGGGGAACAGAGTTGCGTGACAGACACAGTCTCAGATAGCACACGTACGTCTGCAAGATGTCTTTTAAAGATCTCTTGATCTGGAAAGCGTCTGCTGTCTACCACGTCATGAGAGACGTCTTTCAGATGTCAGTTTAACATGCATCCTAAATATCAACATCTAAAAGACATCTAATAGACGTCTATTAGACACAAAAGGAAACGACCTATAAGACGTCTTGCAGATGAGCAAGCACTCTAAAAAATACGTCTTGCATATGTAAATGCAGA